>VZSZ01004591.1:603592-683399 GCA_013398815.1 Ibidorhyncha struthersii
TATGTCCCTCACAGCAATGTCCCACATGGTGATGACCCACAATGCCCCCCACAGCAGTGTCTCCCACAGTTGATGTCCCTCACAGCAACGTCCCACATGATGATGACCCTCACAGCAACATCCCATAGTTGATGTCCCTCACAGCAATGTCCCACATGGTGATGACCCTCACAGCAACAACCCACAGCTGATGCCCCGCACAGCAACATCCCACAGTTGATGTCCCTCACAGCAACATCCCACATGGTGATGACACACAATGCCCCCCACAGCAGTGTCTTCCACAGCTGATGCCCCTCACAGCAACATCCCACATGGTGATGACCCTCACAGTAACATCCCACATAGTGACGACCCTCACAGCAATATCCCACACAGCAGTGTCCCACACTCTAGTGGCACCCACAGCAGTGATGTTCCTCCCACACAACCATGTCCTGCACAGCCATGTCCCACGCAGTGGTGAGCCACAGAACAATGTCCTGCACAGCAGTGTCACAAAGCCATGTCCTGCACTGCAGTGGCCCTCACAGCACTGACCTGCATGGCAATGTCCCACCCAGTGGTGTCCTGCACATCAGTGACCCGCACAGCTGTGAACTGCACAGCAGTTCCCTGACTCACATAGCAATGACCCACACAGCTGTCCCAGAATGTCCCAATCCACCTCTACCCAGCCCAGCAGGTGGGGACAGCCTGGGGCCACCGGATCTGGTTTGTTGGCACAGGCGCTTTCTCATTTCAGGGCACATCCCACACAGCCAGGAGCATTTGCCTGTGTTATGTTTTTCATCTTCTTTTTTTTTTTTTTAATTTTTAAAGGAAAAGCTCTCTTTCCAGAGCGAACAAAAGAAGCTGTACTTGCAGGTGCACCAGGAGAGCGGGATGGATCCCCAAGTAACTTCCTAAAACACAAAGATTTGGATTCTGGTTTTCAGTTATCTCCAGCGCTAAGAGGTTTTCAGGATTAATGGGACCTGATCATTTTAGCCAAAAATCAAATCCCAAAAGGAAGTAGTGAGGTGACTGCAGAAATATGTTCGCTTTGCAGGCTTCAATTTGCATCTAGTTAGCTACTAAGGCAAGAGACATCTGGTCTCCCAAAGCTGCCTACAGATGGGAGGTAACAGTCTATTACATTATCTGCTACATGTGGGTACTTGGACCCTCTGAGACAGCTCTGGCCAGCCAGAGTTTAATTTCTTCTAGACGTCACAACGTTGCTGTTAAAATGTTGTTTAAATCCCAGAGGATTGGGTCTGCGCTGTTATCCAGCGTGCCACTAATGAACTCACTGGCACGTCGCCAGCCTAAAACTTGAACCCCGTGAATAGCGAACGTCAGGGGAGTTCCTGCGGTGGGTGAGAGGAGAGCAAAGCTTGCAGCCTGCCTGGGTAAAAGGCGGTGTGAGAGCAGGAATACCTCCTTATGTTTTGCTTTCCTTTATTGGATCCCTGTGGATCACCTGAAAGGCGAAATATTAGCAAATTGATGCAGAAACCACCTTTATAAGCAGATAAATCTTGTGTGGATGACATGCTAAAGGGACGTTAGTAAAACTTGGATGAGTTTGGAACAGATTAAAGAGTGGCTTTATCTTAGTGGATACATTTACAGAAAAACAAGAAACGATGTCTGCAATGTTCTAATAAAAGAAAACAGAATAGAAGTGAAAAATGTTAAAATTTCTACTAGATGCAGTAAAGCAGATTCTTCAGAGCAACCAGAATAAAGAATCTTAATGAAAGGAGAGAACAAGCTCACCCAGTTTGTTCCAGCAAATAGTTTGTTTTATCCTTTTTAGTTTAGTTTCTCACTATTAGGAATAGCACTAGGTAACTTGTGACTAAGAAGGACAAAGAAACACAGTGACGTGTTCTCAGGCAATGAGGAAGCATTGAAACACTTACAGGCAATTTCAGCAAAATAGAGATTTCTTTCTAGTCTGACATGAGACCATCCACAGAAAGTAGGTGTTGCTCATGTGCTGCTATTGGTTATCTTTTTGTCATGCAGATAATTTTACCTACAAGGAAAACCAGTTTGGGACAGGGCTGGTATAAAAGGGATGTGTAGGTAGGCATAGGGAATGGGCAGTGCCCATGCTCCGTCTTCTTCATAAACCACAGAGGAGCATTGCGTGGAGCAGAAGCCATCAGTCATTTGTTCCACACATGCTCTTGGTGCCAAAATACTTCTTAATCCCAGAGGTGAGGAGAAATCTCAGGACTGTACTGTAATCCTCTCAAAAACAGGTGTTGCCTCTGGCTATGAGATTTTGAAAACCATGGTCTAGCTCAAGTCGCCATCCATTTTTGTACTTTTCTGCCCTATTTTAGCTTTTGGTACCCGAAACTGAAATTCCCAAACTAAAACCTAGCTGCAGTATTATATGGTAAGAGGGGGAAAAAAACCCAAGACTGTGAAATATGCTTTTCAACTAATTTCTCCAACATGTAAATGGTTCCAATGAGTCTCGTTCCATTGTTTTCTTATTTCCAACCAAAGTGTCCCCATTGCCTTACATGGAGCTCTCCTGGGTTTGTAACACCACAAAGACAAAACTGAGCCAAATGAGCTCCAACAGTAAATTAGAAAGAGAACTAGTCTCTGTTATTTACCATGCTTACCAATTCTATTATTTACCATGGTTATTTATGCTCTCTCTACATAAAGCATCTAAAGCAAAGCCAAACTCTTACTCTCTGTCCATTCCTACGGTGCGCGGCTACCCATAGTATTAGGCAGAAGACAGAAAACACCTGCAACTGGGAAAAGCTTCAGTCTGGGAGCGAAATACATGTTTGATAGTAAAATACCTCTCTCTTATTTTTCAAGTTTAATTTACAGCCACAGTGACTTTGAGGACCTGATATAAGGACTATTCAGCTCAACTTCAAAGTCTTTTTCAAATACATTATCCGTCAGCCCGCAGCATTCCACATGCCCACACCTCCTCAAGAGCAAACTCTCTGCAAGGTCCTAACTTGCACAAATAGAGCTCATTTTTCTTTGCTGCTTGGAGGTTAACCCGGTGGTGACCAAATGAGAAGACTTCAAAGATCCTGCAGGTCATTTCTTTTTCTTTTAGACCCCTGTTTGCACATGGCTCTATTTATTTTACAGAAATACCCTTCCGAAAGCGACCTGCTTACATTTTCTATTGAGACAACACGGTGACTGACATGACTACAAAGGCTGCAGGCTGTCTCCACCACGCGACGCCGGATCACGCTTCCTGGGAGCACCGCAGTCAGCTACAACTTGAGTTGGTTGTAAGAGGCCCTTGTTCCCCTTGTTCGGAAAAAGTAGACTTTCTCCTGATAAGACATAATCCCTGTTAAAGTGAATTACCAAATCATGGTGTTTGCTAGTGTAGCTGACAGCTTAAAGCAATAGCAACATTTTGTATGTAAGAAAAATGAGGAGTAATTTGTCTTCACTAACGATCAGCCTGTATAAGAACAGAGTAGACAATACATAAAAGAAGTTTTCTATAGTTTCATAGCCCATGCTGTTATTCAGAAAGCACAATGCTGTTTCAATGACTAGCTTGAGCTGTTCTACATCGAATGGCTCGTAAGAGAGCGTGCTAAGTCCCTGGCTACATTGGAGTGAGGTCATTTGCTGTGCAAAAAGCCTTCCCCTTGTGCCCGCTTTGCCCTGGCAGTCCTGTCAAGCAGAACCCTGCCGTGGGAGACACATTGGCTTGCAGCGTCTCAATTACAACCACTGGTTTTTGGTTGGGGGTGGTAACGATGCATGAAATTGCTTGCATTCTAGAGGTTAGTGGGAATATAGCAGAGCTATCTATCAGAATGTTTTTAGCTGATTTTTAGAGGTCTTCACCCTCCCTGTAAGTTACTGAAGAAATGCCCAGGTGCTGAGATGAACACAGAGCTGCTGTCGAGTTTCTGCGCAGAAAAAGTCAGGCAAATTTATATGCCCAACCTGAGTAAGATCAGAGCTCAAAAACGTCCTTTTCCTGCTTTTTTTTTTTCTGAGTTTCTCTTTTTACAGGTTCAGGGAGGTGAACTGAAATGAAGGACCTGAGCCATCACGAGGAAGGGGAGGAAGCCCCGGGCAGGGCGGGCAGAGGGCAGCAGGACTGCCTCCACCAGCAGCAATTAACAATGAGACTGGCTCCACTAGTGCACGTGGTAGAACATTCCCCATACTCTATCAGGCTACAACTACGTCTTCTGTGTGAATAAACAGCCTATGGCTTATGGAACAATAGCATCACAGTCATAAGTACATTTTTTGCATGTTAGTTCTTATTTTATCTTAATTCTAAATGCTATTATAATCTAGAAGCGTCATCCTGATGTCATTCCAGTTTTCATTTGTCTTAGTGCTGTTGAGAACAATATTCCCCAGAGACCGCTCAGAAGGGAGCATGCTGAGTACCCGGCTGTGTTTGAAGAAGAGCGTTTGCAGTGGTGCATAAAGTGATGAGTTTTCTAATCCCTGGTCCTGTAAAGTCAGCCTGTCATTCAAGACAACCTGTCCTGGTTCCTCAGGCCAAATGGGACACTCGTGCTTTCAAAGGCTTCGCTCAGATGTGAAGGTGTCTATTCATGGTGTGTGAGGAACACAATCCACTTGACGCCTGTTTGTTAGCCATCTTCCTGCAGGGTTTACCAGGTAGTTTTACTTTTTAAATGCACGTGATCAGCCAGAGTAAGAGAAGGTGGCAGTTTAACATAAGCGCTTTCCAAAACCGAACCGCCTCTTATAAAATAAGCATCCCAGGATATTATTCCACATAATTCCCTGTTTCTCCTTCTCTTGGGTTATTTTGTTTTGTAGCTACAGACCCCCTCTTTTCTGTAATCATGACTAGATCAATTACTTCCCTTCCTGATGGAGGAATCATTATTACCGTTTTAAAGATGGGAGAAAACGATACTGAGAGATTAGGGCCCCTCTCCAGCAAAACACTTAAGCGTTTGCATAACCTGAGGCACATAATAACTCCACTGTAGGACTGTTCGCTTGTTCCAAGTTATGCAATCTCGGAGGATTTACTGAACCAGGGCCTCCTGGTGTGCCCGAGGGCTCCCCGAGACACAGGTCCCTCGCTCTCACCTGCACGTTGCAGCCACCTCCTCCTCCCACAGCCCCAGAGCATCCACACTATTCTGCCAGATCTAGAGCAAACATTAGCCCTGATTTAGGCCCTGTCAGCTCCTTTTTCATCAGGATATAAAGCTGAAGAGGTGAATAGCCTATCCTCAAATTTGTTACTTAAATTAGCGCAAAAAGTGGCTAAGACTGTTTATTTCTCATTAACTCCAGATCAGATTTGCCCTGCTGTTTTAAACCATAACTAGTATTGGCATAGCCCAAAACTCAATCTGTTTATTTCTTTCTCAGTTATCATGTCCAGTAGTAAAGATTCAGCATCTTGGAGCCAGTGGACGATTTTGATGATGGCATATTTTTGCAGAGAAGAATGCAGCTCCCTCTCCTGCAGCTGATGAGCACGCTCTGCTAGCAGGAATAAACACGGGGGGGGTGGTTGTCAATGAAGAAAGCAGGAATAACAATGAGTTTATGAAATTAGGGCACTGAACTGCTGAGAGAGAGAGTCATTTTTCTGATCATAATCCCACTTTTAAAAACCTCTGCCAATCTTTCCACTGCTCTGATGAAAAGGTGGATTTTGCTGACTTGAATAATTTGCAAGTAAATGATGATTCTGGTGTACACTGGCTGGCAGAGGAAACTGTTTATATAATTCTGGACTTGCTAATAACCCTCTTCATAGCTAGAAATGGTGCCAGGGAAGCTGCTGGCTATGTAAAAATGCTTTCCCATTTCCTTGCCTTTATTGTTTTCTGTCACAGCTTGTTTTTTTTTTAATTAGTACATGAGCTATTTTTAGTGTCTGTAGACAAAAACGTATTGTTCAGGCTAAAATGAGGCCAGGTACCATGAAAATGTGTTCAGGGAAAAATATTTGGAGCCAGAGTTTGTCTTTGGCTATGTGCAGTGAAAGTTTGCATGCTGAGTCCAATTAGTTACAGCCATGTCAATTCACGTAAGTGAGTGTAATTGTGTCAGGGCAGATTTGGCTCTCAGGCTGCAGACAAATATTCTGAACCACACACAGTTAGCATCCACAGCATCTAGAATATTCTGAATTATTTTGTCCATCCAAATTCCATGCATATCTTGCAGTTTAAGAACAGAAAAGCGAACAAAGCTTTTCAGTCAGATGATGGACTTGGGCAAATGTGATTTTTGATAAGGCACCTCTTTGTGACTCATTTAATCAACTCAGATCTTAAAATCCCTGCATTGGAGGCAGACCATACGCTACCCTGCGTTCTACCCATGGGTGTACACACATGCACGCACCATGCAGGTAAAGGTGCAGTGAGATTTTGTGAGCCCTAAGTCAGTCTGAAGGAAATAGAAAGAGCTTTTCCATATATAACAGTCTCATCCGAGAGGCAAAACGTGGAGCCCTGTCATATCAGTTTCCTGCAGAATTTCAAATCAAGCTCAGAGTCTTGATCTTTTTCTTCATGGTTGCCCAAAGCCCAGTCCCACACTATGCCTCTACTCTAGTCAACCATTAAATTCCTCTAATGCAATGAGGGCTCCATTACAAGGGGAGAGCTTATCTGTGTGGAAGTAGCATCCATAATGGGAACCTGTGGAGGAATCCACCAGAAATTAAGAGGTCTCCCAAAGAACCAAGCTCCTTCTGTACACTGGGTACAACTGCATTCTTTGATCTTGCCCAAATAAAAAAAAGCATGTATGTTTACCAAAAAAGACCACCAAAATCTACCAAAATGCGCACACTTTCCCTGTTAAACAAAAAAACAAACAAAAAAAAAGACAAATATTACTCATATTGTTAAACACACCTGTGGAAGTTTAGAAGGGCAACGAAGCTGTTGAGGGGTCTAGAGCACATCTCATGAGGAGCGGCTGAGGGAACTGGGGTTGTTTAGCCTGGAGAAAAGGAGTCTGAGGGGAGACCTTATCACTGTCTGCAACAACATGAAAAGAGGTTGTAGTGAGGGGTGGGGTCGACCTCTTCTTCTAAGTAAGTAGTGACAGGACGAAAGGAAATGGCCTCAAGTTGCACCAGGGGAAGTTTAGATTGGATATTAGGAAAAAATTCTTCACCAAAAGGGTCATCAAGCATTGGAACAGGCTGCCCAGGGAAGCCGTTGAGTCCCCATCCCTGAAGGTATTTAGAAGACACAGAGATGTGGTGCTTAGGGACATGGTTTAGTGGTGGCCTTGGCAGCGCTAGGCTAATTGTTGGACTTGATGATCTTAAAGGTCTTTTCCAACCAAAACAATTCTATAATTCTATGTTTATCCAATACTATGGTTACCAGAAAAGCAAGGCATGTCAAGTTTAGGATCAGTCCTAGCTGCATATATGAATGATCATATATATACGATCCTATTTTCAGAAAAAGAGAAAAAAAATATTATCTCCAGTCATCTGTCATCTGTGCAATGCAGGCTTTTAATAATTCACCAGATAATTCTACAGAGGAAGACGACTTACAGTTAAAGTAGCTCTACTTTAAAGCAGCAGACATTTTCAACCTTTTTCAGGTTATGTGTCCCTAAAATATTCCATTAGGTGCACAGACCTCTGCAGAAAATTCACAATATTTAGCATACAAAAATTTATTTTTCTTAATCATCTTAGAAGCAGCCCAGTTGTCCAGTTGTTATCACTGTCTTCTTGTGTTCAAATCTGTCTTGATAGCAATGTCCCTTGACTAAGCTACCACAGAACCACAATACATGTATATGGTAGACTTCTCTCAGGAGTTCCTCTTAAGGTGTACTCAGGACTGCATCACCCACTAAACATGACTTGCTTCTCCCTCCTACCACCTTCTCCACTTTGCTGCTTCTGCCTGTGGCATGGCCGAGCGCTGCCCAACAGCCCTGTGCACGCACTGCACTTGCAGTGCATGACGGGTTTGTGTCATGCGGGTGGAGGCAGCAAGCTGAATTGGGAGAAATTTTCTGCAGAAACCCTGAATGACTTATCACCTGGTGTACCCCCATCTCCGGCTTTGACGTTTTTCCTTGAGGGGGTAAGTGGCCTCTCTTGGACTCACAGAGGAGTGCACATGAAAGCCCTGGGGGTGCGTTCATGTTTTCTTAGCACTTACCTCGCTGGGAGGACTATTATGAGCTTCCTTTTTTGGGCTACCAGTAATGGATGCTTCCTTATTTATAGAAACACTAACCAGAAGTGAAGGCAGGAGCGGTGATCACAAAATCAAAAGGCCCTCCAGCTGCAATGTAAATATTCTTGAGTGCTTTGCAGTTCCACTTACAAAATCTGTGTATTGTTTTAAAGATAAATAATAAAACCTCTAAAGAAACGGTTAGTCCCCAGTCTCGGCTGGTGCCACTTCACGTGACTTACATGGAACTGTGCTATTTTACATGGAGATCTGCCTTTCTGTGTTTCGCCTCGTTCATGTACTCAGAAATTCTCGGCGTGTTCTGCACTGCATAAAATGGCCCTGAATGAATTTAGGTTTCTTCCTGGTGTTCTTTCGGGCATGCAATACCTGTATTTCCTCTCCCTTTTTATAAAGGTAGTTTCAAATATTATTAAACAAGTTTGGAAGAGATTTCTTCTCAGATGGTGCAGCTACAAGCAGTGAAGGAGTTAGTGCGGCAACTGGGGACAAGCAGTGAGAAACAATCTTTTCTGCTGAGGTGTTGAGCGCCTCTAGTTCAGAGCCTGGACACAGGATGGGTGCATCTCTTTTTACTCCTTCTTCAGTAGTAACAGCTCCAAGCCTGGCCTGGTGTATGTACAGCCTGGGCACGCCTTTGTCACCGAAAATGGAGATTACCCAGAGTGTACAGAAGGATCATAAAGTATTGAACAGTGCTAAAGAGCACAAAGAGTTTATGCAGCCTGAGCCCAGTTCTCCCCAACAAAAATTTACTATTGTGCCATTTTTAAAAACTTTTGTTCTCAATATCACACAACTGCAAATTGTAATTTGGATGAGAATGGGTGACACTCCAGTTCCTTCAAGGGTATTTCAGATGAGTTCTAAGATGGTAGTAACTAACTCGTAGACTCTCCCGGTACATTTGCTTTCCATCCCCACCCAGTTTTCCATGAGGCTTTGGGTACGCCAGAAAATCTCCCTGAATAACTACAAGGTATTTAGGAGCCATTTTAATGAGCTAAACTTTTAGATTACCCTTAAATTTAATTAATAATTTACTACCACTGCCTGGTTGGAAGAAGAAAGGGCCTGAATTTATCTCCATATCTCTGTGTTTAAATGTATGTATTATATGTGTAACTCCATGGTATTAAATAACTAATTTTAGGGTGACATTGTGTCTTGATTTGTTTATATTTTTCTCTTAAATGCCTTGTTTTGCTCTCTAGCTTGAAGATGTGAGTACTTCAGCTGTATTTCTGTCTCTCTCTCCGGATTCCCATATTGGCTTAGTTACAAAGCAGAGGTCTCCAGCGCAGAGGACCTTCACTTAGGCCTCTCTGTCTGAAACATGTTTATCAATTCCTCGTGCAATTATCTGCATATTAGTTTGATTATAGACCAGCACAGCACGTCTACAAGTTTGATGCTGAAATTTTTTATATGAGTTTTGTATTTAGCTAGAGATACAACATTTCCTTGGAGCGCAAAACTAGATATACTGCACTTAGTGCATGGAGAAGCTTATATTTCAGAAAGGAGTGCAATTACTTTTCTCATGGGATGACATTCTGGTTTTATCCACAACTTGTGAAACTCACAGGACTGTCCTCTGGCTGCACAGAATGTCTATCAATGCGAAAAGGGCTGCCAGCAATCTGACAGTGGATTTAAATTAAATTGAAGAACCAAAATTTGTAATTTTTTATACACTTTAATTATGTTAGCTCCATGTCGTGGTTTAGGTGACAAACCAGGACACTCCAACAAGAATATACTGTAGAGACTCTTTGGTGTGACTTTCCAAGATCCCAAACACCTACAGCAACCAGGCCACCCATTCATAACGATGTTTTCTGGCAGACAACATCAGTCTTGCAGAGATCTTTTTGTTCATCCAAAGCAGTCAAAAATACTGCAATCACTCAATAGGAAAAAAAAAAAAAGCCCTACACCCATTTTGAATGCCTTCAGATTTATAGCATTAGGAAAAGGTTTGACAGCATCAAGTGTTTAATCTGCAAAGGGATTATAGTTATCTTCACAGCATGCACACATCATTAATGTTAATGGGAACTGCACCTCCAAGACTCGCCCTAAAATTCTGGCTGTAAATAGCATCCCAGTAGGATAATTAAAAGGCTGGTAGAAATACAGCAAGTTCCAGCAAACATTTTCTCCCAGGCTAAGTGATCAGAGAATTTGGAATTGAAAAAATAATCAGCAGTTTGCCTGAGGTGGGTGGTGCATCAGCTTTACAAACAAGCTCATACACAAAGGCTTTTCCAACTTAGGTGTAATTTTATTTGGTATATTTTGTTCTGTGTTTCTTAGCCTACTCTTTTTTTTCCTTCATTTCTGTAATCCTACTTGACCTGAAGTTCAGTGCTGGGCTATGTCTGCAATCATTATTGTATCAGGAGTGCCCATTCCCATTTCTGTTTCTCCCATGCTCCAAACTACTGGGAAAAAATATCAAAACTGTTAACAGAATTATGTCTTTTTTCTCTTTTATTTATTTCTGCTCAGGCTTAACAGAAATCCATGTTTCATCACTGGAGTGCAATTTCTGGAAAAGAGTACCTCTTCTGCCAAAATTAACTCTATCTCCTAGAATTATGGGGGCACCAACAGATAAGTACAAGCAAACTGATCCATCTCATTTTCTTATTTTGCAAAGACTGATGATGAAGGCGAAGCTAGGAATGAAATCAAAATAATCATCTAATACCCCATGAAGACCAAACTGCACTGTCAGAAGTAAATAGCCTAGAGCCTCTAGACGTGTAATGTCCCATAAGTTATCCCATTTTGAGATGACAATACTGCCCAAGGGGCAAAGTAAGCCGTGGGAATGGTTTCCCTAATCCACAGAGGTTTTAAAGTTTCTAGGTAACTTTATAGACCTTGACACATTCTCAGTTGATCTAAGATGTTCACACAGAGGCTCAGAGTTTATCCAGTAACCTTTGAATCTCCATCACTGACAGCAAGAGACTTCAGACTTGGCCTCCATCCGTCTTGGCCTTGGAGAAAAAAATTCTCCCAGCGTATTCCTGTGTGTGCATGTTTAAATGTGTGCATGAGACAAGTGCCTTAGCACAGGATGTAAAATACTTCAAACAAAATGGACTTGATTATTTATGGGGAAAAGAAAACCATTTTGGAAGTGATGCCACAGGCAGCAGCTGGTTGTTCTGCAAAACAGAGGAATTAAGCAGATTTTTCTACAGTTTTTCAAGAGGAAAAACCAGGTTTTTTAATTGGACATTTTCAGCCTGACATGCCTAAACCAGCCTCTATCCCCTTTTCTGCAAATATTTAAAGGGAAAAAAGAATGTTGCTTTGTTGTGTTACTTGGTTTCTTGACTTGCTTACATATCAGCTCCCACCTCCCCTGGAAGTGTCTTGGTAAGAAGGTGAACACTGCCCTTTAACGAGTTCTTATTTGTCTGCAGAACAGGACTTTACACAAAAAGCAGATTAATCACTTGTACGACTTCACTGAAATCAAATGGGCTCTCTCAGTTAGGAGCTGGGTCCTAAAAAATTGACAAAAATGGTGTTCTACTTCTTTACACTTCACCAGGCTTAAAAGTCTAAGTTCAGTACTGCCCTGCACAGCTCCGTTAAAGCAGCAGGACTACAACTGATCCCCTGAATATGAATTTATGATGCACACAGAGAAAACGTAGCACAAGGCAGTCCCAACTTCTGGTTGTGGCCCAAAGCAACAATGTAGTACAGATAGCATGTTTGTTAATGGGACTGAAGTCCCATTTTGGGACTGAAGTCCCATTTTTACTGGCAGTAAAAAAAAAGCAGCCGATAAGCGGAGAGCCTCAGGCCTGTAACGCTGCTGCTGCAACACAGTGTCAGGAATGAACGGCTGCAACAAGTGGTGCTGCATTGGAGAGCCACAAATCTGACCATAAGCAAGTGATGTGGCTCCCCAGAGAAACATGGCAAGCCACATCACGCTTGAGGGGGGCTCTGCAGGATCACTAATTCCCAGTAATCTCTCCCAGGCTAGGGAAGATACTGTAAATCGCCTTTTTCTGTCAGTCCACCCAAGTTTACAAGGGATTTTTAAAAGGGTGCAACCATCTATGCAAACTCTTTACATAGCCCTCATCACAGTGTGAGCTACAAAAGTGCTTGAATACCCTTCTTGAACTCAAGATGAAGTGGCCTCAAATAGAATTACCTTCAAAAGAATAGAAACAAAAACTACCAGCTCTGCATCACTCTATTACTCATGGACCCAGACATCATCCTACAGCCCTCCACGGCATTAGTGCTTCCACTGCTATCACCCAGCATATGACCCAAAAGACCTCACAGCTCTGGAAGCCATCTTCTCTGTGCCTGTGCTGCCACCTGCCCCTCCAGCATCTGCCTGCACACGTGCTGCCCCTCTTCTTCAGCTCTAATGCTTGGTGTAACCTCCCCTTTTCCTGAACTGAATCTCTGGGAAGGAACAGACATTCTTCACAATAAGAACGGTCAAGCACTGGAAGTGGTTGACCAAAGAGGCTGTTGTATCACCGTGGTCTTTGGAGATACTCAAAATTAGACTGGACAAGACCTCAGGCAACTTGATGTAACTTTAAAGTTGACCCTGCTTTGGGCTAGATGACTTCTGGAGGTCCTGTTAGACTAATATTACCTTATGATTTTAAATACAGCTCTCCTGTTAATGAAACTAATGCCATATGTCTGCAGTGATAGGAATTGAGGAGTATCCCTTTCACTGCTTGTGAAACATCTAGTGACCCTGACTGTATCCTGTTTCAAAGCCAACAGAAATCAGTCAAAGCTTATCTGTTGTTTATCTGTTGCTTGGCCTTGCACACTACACACTGAATATTTACAGAGAGTAAATGGACATATTTGGACCTTTGTTTCTTTGGACTGCACACTGTATGAAAAGAAATGGGCAAAACAGAGAGTCAGGATCCTGCCATACCATGAAAAAGGACACAAACTGCAGAAGCCTAGTGAACACAGAAATGAAATATGGTCTAAGTATTAGTTTAGTAAAGGATTTGTTTTAGACGGGATCATAATTGTTCTATTGGTTATCAACTACATAATTTTTTTCTGACAAGGAAAAAAAAAGCTGTTTTCCCAACAAGAGCGAGTTTAAGAATTCCGAACTGCTGTGCATTCTATTGCTCACATCAAACAGCTAGTTGTGTATCTGGACTTGACATGTCACTTACACACAGCAAACAGTTAATTTTTACTTCACTGCCCCCATTTGGTTCCTTTACAGTGTCAAAGTAAAAGATACAGCATTGTACATTAGGTGTTTGCCTGCACCAATAGATCAATGCCCTTTCCGTTCCACAAAAGATTTTCATGTTATATTGTAGAAAACCTTAATTTTCTTCTTCCTTAATTTTTCAAGCACTGAGGTTTTGCTTACTGTCAAGGAAGGTAGTAGTGAGGAGTTTGCTTTGTGACATAGAAGCTCTTCAATGGCTTAAGATTTTCAGTGAAGTGTATACAACTTTCTGCTACAGTAAGAGACAAAACCTTGTGTTGATAGCTATTTCAGCCTGTTAATTTGATTCCTAATGGAAATCTCATCTTTAATATAAAATCAATTTTATTTTAGGCAGGTGGGAATAAAATAAAGCAAAGACTAAATGAACACCTTAAACATGTGCAGATATAAACGAAAATTTGAAGTTCTGCACTCTGGTAGCAGCAAGAAGTTAACGCTGAGCTGGATACCGCCATGACTTGCAAACAGTTATTTACTATGAACACATACATTTTTACTGAAATAGTACAAAGCAGTCTTAAGAAAGAAAAAATGAATCCAGCCCTTGGGCTTTCTGCGTAGCACCTGGTGGAGTGATTTACACCTGCAGGAAGCAGATAAAAAGCACTGCCAATGGAGAACTGCCAGTTCATGTGCTCTGTTTTTCCAGCCCGGTTTGCGCGGTTGGAAGGGTTTCCTAAAGTGCAAGGTGGTGGAAAGGCAGAACAGTTACAACCAGCCAGACCTTGTTACCCTGACAAACTTGTAATGCCAAGGCCCAGTTTAACGAGTAGCTTAAAGCTTTTTTTAAGACCATACTTCTGCAGAAAGTGTAGTCCTACCTTTCCGCTGTCACCGCATGCATATTTCTGCTACCACCTGTGTCTGATATTTGGAATGAACAGAGAGCCAGGTCAGCTTACTGATTCAGCTAAATGATAACCTTTTTTATTATTATTATTCCCCATGGCCTGATTTTCAGGCAGCTGTGCAAGCAGCTCTAACAGCTCTGAGGTTGCATAATTGCCACTGCTAATGAGAAAGACATGGTGGGCACACACAACAGGAGCACAGATGATTGCACAGGCATTTTTGATGGCAACATGACCTTGCATTGGATTAAGACACCGCCTGTAGAAAGCACATTGTGATGCTGAATATGACTTGGCACTAGCATTGCCATCGTGTTTTAAAGATAATGAGTATACAGTTTTTTATGCTATTCATCATGGTGCCATATTTATCCTTAAACCTACACTATTTTAACTTATCTCATCATATCAGATCTGTACCTCTTACCCAATAAACTCACTTTCTTGAATAAATTGCAAAAAATTAATTTAGCTTGCTAACTTCAACTTCTATGAAACACTTAATTTAGCTTGATAAATTCAGCTTCTCTTAAACATAAACAGAAACACAGTATTCAGTATCGCTTTTGAATATTTCGCAGCAAAGCCGGTAGCAGAAGTTCATCTTGGTAAGGAGGCAATAAGAAAAGTATTTTATAGAATCATAGAATTGTCTAGGTTGGAAGTGACCTTTAAGATCATTGAGTCCAACCATTAACCTAACACTGCCAAAACCACCACTAAATCATGTCCCTGAGCACCACATCTACCTGTCTTTTGAATACCTCCAGGGATGGTGATTCAACCACTTCCCTGGGCAGCCTGTTCCTTTTGTCTATGTCAGCTTGCTTTGAAAGAGCTACAGTCCAAGAATATCCAAATTTCAATTGAACAACCCCTTAAGTGAGCACATTATTTTAACGCTGGAGTCAGTGAGAGACGATTTTGCAATTTGACTTCATTGGCACTCTGAGCAGTCTTTTTACAAGACGTTTGTCTTTCATTTCAGGGAAAAAGCTGACTGGGCAAAGCTGTTTCTTGCTGGTTTATCAGTTTTTGCACCAGAAGTATGGTTTTGGCATTTTTCCTTTCAACTTCAATGGAAATGAAGAACAAGCTTGACTGAGGTGTTGCCAGCCCTCACAATTTCATCACAAGTCTCACTACTTATGTTTTTTCTTAAAGCCTCAAGATTCTGTCTGAGAGAAAACAAAAACTTTTCTATTTCATAAGAATCTCCCCTTGCATTAAAAGCAAAGCTTCTGTCTTTTTCACTTGCAGACAAAGTATGAAGAATGTGAGACAATTACGGTTTCAGAGCTTAAAACTCCCAAGTCAGATGTGAATAACCCACCTTTCTTTTTCTTCTTCATGATTTTTACGTCATTTCAAGGCTATGGGGATTATATTATTGTTTTCTTTAAGTTTGCAGTTGGCAGCATTGCAAATGTAATGGGAAAAAACATAAGTATCTTCTATCAGTTTTCAGTGTGACCTATCAAATTGAAGAAAGGACTGGGGTTTGCAGAGCTGCCTTCAAGATTTGGACAGCTAACAAAAATGAAAGGAAATGGTGCAGATGAATGAAATTGCTTTTGTGTCAAGGGAAGCACGATGTTTAAGTAATACCCAAGTTGTTGATATTTTTAGTTTATTTCAGCTTAATATTATTTTAACCCTAGGTCATCGAGGTTGGCAATCTGTAAGTACTACAAAGGAGTTTTTTGAAACTACCAGTTTTCCAAAAGTTAAATGCTGCTGTTTGTTCTGTCAAAGATACTTCATCTGATAGTAAAATTTCCATATTTGGTGAATCATCTGGGAATATCAAATGTAACGGTGTAGATAAATAAAAGAAAATACTACCCCACCTGAGGAAAATATAGCCATTGAAATGTTAATATTGGAAAAAAAAATCCTCGGAAATTATTTTATCATATTATGATGTTAGCAGAGAAAATGTACTGTTCACATTCTCTTTAGGATTCAGGTTTTAAAAACTGGATCATGCCCAAAACAGGCATGAGCACAAGCCAGAAGTGAAAAAATGCTATTTTGAACATTCTCCACTGTTATTTCCATGATCAATTTGACCTGTTTATAGATAGACACACAGCCTGGCAAAGAAAAAAAGTTTGTTTATTACCTGTCTTTAGGTATTCTCCATCAGTTATGCAGCACAAAAATCCAAAAAGCAATTAGCTTATCCAGTAAATGGAGAAACTCAGTTGTTTAAGTATTTTACGTGGCTGTCATGAGACATACTCTTTCTTTGCCATTTAATTTATACTAAATAAACACAAAGTTAATGACACAGTTATGCAACCGAGCTAAAACTTATTAATCAAATACAAGTATTTATTTTTATATTTCTACAAAGTAAAAATTGCTACAAAAGTAGAATGTTTTCATGGTTTTATATTATTTATTTAATTCAAGGTCTGTAACTCAGTCATAAATATGAATCTTACACTCATACCATCAGCCCCAAAGCAAACTACTTTATGAAAGGGAAGATGTTCATTTAAATTAAAACCTGGCAAATATGATACCCTCAGGATTTCAGATTTTTTAAAAGAATAAAATTAAAAAAATAAAAAATAAAAAAAATAAAAATTAAAAATATGAAAAAAAAAACAAAAACCTTTAAAAATCAAGAATTGAAAACGTGGGTCACTCAGGTTTGATTCTACTTGCTTTCTTGTGCCATGGTTTGAATCTATAAAAAGTGATTTTGAGGTGAAACAAACAGCTTAGTTCTCTCAGACAGAAAATAGAGTAAGCTGGCTCTGAGGCAGGCAGTTCTGCCCTCTCCNAATATCTTGAGATTACAGTATCAAGGCCCGATCCCACTGCCCAAGCCCATCAATATCAACCTACAACATGCATTGGCGATCCACCATTTTGAAAAGGAACATTTTCTTTCAACGAAAGTCAGGAGTTATTGAAACTTTGGTCCAGAACCTAAGAGGAATTTATTCATTTGTAAATAAAACAGTGGGACTTCCAGTGAATCGCAAATGAAGTCTGGAGCAGCAGGGGTGGAGGGGAGCAGTGATAGTAAAGCTGGCTTCAGCCAGCCTTTGCATTTATCTTGCTGGGGGCTTCTCCTGGCCCCAAGATGAAGTCCTAGAGGGACTCCCAAGCAACAAGGCTGGCTGTGGCTCCGCTTGCAGAGGCACTGCCACCCTGACCCCAAATCAGCCCACCCCAGGTTGGCAACAAGTCTCCTCCTCTGCCTCTCCCTCCTCCAGCTGGTTTTGCCGTCTGTAGAGGTCCACCAGCACAGGGAGAGCAGCAAGTGCATCCCCCATGGGCTCTCCTGCTGGCTCTCTAGCCCAGCTGTCCCTCCCTTCATGAGGGATAATGGTCCTCAACCCTGTCCTTTTCCTTTCTCCCTCCTCTTCCTGTGGCCACACATGTTGCACCAGTGGGGAGGTGCAGAAGAGTGGGTGGGCATTTTGTGTGAGGGAGAGAGTTCTTGGGGAGATGGAAGATGAAGAAAGAAACCTTATTCCTGTAGTTTCTCAAAAACCATTTTCCTATTTGGAGCGCCCAAAACCTCTTTTTGTCCCTATCCCCAACTAAAGCTTCATTAGGTCCACCAGTCCCAGAAACATCATGGACCTGGTTCAGCATCCCGACTCCACCTTCCCCTCATCTCATTAAACCTCCTCTTCTCTTGCTTCCAAGCCAGGCTGTGCTTGACCCAAGGCAAGCATTTGGTCTGCAAAGCAAAGAACAGTGTCCTGCTGAGCTAGGATGGGGGGAACTCTCTCCCCACTGACCAGGGGGCCTTTTTTGGCTTTGTGTGTGGAGACAGTATTTCAGAACAGGTTACCCTCCCTTTGGCTTTTTATAGCTTTCCTAAAGGGAATAAACTGAATTGGATTCCCTCCTACAGGAGGATCAATCGAACCTGCAATTTTAAGCACTCTGGAGGCTGCAGAACTGGAGCATGCATAGAACAAATTTTTTCTTGCTTTCCTAGGAGGACAATATCTCCTGTTTCCACAGGATGGGCATATCTCTGAGATGAACGGGATTTGTGCCTTGTCCTGCTGGGTGTGCAATACCATCCTGTCCAGCACAGCCTGTACTTTATTTTTATTGAAGATCAAAATGAGATTCATGTAAATAAACTATATCTCGTTTATCCTTCTTGGAACAGGTTCTCATGAAAGGAGTAGAGGTTTTCATAACATTTACTTGGAATATTTATTTAAACTTTGGAGGCCTTCAGCACATACAGTTTTACTGTTAACATTTCCCAGACATTATCTGCAGATCACCTACGCTAATTTTATCAGTTCACACCATATGTGGTATGATATTGGGGCTTTTAAAGGCTGTTGCCCATTTTTATGTATTTTCCTCACTGGTAAAGTGAAGCCATTTTACTTGTATGGTTGCTTCCTCTATAAGGTTTGGGTTTTTATTAATTGTTTTGTCCGTACAAGGAAATGTTGAAGGCTTTAACTCTGAGACCAAAAATAGAGGGAAGGAAAAAGGGTTGCCAGAGTTGTGACCCACTTTTTCCTTCAATTTATTTATATTGCAGTCCTCTCAAATACATGAGAAGAGCTATGCAGCTCTTTTGATTAAGCTCTATAAACCAGATTCAGAAGGCTGTGGAGTTAACTCTAGATTTCCATTAGTACAAAGGAATCTGGAGCTGAGAGTTCATGTTGTATTTAACATATGCCCTTCATATGAAGAAAAAATCCAGCATGATCCCTGCTCACAAAGAAAGAAATGGCATTCAAATGGGCTGCAAATGAGAGGCCAGACCACCTCTTGAAATATGTTTCCTCTTGCCAATAATGTCGCTTTTTCTCTGCAGGATAGCAATTAACGTCATTTCTTCAACCTTATTTGGGCATATTTTTTGTGTCAAAGTGTCCTGGACCCAGCTGATACGCAAGAATGCTCTTAGCCCACAGGGAAATACCTTCCAGCAACAGTGAATGGCTCCTGCAAGGATTAGAAATGGGCAAAACATTCCCACTGTGTTTGAATCTAGTGGTACAGCAGACCTCTGGAAGGAAGTGCTCAGTCCGGCTGAGAGCGGACCTAGCAATAGCCCACTTTCTTCTCAGTAGGTTCCTGGCAGGTTTTCCATAGCCCTACTTCTTCCCAGAGCAGCATGGGATGGATGTCTTCTTTCTTCTCAAAATACGTCCATTTCTGTATTGCTCTGCCAGCAGCAGAAGACTCCCCCTAACATCTGGGAAATCAATTTGGAAAGTTTACCAGAAAACTGGCAGAACAAACTTCTTAATTTAATGTTTGAAAATGACAAGGAATCACTGAGGATTTTCCAGCTGCACTTCTGGACTAACTTTTATGGGTCAGTCCTACAGGACTTTTATGTGGCTGTCCTGCAGGACTTTTGCCAAGATGAAGCTGACATAATTGCAAGACTATGGCCAAAAACATTAGCAAAGAATTTTGTTGTCATAAATTGTTGAACATCTTGCACTGACACTGCATTTAATTGTAACTACCTTTTTTACAGTAGGGATATATTTGTGCCAGTCTTGATTTGCAAATACAAAGTGGACAGAAGTCTCCCAAATGATTCAGACAGAGGTGTTAAATGTTAAAATGTGTTTGTCCAGCATTACACAGTAATACAAATAACTGAGAAGAACATTTCTGACAATTCCAAGCTGTATTGTGGTAAGACAGTTTAAACACGTAGCATGAGAACTTAATGAGAACTTAGGAGAAACATTCATGCAGTCTCCTGTAAGAGTGGGTGCCCAGGCTTTGCAAGGGAGCAAGACTTACATATCCTGCCTGTCTGTCCCTCTTTTTTTTTTTTCATTGGTTTGACAAAGGAGTGGAGATTTTACATATATTTGAAAGAAAAAAAAAAAAAGGATAGAGGCATCAGGAGTTGAGACAGAGAGAGAGAAACCTTCAATACATTTAGTCCCTGTAAGCTTTAGAAAAGTTAAAGGTTTATAGAAAGACCAAAGTAGTTCCCCTACTAAGGAAACGCATTTTTAACATAGCTGTGTTTGTACCCTGTGGTGCAGCATCCATTTGACGAGTGCACCCCCTACTTCTTGTTCAGTCAAAGAGAAAGCAGACAGCAAAGGAGCTGATTATACTGCAGTGAGGAGAGGGGACTGAGTAAATGTAGGCATGTAACACACAAATCCATAGGAAACTAGACTTCATTTGTTCAGCTACTCATGAAATAGCTTTTGTTTGCAATACATTAGGGTAACGAATTGCACAGATATATTTAATGATTTCTTTCTCATTTACTTGTTGATGTGTGTTCTGGGATTCATTCAGTGCTAATGAAAGTACTGCAATCCAACTTTAACTGCCAAAATGTTTATCTGAAAAGGACATCCCAGTTTTCAGGTAGAGTGTGGGTCAGCAAAGATAAAGGCTTAGCTATTATCCAATATAATAATGCTTGAAATTTATCCTGAAATACAAAGTTTATTTAGTGTTGAAGAAGAGTAGACAGCTAACCGGTAGGCCAAAAAAAGAATTACTGAGAGATGGCTGAGACAATGTAGTGTGAATAGAGAGGGAAAAGAAAAAAGCTATTAGATACGAGATGTATTGCAATGTGTTTTGATTTTTAATTATGTTGTTATTGCTCAAATAAACCTTTTTGAATGCGTTCAAACAAATATATATTTATGTCTTGTATTCAAAATTGTTTACACTAAAGTATAACTTCTATTGACTTTTGGTAGAGCAAGACTTAGTTTAGCTCACTGATGGATTTTTACCTCTGTGTGTGGAACGCTGCAAGAAATGGAAGATGAGAGCTAGAGAAAGGAGTAGGAGGCCACAGTGGTGTGTTGAGAGGAGGTTAAATGCTGCTGAACTGGGGTGCCTTCATTCCGTTGTATCTCATTTGTATTAAATAGGAGTTTCATGCTGTCCAAACATACAGCCATTTGGTTCACATTACATGAAGAATGCAGATAAAGGATGGAGAGGAAACGTGATTTGACAAAGTCACATAAGCTGAACAAGCTATGAGAATAGCACGCTTTATAAACAGATGTTGCCTTAAAAAGGATTTGGTTCAGAACTGGAGGTACCAGGAGGGATGAGATTAGCCCCTGAGATACCAAAGTTTGTTCGTGCTGTACATGATGGTCATGATTCGAATTTTTTTCTTGGTCTTGCAGAAACGCAACAGAAAGCATGTCTGCACAACCATTTGAGGACAGGCATGAACTCACACTGCCTACTGCCAAGAACTATGTGGCTATACTAAATACATCCATAAGCCTAAAATACCCTATCTGTTAGCTGGGGTTCAGTGCCACAATAACATAGCCATGAGATTTGTGCCTAGTGAGAGGACAGGGATAATACTTTGTAGACACTGGTAGCTACAGGTAGCTATTGTCACAGTAAGAGACACAAACTGTCAGTTTTAGCATCCTTTCTCCAGACTACATTTCCAAGAATATAGCATAATATATGTTTAATAATTTTCCAGTCAGATCACAAGATGCAAATGGGTCAAACATTGCACAGTGCCTTGTGGTGAAATCAGTGTGATTAGCATTTAGCAAAAATAAAACACTCAGATCAGGTTGTAGTTTTTGCAGTTCTATAGGCAAAAAAGTCTGAAAGTAACCAGAATGGAAGGAGTTTGACCATGAAACAGAGAGATGCATGCACAATGACAAGTTACACAATTACCTTTGAATACAATAATGGGTGCCAAAAGTTCTTAACATTAGTAGTCATTGTATCCTGAAGAAGCAAGATTATTATAAGAGGAAGAGCCTCTTTTTAGCTAAAACTTAGTCTCTACAGTTCACCAGTCTTAGCTGCCCACCATGCTGTCTGGTGGCTGACCAAGTCACTGGGAAGTGGAGCCAGTCCAGAGCTGGCTGTCCTCTGCTGTCCAGAGCACTTGGATGGTCCTTCAGTGTTCATGTGGAGAACACCCACAAGTGTCCTTTATTTTGCAGATTTCAGTCTCTAATCTTTGAAGAATTACCCATCTTGATTCATCTTTTACTTCAGTGACATTGCTTTTTCTTGGTCTTATCAATGGCATCACTTTTTCTTAAAGCTATTAACACCAAGCTGTCTCCTGCAGCTCTTCCTCGTATCTTAAGCTGAGGGTTGGACCAGACAGACCTTCACAAGACCATTGCTCTTCAGCCAGATCCCACAGATTGTGGCTCTTTAATACCACACACAAACACTCCCCCTTGCATTCTGCAAGCACAGCACACATACATTCTTATTAATCTTATCATGTTTCTAATAGGACAAAGAATTTACAGGGAGCCACTGTATTGCTTAGGCAGGAAATGATGACTGAGTAGTCAGGGAAGTTCCTTTGCTAGCTTACTATTTCTCTACTGAGGATACGTTTGGAATTTTTCCCTCATAACCACGGGTAGTCACAACTTCATTACGTTATATTATACCATATGAACTATCTAGATGTATGTTATACACAGGGGAGAGGGAATAGCTTCTTTAAAAGCCAAAAATGTAGGAACACAATCCTGATGCCTTTGTAGGATTCACTAATAGGAGGTGGGCTAGGCCCTAAGCCCTAGAATCATCTGTAGTTTTGAGTACTTCTCTACAAGGCATTGATTTGAAGTAGATTCATTCTACATTTTCACCAGTTCTTTTCCTTTAGTTGCATCATTTGTGGCTTTGGTAGATACTGACAGTGGTTCTCCAATCCCTCTGAGCATGTATATCCCAGCTAGATAGAGCTACAGAGGATGTCTTTCAATAAGATTACCTAGCAGGTTTTTTTAAGAGTATACCTTTTTATAAGATAATACAGTCCAGTCAAAGGGTTCTACTGGCTGAGTAATTTAAACTGAAAAGCTTCGGGAAATAAGCCTTCTTTCTGCAAACTATTTCCGGTAAGCAAGCTGTATCCTAAGGAAATATGAATCAACATGGTACTGCAGAAGTCTGGAAGGTAATACACCAGCTGATAACCTGTCTCGTAGTCTTTCAGTGCCATTCACGTGGTATATAACAAAAGGTCTTGGAATGTATTTCTGCCACTTCTTAAATAGTGCAGAAGAAGCAGTAAACATGAAAGTACAGATACCATGAGATCATCACAGCCCTTGAGCACTGGGAGACATGAATTTCAGCCAAAGGGCTCTGGTCCTTGAGGCAGTGATTATCTTATGATGATGGAACTCCTTCAGCCTTTCTTTTGCAGGGGGAGCATTTGCACTTTGATGGTGAAAAATTAATGGCATTGGCATTTTAGAGTGGTTAATCCTTTGCACTCAGCATTTCATACAGTGATCCTAATATCCATCCAAGATACCATTCAAGAGCCTAATACCCATTCCAGTCCATCAGAGTGTTCCCTCTGTTCAAACATACAGTCTGTGTTTAGAAAAAAATGTGATGCTTCTGACAGTTAGATTTTTGTGGCAGGTGCCAGGTGGATATACTCACCCATCACACTTTGGAGTCACCTGGCAGGTAGGGCTGAGAAATTTAGGCAGGTCCTCACTGGAAAGTAGAGCAAAGAAACTCCTTGTGTGACTAAGCTCTTCTGCTTCCATACAGATTCAGGGACACACAGTACAAAATCCTAATGCTCCCAAGGACCTTAAGGTTTGAGAATTTGCTCAGCTTGAGCCAATTCTAAAACCCAGTGTGGCTATATTGCTGCAGTGACTTCATTTTTGTATGAAACTGATCTTGATCCAAGACACTCCCTGGAAACTTGACTTCCAGAGAAGTAAGAAAACAAGGATGTTCATGATAAAACACCTGTTTGTTGTTAATTTAGTAAGGACTTTTGGATCACAGCCTGGTATGATGGTGTCTTTCTGGTTCCCCTTACAGTCTCCAGCAAATAATGGAGTTAAAGTTAATTTTTCAAGTGCCTTTCATCTCACCCTTTTGACTATAGTTCTGCTGCAAAAACTAAGTCTTCCTTTCTGAGATGACTTTTGTCATGTGGGACATAAGCCACACACTAGGCCTTCAAGTCTTTAACTTGACTGTTCCATGGTAGAACGAAGAGCCCTAGGGAATTTTTTTCTGTAACGTAGTAACAAAACTTAAGTGACCCCATCATATATTTTCCTTTCTTCATTTTCTTTTGACAAATTATAAACTCGTGAAATATTTTCATTGCGTGATGCTGCCTGCATGCACAAGCAATTTGCAAACTGACGTCTAAGTACTAGTTTGAATTCAATGTCAACTCGTAATTGTCTTCTGCTGAGGAATGAACTTTCCTTGCATCTGTGACAGAAACACAGTCTCGCTGTTTGTGAGACTAACTGCTCTGTGGTATCATCATATACAATTTAGCTATCCGCTCTTCCTCTCCTGTCATTTGTTTGGGTCACATTTCAGAGAACATTACCTGTTTGTATTTTGTATCGTGCAGTTATGCCAGAAGTGACATCACCTATCGTCAGACATGTTTCATATTCTCATTTGTAAGCATTAGTATTGTTCCAGTTTTCAGAATCAGGTTCAATAACATTCAAAGATGTTCTTGATTCAAAGTGCTTACTTATTAATTTCCCTGTTACAATAAAACATATTTAATAAATGTATTTGGAGAGAACTGAAATGTTGATCAGTAAATATTTTCTGATTTATTCTTGGCATTCAGAATACATTTCTGAATTAATTCTTTCCAGAAGATAATGCAGAGAGAAGTTTTACATCGAGAATTGTTGGAGTTTTTACCCGGGGCTGAGCCTATTCAAAGATCTAAGTTGACAGAAACTTTCTAAAGACTGAGGATAAAGAGATTATTTTGAGTGGAATAATTTATTCAACAAATTTCATCTCTTCTTTCTAAATGTGGAGTCTGCACAAGCAGCTGGTTTGTTTTCTTATTCTTTTAATTACACAGGCACTTTTATGTCTGTAATTTGCTATAGAAATGATGACATTTGAATTCTGTCCTTTAGATATCATTAGTCAGATAAATGCTCAAGTACTGCTCAGACTTCTGAACTTGTGAGTTTTTAAGGCTACTTCAGTCAATGTTCGTGGAAAGTGGGTTTAATTCTTGGGAGACTATAAATCAGTAAAACGCTACTGGTACAGGAAAAGGCCAGGTAGTGCTGTAATGGCTTCTGATTGCCCCGCGGTTCTTCCGAAGGAGCCAGGCAAATTTGTATCTGAATAAACCACCAAAGGAAAGAGGGAAAACAAAAATTATTCTTATCCGGGGTGAACTCCCCTAAAAGAGGGAGCCGTACATCTTTAGTTGGTTATGGCATGAACATTTGCCCTCCAAATTCTCAGGGAAAAAAAAAATCCTAATTAAATGTAATTCAGCATTTCTTCTTTCTAAAGCAGCTATTAAGAAAGACTATTCCCTTTTACTACATAACACTGAATACGGAAAAATTCAAACCATTAAAGAAAATGTACATCATGGGAGGTATTCATGCTAGCCAGATAGGGAACCTTACCAGGGTGCCTAAAAGAAGAGTTCCAGCAGAGTCAGGCAGAAGTACAGACCCTGTGGGGAGCCGTCCTGCACAAGGTTCTGGGTTAAACAGTCCAAATCCCTGCAGGTCCTCTCTTTCTCCATTCAGTAAAGAAAGAGTGTAATGAAATTATCTGCTTAAAGGTTGGTAGGGGTATGCTCCCTAAGCTCTTTGTTCATTCAAGAGGGATGGTCTTTTTCCTGAATTGGACCTCAGCCCATAAAAGCTTGTATTACAATAACACAAGATTTCCATAGCTAGTCTAATCCTCGCTACAGTTTGTGTTACCATTCCTTTCCGGAGATATCTGTTTTGGTGGCGTGGAAAAATGTGATCCTGGGCAGGTTTGTCAGGCTACATCTCTACTTTCTGCATCCTGTGATACAGAAACATAATATTATTACTACTAATGCTGGTGCTTTTGCATTAACTATAACAAAATCCACTATAAAGGAACGTCCACAACAGGCCCAATATTCAATAAATTGTGTAAGATAATGACCATAATCTGTATAGGGATTCATCTTCTTTATATATACAAAAAAGGGTTGTGCACTGTGGTAGAAGCTTACAAATTCCAAAAAGTGTGAGAATTAAAATGATGTTCAGCAAGTTTATAAAGTTTATAAAGTTTGATCACAGGCAACGAGTGGATTCCAGTTACTTCCTTTTCCTGCAATAATAAGCATTTATAATACTGTACTTCAGAGTCCCTGTGCGCAGGGAAAACATTCCTAAGCCAAGGGTGTATAATGAACTACAGTCCTAGTTCATCACACAGGTAAAAAAACCAAATGTAAAACACACGAAGCAAATAATAAGGTATTTAAGACTCATTCTGAAGAGACAGGAGTTATCAAAGATACTTTTAATGGTGTTCTGGTTCACTGGGAAGGCTCTGAAGGCACATACCATTGGATTACCTCCTGTTGTGACAGAACGGCACATGCTCAGCTGTACTCTATCATATTTGGATCAGCTATGTGTCCAAATAGCACCTAAAAGCCAAATGCCAAATGCCTAGATGAGAGGTTAGATTCACACCTAAGGAGAGATACTTCAGTCCAAAATTTTGAGTCTGGGCCAAGCACAAAGAAGAAAAAAATAAATTTGACGGATTTTTTCCAGCTCCAGCCCAAGGAAGTAGAAACTGAACAAGACCTGGATAACCCTCAGGATTTGCACCATTTGGATGCAGAAAGTTCATCCATCAGTTAATCCTGGGTTCACCATGGATTTGAACTTTGAAAGATAACCAAACATGGCTAGATTGGGCCTTCCACATTTCAACATGCAATGAACTCCATTTCAATCTGCAAAAATTTGAGCCAATTGCTCTTCTTTTTGTCTGTATCAGAATTTTGCATCTACGCCCGTGAAAACAAAACTAAGCTTAGGTACCAATCTGCCTGCATTGATGTGAAAGCCCGCAAAATCACATCTGGTTTCTCTCAGTCAGAGGTCACTTCCATCTCCACTGAAATCGAGGTGAAGCTTCACTAAGCGGTGGCTGAGCCCTGGCCCAGGCTGGAAGGGGTCGGCTGCTGAGTTTCCATCCGATGGTGATTTATTTCTTTGCACCATCTGGTGGTTCTTTAGACTAAGTGCAACAGCAGTTCCCAAAATTTCCTTGCTCAGTGTTGCAGCGGTGGTCGCAGCAGCTTACAGCCTACCTTGCAAATGATCTTAGGATAATGCAGAAGATAGCACCTGTCACCAGAGTAGTTAATAATCTAGAATGACACAAATCCCTCTGGTATGGCAGAAATCCTGCTTTTTGCTTCAGGTTGCTACTCCATCATCGTGATCACAGGCCTCTTCACAAAAGCATGTGGAGAGTAAAAAATGAAATCTGACAAAAATGTATTTATAAGAGGAAAAAGAATTCAGTCAAGGCTTAAGAAGTGCTTTAATCAGGATATTCTATAAAGCCTGCCAGAGGTATGTGCCAACTAATAGCAACTTTTGACCCTGATTTTTGGCTTCATTGATTCTTGGCACTCAAACAACGTGCTGGCTCAGCACTCCAACGAGACCGACCAATTGGATCAGATTGTATTTAAGTGTTTTTGGAGGAGGACAGCCATCATCATTAGATGATTAAAAAATCTTAGGCTCAGAAATGGTGTAACAAATGCACATCAAACTATGCAACTACAGACTACAGGTCATAGAATAGCTTCAGAAATTGAGGGGGAAAAAAAGCCAGAAAGACATATATTTCCCCATGGGAATGCATGACATTATAGAACTAGTGATATCTTCACTCCCTGCTTATGAATCCTGGAGTTGGTGACTGCGGTGAAATGGTTTCATGTCTCAGCTGTTGAAAACAGCAAATCCGAGTGGATGTGATTAGACAAGTTCTGCAAATCCTGCCAGATGATGAATGCTGCTCAGTTAAAACCTGGCCTAACTCCACCAAAGCCAGTGGAGAAATCAGGAGCTAACAGAGTTCCTTCAGCCCGGAGTCATGTCCTTCTTGTGCTTTATGTTATACCGAAATAACAAGATACCATGTCTTGATGGTTTGGAAAACTTTCTTTTTATGACTCGAGTCATTTCTGCACAGTCTAATTGGTCTCTGGAGATGTGGAAATGGGCCATAATACTACTGGGAGCTTTCCCTGGAGAATATTCCCTGTGCAAAGGGCACAGCTCTCAGAATGGTGGTCTGTGGCTTGTGTCCCTGATACAAGAGCTGCCTCAGGGAAGGGGACTTGGTGAGACTAGCGAAGATGTTAGACTGCTCTGACTATGATGGGGATAAACAACACCCCCCCAGACAGCCCAAAGCTGCAAGAAAGTTCAGAACAGGCTGAAGGTCCTCCGCTTCTTGTCCTCTGCTCTCTTCTCCACACCCCGCATCCACATGCCTGCAGTGAGTGAAGTCTTGCTCTCTTTCCCTCCCAGACCAACTACATTTTTGACTAGAGGTTAAACAATATTTAAACTTTCCGGTGTGGAAGGAAAATCTTTGTCTCCCAGTTTTGCTGGGTCATATCATTCCGGTATTAACTGCCAAGCCTATTCCCCACCTGGACATCTGTGAGAAGGACCTCACACAATCAGGTTGCTCTCTCATATGAAAGATTTTCCAGTCAGACACACCCTTTTTGAACTACGTGGGATACAGTAAAAGTTTTTTTGGAAAGTATTTCCTCTTTCCCGGCTTCTGACTTGGATAGTTGTAATTTCGGTGGCTTGCCAGCCACTGAACCCTATTCTATGGAAAA
Source organism: Ibidorhyncha struthersii (assembly GCA_013398815.1). Taxonomy (NCBI): domain Eukaryota; kingdom Metazoa; phylum Chordata; class Aves; order Charadriiformes; family Charadriidae; genus Ibidorhyncha; species Ibidorhyncha struthersii. Next base: position 632,600 of record VZSZ01004591.1, read on the forward strand.
TGCTGTATGGATATAGCCTGCTGGAAGAAATAATTGAGCTGTTAAAAAAAATAACAAGACACAGACTGGAAAATAGGTTTGGTTTCAAATAAAGACCTCAGTGGTAATGGGTGTTTCTTTCTGATCTATCAGATATCTCTCTACTCAGTATTGATATTCCTACTGAATAAAAACTCCCATGAACTCACTTCTGTGAAAAATGCAGAATACCGTACTATTCCTAAACAGTAGGGAGTTTTTCTGGTTTTTTGAACCTTACATAGACCTGTATCTTCTTAGCCTTATTTTTTAAGTTGATCCAGCACACAGATGCAGGGCATTATATGCCATGAATCCATCTTTAAAACACCTTTGCTCACATTTAGATTTGCGAGCGGTCAACTTTAAAAAAGGATTCATTTATCAAGCTTGCATCTACATCTGAATTTGGGATAAGGATTTGGCTCTGATAAGAGCACAGTTTCTGCTATAACAGGCCTGCCTACACTGGGAAGAACTTTCTTTGATCTGTTGTAAACTGATCAACGCTTAATAGTCATCTGAGAAAGTCTTGGTTCATAACTCATTTTTACAGCTATCCGATTTCTTTTCATTTGTTTTGCGTTTATCTTGGGTATGAGGCCCCTGAAACAATTTTAAACTTCTCCACAAAACTATGAATGTAAAATTGTCTGTGAAGCAATCCAGTTTCTCTGTTATCATGATTAATCAGATTGTGGTTCTCCAGCAAGGCCATCCCAAGGCCAGAGCAATTAAGAAACCTGCATCCTTTTGTGGTTCCTGTTTTGCATTTATTTTTATATACTCTCAGTAACTACCTAGTCATTTCAGTTTAATCACTGCAGTTCTTTAGTACCCTTCCCTCCACCTCCAAAACGAATTCTTCATGAACTTTTTGTCCCCATGCGCTAATCTGTTTTCGTGACCTGAACAGCATTTATCCCCTGGTCATAAATGAAATCTGTATTTCATCACATTCATCACTCTGTTCCGTGCTACAGCCAAATAGCTGCACTCCTACAGCTTCAAATGATGGCACAGAAGAGAATTGTTAGATATGCACATTCCAGCTATCCCACATCTGCCAGGTCTGTTGTGGGCAAAAATGAGGAAACCAGAGCCAAAAAAACAACCCTGCTTTGTGTGTATGTTTTATTTTAAGCCATTCTGAAGCCAAGAATGTGAAGATCAACCAAATGCTGACATGCTAGTAATATTTTGTTTTACACAGATCTATAAATATACTTATCACTGTTTAAACTAAGACTGAATATACTGTAGTCATAAGAAACACACATGTTCTAGAGGACAGATAGAAATAATTATATGAAACAAAGACTGGAAACACTTTCTTTTTCTGGGTGGGGTTAGACTTCCTATAAAACTTGATTGGGGATAATCTTCCATTCCTCATGTAGGTGAGCTTAATGGGAGCTTTCTCTAGGATTGGGCACAGACATAAATATATTTTTTGTGCCTTTAGTTTTCAACTTTTCTGCAAACTTCTTTCATTGTGGAGCTGCTTCTAAGATGTCTATAGCTATGAATAGCAAAACTATTATCAGTAAGTCCAAATTCACTATATAGGAGCACCTCCACTGGAAAAAATGTAGGCTCCCATAAATAAAATTAAAAAAAAATGTTCAAAAGAGACATGGAATTGGCTCAACTAGGGATCAACCATGATTAATCTAGTCTGCCTTGCTGTCTTTGACAAAGACCAGCACCAGACACAGGGCTAGAAAACTGGTATGGAAGGATATAACAGGATGGGGAAGAAAAGGATGAAAAAAGGTAGTAAGTTTCCTATCGTATGGACAGAATGTACATACTGACTTTCTGAACTTTCCTTACGCTGAAGCTCAAGGAAAAGGAAGAAGCAGACTTCACTGACTGTCTTTGATGAAGACAAAGGGGGAATAAAAGAAAAAAGGTAGTGATAATAAAGGGCTGTAAGCAAGGAGGGGAGAGACCTCTGCCTCTTCTGTCTTAGAATGGACAGGGAGGGCAGGAATGGAGGTCAGCTCATGCAATGGGAAATGTAGGATCTCCATATAAGTTGCACTGGATCTACTCCTACCCATGAAGGGACATGCGTTTACCTGCAGGCTTCTGGGGAAGGCAACAGAGTAGGTCACTGGCAGACTGACAGGTGAGAACAACCGCATTGGTAAAGTGAAAGATCTTAGATGGCGACCAGGTTTTGAGTAAGGGGAAGAATTAAAGGCTGAAGGTAAATTGCTGAAAATGGCCACAAACACTGAAATCCGCTGTGGAGCTTGGAATTTGAAAGACAACATTTAATCAGGAAACTAGCAGGAAGGACATCTTGGAAGGAAATCATGAAGGGAGGAAGATATGGCAATTACTAAAAGAGACTTAAGAGGAAATTGCACATAGGGGAAAAGGTAAGAAGATTACCTACCTTTATTAATAAAATCACATTCACAAAATCATATCTGGGGGTTTTTTAGGAAATAGAAGCAAATAAGCCCACAAAGAATCGATTAAACTTGGGAAATTAAGAATCTACCAACTTCCAAACCCATGAAATAGGCCAAGTGAAAATGAAATAATAATAATAATAATAAAAAAAAATGAAAACTTTAGAATCTAGGACTGGATAAAAAGTTTCCTTTAATAAACTAAGGGTTAAAATATCTGTCTCTTTAGGGATTAGGTAGAACTTGTGACTTGATCAGTAAAAGATTAAGCCATCTCTGTTGTGAGATCAATACAATACAAAACTGTCAATGGTACAGTTGATAGAAAATAACTGATTGATTGATTGATTGATTGATTGATTAAAATGGAGACTCGTTTGTTAAGTGCTTCTTTGCCAGAGAGCTGTCATTATGCCAGCAAGTATCAGCTGAGATATGTCAAATTTTAGACGATTGTCTGTCTCTAGATCAGTGACTGGGGAGCATTTCTGTTTCAGAAAAAGAAAACACAGTTTCCTGAACCAGTGCCTGAGTTGGCAGACAATTTCTAGATTGAAAAGATCTGAATTCAGAATGGTTCCTCTCACCAAGCACCATACATCCTCCTGGCTGCAAGGACACCTTTGTGAGTCACCCTGGTGTAGCACTAGTGGCTCCTGGCCCTGAAACCAGCCCTGCATTCACAAGCAGCAGGAGATGCATTTCAAAGCCCATCTCCCTTCATTCACGCAGCGCAAGTGGCCCGGCATATACACACCGCTCACAAACACAAGAGACAGCTTGAGAGAGACAACCAAAAGGCTCTTCCCTGCTTGCTCTTCAGAAGAGGCAGTGGACCAGAGGGAAGCATCCAGCTACCCATATCTGACTTGTGTGCTGGCCGTCAGACCACACTGCTTTTGCGTATGGTATATAAAATGAGCAAACATAAAAATGGGTACTGATGAAGTGCGAGTTCACCCTTAAAATGACGCTGAATTCACTGCATCAGTCCAGACAAGTGCCAAAAATGTGAGGGAGCTGCAACAGTATCACATAATCTGTGCAGTGAATAAACTGAGAGTTAAATGGACCTCACAGCACGAATGTAGAGACTATGTCCACCCAGTGTGAGAAAGTCTCACAGCATAAGTAAGATTCAGAGATGATTCCTGCAGGAACTGCAACAAATGGAATACCTCAAGAAATTTCAGGCCTGTGCAAAAACTATCATCACCGCCACTTAATGGCAGTAGAAGAGGCATATTGAGTTCAGGAGTTCATAGGCAGCCATGGGTAAGCCAGTGACCAACCTGTGTACTTACTTTCTGCACACTTAAACTGCTCAGTCCTTGGAAATTTGGCATGTTTGTATGGTTCTATTTACTCTCTTGGCCCTAGGAAAAAGGTTGGTTAGGACAGAATGAGTAGCTTTTTTTCCTGCCTTGCTTTTTTCCCCCAAGAAAGGAGAAGAAGAATAACTTTTTTTCATAGTTTTCTGCCAGCATGTTGAAAGATGGGCATATTATCAGACTGATAAATATTCCTAAGAATTCTAGATGGTTGATCTGAACCAAATGTAAATACTAAGCAATGAAACTCTCATCTCTTTTGTGTTCTGTGTGGTTACAGAAATCATAACGGCAAGTAGAGCTTGGACAGAGATCTGTAACATTTTTTTCCATGTTCACGAGAGATCACTAAGTAACTTGAAAAATGTTTTTTTGTATCTTAGTAAACAAAAACAAAAATTAAGACCAAGTTTTTCTCTATGTCATTCCAAAGTAACACATTTTAGCTTCCTTTGAGGGTTGTCCTTCCCTTGAAAGATATATTAGAGTTTAAAAACTCTCATTACATTGTCAGCCTGGCATGTCGAAACTGGTGGGGTTATTACTGATGCTTTATGCTCTCTGGAGCATGACTGCTACACTTATTTGGTTCTCAGCTAAATGTTCATGTGGCTAATTCCATTGCAGTCTTCCAAGGAGAAGTTCAAATACGTCAGGATTTATGCTCCTTCTGATTCCTGAACTGTGTTTTGTAGACTTTGTTTGTAAAAAACCTGAAGTTTATTAAGTGCTTGGCATTCATGGGCATGTTATCTTTTTCACATAACAGCATCTACCTACTGTTTATCAAAATTTACGTAGACCTAAACAAATTAAGCCTGGGAATATATCATCATGACAGACAACCATAGAGGAGTTAGCAAAAAAGTGCTAGCTAAGTCTCAATTTGTAATTAATAATTAATGTACATAAGACTGCAAACCCTTTACTCCCACTGGCAGGCTGTTACTTATCAAAGCATTTTCAGTGCAGTCAGTGAAAGGTGTGTGACTGCTGACAAACATGAAAATGAGTCTGCAAGTCTTCAATACTTTGTGTACACTGCTGAGTCCTAAGTCAAACCTTGCCATCATTTATTCAGGGCAAATTAGTTCCTTTTTATGGCTAAAAAACTTTTTTTTTTTTTTTGGCATCCTAGCAGGTTTTTAGGAATAATCTTCAACTTTTTTCCTCTGGTTTGGAGTAGCTCAGGCATGTCTACAACATATGTGGCTAACAATTGGGTCGCACATGTCAATAAGTCAGGCCAGCATGGAACTGGCAGGGTAAACTGCCCTGTTTTCTGTGAAAATAAATCCTGCAACTCCCTTTGATGTCTCAAACCACCCCTGCACAAAAATTGTGCCAGAAATCTGACCAAATGTGTTACAATGTACATATCCTGACACCGAATAATGTTGGCTACATCCGTAGTTACCATAAGAGGCTGAATTTCTTCCCCAGTCAGCTTGCTTCACTTTCATATGTCTGGCCCTTCCCCTGATAATTTGCATTAACTGAACTACTGAAAGCTAAAAGAAAACGGAAAAGGAACATATGAGCATCTCCTCCTCTTCTAAGCAGCAGCAAGAGGGACACTGTGATTGCAGGGAGGAGAGGCTGGCCTATGACATTTGCTCTGTTTGTACTCTTTTCTTACAAATCTCTTATACTATACCATTTACTTTGACTTTAGTAGTACCTTGCACAGCCCATAAGTCTGAATGGCTTTCCGCACAACCCAACCAGCTCTCAGCTCTGTTCTGGGAACCACAGCACTGTGAGAAAACTCTGGCATTGGCTGTGACTCGGTTGAGCCTTGCAGGTGATATAAGCTTTTGGGAAAAACTGAGAATAAAATACACACTGGAACAGAAACACCAAAGTAGCCATGCGGTTACATTTTCAGCACTCTTCAACACGAAAAATTACTGTCATTTCTAGAACTTAGTGTTTAACTTTGTCATGTATGTAACAGTCCCCGTTTGTACCATGTGTTCCCTGTTTTTCCCTACTGACCTCAGTAAAAAGGAGGCACTGAAACCTTAATTTTAGCTGTTGTGTGTTGATAGATTAACATGAACAAGTTATGAACTCAGGCACTGATACAGGATGCTGTATTAACATTTAAATGGATCATGGGCAATCACAGGACATAATACAAGAATCATATTCTCAGTGTGACATTAGTGTTAGAACCGTGGTGGCACAGGCGGCTTCAATGTTCGCTAGAAATTTCAAACTTCTCAAGCATCTGAAAATGTGCCTTATTCTGCCAAGTACTGAACATTTGTCTTTTGTGAAAAGCTGTTCAACACATTTCTAAAAGTTGAAAAAAGGCATACTACCTCCTCCCTTAAGTAGTTGAGAGAGATAGCAAGTTGTCAGTGTGTTATATTTCAGATGAATGGAGGTTTACCTCTGGTTTCTTACAGTTTTGGTAACAAAGACATCTTTCTTTACTAAGGGAGATGTTGTTCTTCACCTCCCACATGCTATTGCTGCTGTTTCTTATAAATAAAAACTATTGGACTTGATTTTAAAATACATTAAGCAGCTAAGGCTCATGCTGACTTCATGGGGAACTCTGAGTTCTCAGTACATCAGGTCCTCACTCATTAGTCCCCTACTTCATTCTCTCGGTAACACAGACCTGTGTTTTCTTACCATGAGGTTTCTATACCCTTTAATGTCTCATGCTGAATACTCTTTTTTCCTTCAGCTGAATACTAATAACATACAGCTTTTGAAGACGTTCTTTCTTTCAGCAGTTAGCTACTAGTTATTAGCTATTCACCTGAAAGGTAGATGATAGGTATTATTATCCCCAGTTTTAATAACAGAAAACTTATGACCTGTGGGCAAATGGGAAAAGGTTCCTCCTTCGCCTTATAAATCTTTCCATGAAATCTCATTCTTCCTACTAATGACTATATAAAGTTCCTCTTAAAACTGGAACTAAGTCTTTCTAACTGAAATTAGTTGCTAAATGAAGAAGCAGTAGGGAGAAGATTACAGTGACATTGGTGAGAAGGCTACTGGAACTGGCTAGAGAAGCTAGTAATTAGTGAAAATGAATCTTAAAACTACAGTAGGTGAACTAAATCTAAGAAGCTTGCAGGTTTAAGGCACATTGCAAACTGTAAACTGGCATTAAATTCCTCTAAACCTGTTATTTCCTTGCCTTTAAAATGCATTTCCAAAGCGAATTTTAGAGTATCTTTGTAAAGAAATTATTTTCTTGCAATGTTTATGCCTACTGCTTTTTCCAACCCTCTTGAAAAGCCTGACTGACAAAACAGTGGGGGTCCATCCAAATTTGTTTAAGTGTATAACGTAACTGATACTGTTTGTATAGTACTGTTTGTACAGTGAGACTGCAATTGGTGAGAAGAACGGCATAAAGGCTGCTGAATGCACTTCTTATTTATGGAACAAAACTCTTGGAAGACTTCTCTTAATGAGAATGAAAACGCCTTTATTTCAGATCTTCATGCAACACCTATTTCTGTCATGCGTTCAGCATTTATCTTATACACTAGTATTCTGGATAGCTGTCGTGTTTGAATGCATAGGCCTCCCAGGGATAGCCTTGGATGACTAAAACTGAATATCTGGGCAGTATCTCCAACAATTTTGCTTCTCTGTTTCATGAGAGAGAATCCAGCTTTATTAGATTTTTTCCCTATTTAATGTGCTGGGTATGTGCATGGTTTGATGTGCAGCATAATATTTGTTTGGGTTTATTTCCCCTCTGTGACATATAAAATCTAATAAGCAAGTCTTTTTCTTTTGTTGCTATGGCAGAAATATTCTTGAAACACTTAATAGTAGAAAATAATTTAACAAAAAAAAAAAAAAAGAGTGGCATCTCACTTCTATTTTTGGCAAGTTTGTTCACATATGTGTTTACAAAGCCAGAACTCTGAAATGCTCTAAGCTAAGAGTTCCACAGTGAAACCAAGCCAACCTCATAACGTTCAGTAACTCCAGAGTCTAAATTCTTATACTAAATGTATTATTGTTCAAAAGGAACTTGTAACAATCATTGACTGGGAAGGCATGCCTTCCTAATAATTTCCAAATAAAGCATTACCTGCTTGCCACAAAAAGGCAACACATAGGGACTGTGCTTTACAGGCCATAATTTGAACTCTGCAGTTGCTCAGTATTCTAGAACCCCTTTTTCAAGATCTCTTTTCAAGAGATTTGCTTGCCTAGCTCCATCTGAAGTTTTTCAAAGTGTCACTGTTATAGAAATTTCTAGCAACATTTATAGTGTTTACTGGTTTTAGGTTTCAGGAGGTGCAGCATCAACCTGTGGTATCAAATGAATAACGTAGAGAATTACAAGATGAAGTTTCTGTAAAAATGTGGTAAGGAATGGTACTGCTTCAGTGGGATTTCCTGGTTATGTGGCGTTTTAACTTGGATGATTAATTTTGGTTTGCAACTGCACCTGATAACTAAGCGGTGGAAGAGGGGAAAGCTTAAAACTTACCACGGATTTACTGCTTTTATCTCTCCCTCTGTATATACAATCTTTGCCTTCCATTTTCTTGCTTGTTGATCTCATTTCCCATCTTGCCCAGTACCCCCAGAAACACTCCTGCATTATCTCTTCTACCATGACCACGTTTTATTCAGCCTAACCTCACAGCATGCTACGTCCACACTTTCGTGCTGCCCCCAGAATGCACTCACGCATCATCGGAACCCCTTGGGCCTGGAAATGTCAAGACAGGGCAGTTGTGCAAGGGAGCGTACTGGGAGCGCAGAGAAAAGCTGGAGCAAGAGTAAGTCCTCCTATCGCAGCGGGACCTCTCTGCTCTCTCTGTACCTTTCTGGTACTCTTGCTTCCTGCAGAACGCTTCCTGAACTCTCCAGTTAAAGAAAAAAAAGAGCAATAAAGCATATGAGACCTTATCACAGTCACATGCTAATGTTACCTTTACATGGAGGAAAAGCATTCGCCCTCTTTAAGTGCATGTACCAAATTTATGGTCCCCCTACAGGCTCAAGTGGCTTCCAGGAGTAAGACAACTCAATTAGATACTTAGATTTCAATGTTGCAAGCAGCACCGAGGTAGTCATACAACTTCCATTTGTGTCCCCACTCATCCTTTTGTAATGCTTTTTTCCTCTTTAAGGAGATTGCCAGAGCAGTGCTTGCTGAATGTGCTATCAACAGAATTAACAGCTTCTCCTGCAAAACAAAAATTTAGTGCTAGAAATTTTCTCCAGTGTCCACCTTAGGTCAATAAAGTGTGTCTGCCTGAGGTAGCAAAAAAAACATATCAGAGAGCCAAGGGGCTTTTTACTGACTATTTTAATGAGCCTACAATACTGTTAAAAGCAATTTTTAACCAAATACTTCGGTCATGGTGTTGCTAAAAGTAACCAAATACAGTAATACACCACATAGGTTTGTGTTTGTTGTTTTCTTGCAATCCTAGCTTCTGATGGAGTCATGTAACAGTTTTTTTACATGGACAAGGTCTTGCAGCGGTCAACTTCTGAGACCAGGACCCAAGAAGGGGACAAGCAGAACTTGATACCTCATCCAAAGGGCCCTAGGAATTGCTGATGCCAGGGAAAACTAATATCCTTTTTAATGTAAAAATAATCTTGTGGGTCAGAGGCATAACACTGATATCATACAAAGATTTTTATGTGAAAACAAGGAATTTACAGTATTTGAAATATAATCTGAGGAAATGATGTAATTACATGTTATAATGCGAACCTGCTTTCTATTATTTCTCTTGATTTTTTCTCCATGTCCCAAGTGCAAGCAGTGCCGCTGCTATAGCATACACAGCAAGTTAAGAACTAAGAAAAGAACAGGTAACCATACACAAATCCACTGTGTTTCACTAGGTTGTGAATCAAGAGATAGCAACTGGAATTTCAGATCTCGCTCTGGAATATTTTGTGACAGTGGGAACATCATCTCATCTATATGTAAGATGACACACAACACTTTAATATGTGAAAATGGGGAAAACAACAACAACAAAAGATTAATGGGCCTGTTAAAATTGTATACACTGTCGTCTAATAATACTTACCAGATCAGCAGCGCTTATCAGCCCAACGGTACCTCTGACAATGCTCAACCTTCACTTAGACAGTTTCATTCCAGCATCCCACAACAGTTCTTGATCTTGGCTTGCAACTTCTGTAAAGGAGACTAAGAAAGCCCCATCATGATCAAACCCTTCATGGACTGTCGTCAAGACAAGCCCAAACCCAAAGTGGGAATTCATGAGGAACATCAGGTTAATGTTACGGCTAATAGAAGACCAAGTTTTGGGGTGGCATGGGGGAGTATGCTAGATATAGAAAGGACTGTTGGGTGAAGCTTGAAGGCTGTGCAGATAGTGCAAAACAAACAAACAAACCAAAAAAAATATTTAGGAAAGTCAGTGATGGTCTTTCTTAATGTGAGAGGTACTGGAGTTGCCAGGCAGCAGCTCACAGCCTAGAATGAGAAGGTCTGTAGAAGTCAGACCTGTGAAAACAAAAGCCTGCAAAGGTAAGAGGCTTCTCCACACAACCCAAAACCAGTCATGTCCTAATGTGCCCACTTGCACAGGGGTCTCGCGGGACATGGCTTCTTAGGTGGGGGAGCTTATTAGTAACATCCTGCTGACACCAACACCGACATTGCTGACGCAGCAACCTCAGCCCATGCCATGGCTACCCCCTCAGCTGCTGCACCTCACCCAGGCTGCTCTGCAACCCCTGGCCCTGTCAGCAGCCACGAGGCGCAGCAGCTGCCATGGTGGGCGAGGGGGCCAGAGCATGGGTGGCAGATGATGGCAGGAAGGCAGCAGCCTCAGTGGGAGGAGGCTGCTGAGGAGGAGGAGAAGGAGAAGCAGGTGCTGATGGCTGAGGCCGCCTCAGTGTGTGGTGGCCTGAACAGCCACTCAAAGCTTGGCTGCAGTAAACGCAGAGTGGGAAAAAAAGTGGTTGGCATAGAAAGCCTCATCTAAATACAGCTGTACGTAGAAACCCAGAGAACCTTAACATGAGCGTGACTGGAAATCCAGCCCATTACAGGAGTGTGAGACATGTCTGCAGCATACAGCACACCACACAACAATGTGGAAGGCCATGTCACTCAGGGAATATCATCTGCGCAACCAGGAACCCAGGGGATTTGAGAAAGGAATCGGAATGTGGATGCTGAGAGAAGGATCTTCAGGGAAACAAACCCTAAAGTCTGTTGACTGAGTGTATAGGAAAAGCTGGTGAAGAGTTCACTTTTAAAATTAACTAACATTTAAATTGTTTTAAATATTATTGAGGCTAACTTTTTATTTTTGTATTTAAAGGTGGTTTTCTAAACTTTGTCTTTATTGCTTTTTGCATTTCAGAGTCACATGCAGAGCAAATGAAGCACCCAGGGTGCTTCATTTCTTTCTGAAAGGTAAGTCTTATATTATGGTGTGTAGTGTAAACAGCATGATACTTCCCCACAGAATAAGAGTTTTAAAAAAGCCGAAGAGCGTGTTCTTTTTTAATTAGTTTCCACTCATGTCAGACTGGCCGTATCTGTAGCAGGGCCAGTTTGAGTGCATACAGGGATGAAGGCTCTGGTGTGCTACAGCCAGATACCGCCGTTTTCTGAGTTCATCAGGCTGCTTGCTCTGCTCCACACCACTGTCGGGAGAGGCAGCTCTGTAATGCAAATCAGGGGAGGGCTGCATCAGCACTGTTATTGGTTTGTGTTGTGATTTAGCGCTATTGCAGTGTCCTACCTAATGAGTGGACAGGAGGACTGTCCAAGTCTCATGCTGCCTGTGGTCTCCAGTTCTGTTGTTGGCTTCTTACTCTTCCCAGGTTCTCTCTTCTTCGTGCAGTCTCCTTTTCAAAAAGCGGTGAAATAATTCTAGAGATTTAAAGAGGCTTTTATTGCACTATTGTAATTTTTTGCACTATGTCCTTCAGGCCGAGTCTGTGGTTTCATGTTAAAGCGAAACAATGTGTGAGTGAGCTGTTGCCAAAAGGAGCAGGCCCACTATTTGCCCTCCATCTGCAGACTGTTGCTCTGGCTGTAGCAGCCAGTTACCCCTATTTCATTTCCATCCTGTCTAGTGACCATGTGGTTTCAGGATTCGACTGTTTATGTGGCCCGTGACGCAGGAAACTAATTCTGTTTCTTCTCTCCCAGGCAATTTCTCTTGGATCCGGTCATCCATGGCTGCACTTTTGCTAGGTCTAAAACACAATAGGGTCAAGTTGAGTGTTTTGTTGTGTTCTCTTTTTTTTTCTTTTTTTTTTTCTTTTTCTTTTTTTTTCCTTTTTCTTTTTTTTTTTAGACAATTATAAATTTTAATTGGTGAGGAGGCATAACCTTTATTTTTAGCAGTTCTGTATGTGTGCAGGTACCCATTTCCAGGGACATTTTCATGCTCATGTAAATCACAAATGGCATTTGTTCTGTTGAGGTGTTTTTCAAAATTAAACGAGTAGGGAGCATGATGCATATTAAAATATTGAGGAAGATGCTGTCACCACTCTTGTCTCCTCTGTAACTTTTTTAAGCCTCAGAATTTTTCTGACTGTGATGAAATACATCTCATTAAAATATATCTATCATTAAAAAAAAATGAGAACTCTCACTGATTTTGAAATCCGTCAGAAATCTGAACTCTTCATTGCTTTCCTTTGGTTTTTGGATCCTTGGTGTTGCAATCAGTTCAGGCAGACTTGGAATTTAGAAAGATGGCCCAAATTGATGTGACTCACCTCTGGCTGCAAGGGCTCTGTGTTACTGTGCATGTGGGTCAGAGGCAAACGTTTCTGTAATGTAGGCAACATGATTAAAAATGCAAGACTCATTTCTGTCAAAAGCAGCACGGACAGCTGATCCAGGCGGTACCTGTGGTTCAGGCAGGCGCCTGTTGTTGACAAAGACACCTGACTTCTTCAGAACTCCACCTTACAACTACAAGATGTCATGACAGCCTTGGTAATGGAGACCAGATCTCTTTATAGCTGACAGAAACATTTGTTTGCATTCCACTGGTTGATTCTGTTTCCCATCACTAGGACCTTAAAGAATTTCTTGACATTATGAGTTTTTTAATAGCTTTTCTTTTTATTAACTTAAACAATTTTCCATTAACGTGCCAGTGTTCTATTTGTTTAATGTCTGAGGGCCGTGTAAAATCACCTTAATGGCTGCTTGTCGTGGTTTAGGCTATATCACCATTTTCTGTGCTGGGCTACTCTTTCCCCAATATGTAACCGGAGTAATCCTGTCTTTAAGCATCCTGTGTTCTTGCTGGAACAGTATGTTGGCATTACAGTAAAAACAATATAAAGTGCAGTCAGCCTCAGACAAGTTCTTACTCATAAAGAATACAAAGCTGATATCCAGAAGATTTTGGGATGTGTGATAGTGTAAGAAGTTGGTTTTGAAGAAAAACTGGGTTTAGATATTATTTTATCTAGTTTATAAAAGTTTTTTATCATTCTTTGCTGAAACCACAAAGACCACAAACTCACATTTTATTCTTAATCATTGCACCAGTGTCCCACCATTCTGAATCCTTTCTTCAGTGTTTTCAGTTATGATCTGTACTGACAAGAGAGAATATTTCATCATTACAGAAAGTTGTCAGGAGAAGGGTTGTTGTGGTTCTGAATCAATGCAGATCATTCATACTCACATTGTATTCATAGCAATCATATACTCAATCATGCTTCATTTGGATTTGTGGCATATAAATGACTCATCCAGAGAGTGCAGGGGTGGACAGAAAAGCAGTAATTTGTAGGAAGAAAACTGTATTGATAGGTGGAATTTTTTTTTTCAAAGTCACCCCTTGCTTGAGCAGTCAATACATACTATCAAATCAAATTTTAAATATAAAAATATAAAATCAAGTCACCCACCAATGTCAGTCTTGTGTAATTGTGATCCACAAATCACTTGACTTCTTGAGAAAATTTATAACGTTAACCATTAGAAAAAAAATTAGCTGGATGGCTAGCAAAGCAAACAGACATGGGGGGTTTGGAGAATGCATTTGAGTGCCTGTTACTGATTGACATGCTTATGGTGTATTGCAAAACAGTTTATGTCTGTCTGCTGCATTTATTGGTACTATCATGTATCATGTTTGGAGTAGATACCATATCCACTCTTTTATTTCAAGAAGTTAGGAAGCAAGTAAACAAGGATTTTCTGGGAGTGGGTTTGGGGAAGAACAATTGATTCTTCGCATACTTCCCACACCTTTTACTTCCCTTTAGATTTTACTGACATACAGTTCTGGGGAAAACAAAAATCAACACCCTTAAAAGTAATCTGAGAACAGCTGGATTTTAAGAACCCCTAACTCAACATATCTGCACATATGGGCAATATGATATGCCCCTTTAAAAAAAAAAAGCCAATAAATTAAAGTATTTATGCATATCTACTCTATTTTTTTTGAATTTCATATTTGAAACAGATCATTTTTATCTTGGGTATCTAAAGAATAAAAAAGACAATCAGGTCCTATTTCTGGTCATAGATATCTGACTGAAAAGATTGCATCAGGAAGATCATTTGTGTGCTTTTTCTTTGAGAGTAGCTGGAGGAGTGCTTTGTTAAAGACACAGAGGATGAAACAAGGTAAATGACTTAACTTGTCCTTTCATGAACTGGAGTGTGGTTCACTTTTGAAGAAAATTACCTCATCGCAGTCTTCAGCTTCCTCAAGGAGGGCAGCAGAGGGGTAGGTGCTGATCTCCTCTGGTGATCAGCACACGTGAAAATGGAATGAAGCTGTGTCAGGGAAGTTTAGATTGAACACTAGGAAAAGGCTCTTCACTGAGAGGGTGGCCAGTCACTGGAACAGGCTCCCCAGGGAGGTTGTCACAGCACCAAGACTGTCAGAGTTCAAGGAGTGCCTGGATGATGCTCTTAGTCGTCTGGTTTAGTTTTAGGTAGTCTTTTATGAGGAGGAGACTCGACGATCCTTATGGGTCCCCCTCAACTTGCGATATTCTATGATTCTGTGATTCCTCTTTAGTGATGAGAACTAAGTGCCATGTTTTTCTGAGTGTAATTCTCTGCATTAAGTAATTTCTCCTTAAAAAATAATCAAGGTCTGTGTGGGCTGGCTAATAAACTACCTTGAATTGCAGTGTTGGGGTCTCCTCTGCTGAAGTTTGCCACACTCTGCCACCTAACCGCTCATTTGATCGCTCCCCGATCACTCCCTGAGTGATCAAAACAAGCCAGTTTAGCAGAAACCTACTGCTTCATATTAACTTGGCTCATTTTTTGATGAAAATAAGGTACAAAGTGATTGCACAGCAACACTGGTCAGAGGGGCAGTGTGTTTGGCATGAAATTAGTGGCAAAAGGTACAATAGTCTCCTGCTTATTCTAGGACTTCAGCAGCTGAATTCAGAGAAATACTACTTTAAATTACTAATAAATTTTGTATTTCCTGCTGTTTTTAAAGGTTTCACATAACTATGTTAACATTGTGAGACCATTACATGATTTTTTTTTCTCCAAATAACACACCTCTGATTTTAAATTTATAAAAGGATTTTAATAGGAATTAGTTGGTTAATACTCTTTAATATAGCAAATGTCTTAGTTATGATCAGATGCTAATGTTCTATGTGCGTCTGTAAATATTCATTTTAAGCAGAATATACTTCAGCTTTTCACATGAGAAAGAATGAGGAGAGTGTTGCAATACCTAATTTTACTCAGCGACTCCAGACTTGTCAAGTCATCCCATCTCTTGTACTTCAGATCAAAAGATTGATGCTCTGTGACCATTTCCAACATGATACGCTATTTATACTAGGATATACACACACAGCAGTTTTTTACAGAGAAAGTGCAGCATGAATGATACTACTTTGCTATTTGTCACAGTGCTTTATAGGTGTTTAATCCTGCATTCTCAGTTATTTTTATGTCCAGAGTATGGCAAGCTAAATGTGTAGGTTATATTATCATATTACTCTTGAGTGATGTTTACAGAAGAATAGCACTTACAGCGTGTATATAATTCTGAAATTATGTTTCTATTGAGTTAGTGAAGAGATCAAAGAAGATCGCCCTTCCCTTCCAACAGAACAAATTCTACAGTATGTTCTATGCACTAAATTTATAGTGTAAATTAATATCCAGTGTGATACGGTCTAGTCTTTTCATAAAACTGTCTCTTCATGTCACTGAACAGCACTGTTATGTCAACAGAAGCCACTGCTAGAGCTGCACATATAGTGCCAAAACCAAACTGTTCTAGTTCTGCTAGTATAATAGGATTTTTCATTCTAATTATTACAGGCAGTTTAGGTAAGAAAGGGTTTTGCTGGAATAGCATAGCCTACATTGTATGGCCTTGTAGAGACATCCTGATGAAAGAGTAAAAGATGGCCTTATTTTGAATAAGTGAAGGAGCACGCTCAGCAGTTCTTTCATTCTTTCTTCAGAACCTTATTAACAAGGTGTATTCTTAATGAGCTGCACATAACTATAAATGGTATTAATGGTTTTGCATGATACTGAATGAGTGATTTGTGTAAAAAAATTAAGTTTGTGCTTTGATCAGAACAGAACATCTATCTGTTCTTAGGACAGTTATCTTTCCTGATGCATTTCTGCCTTTTAGTTTTAGAATGTTTTCTCATTTTTCTTCCAGATCCAATTCGCTGCACTCACTTCTGTCAGATCAGCAAGAAAGAGAAGGGGCGAACAGCAGGGGTGAGGATTGGAGAGCAGAAGCCTTTTTAGCCAGCTTTGCTCCTTTCTCATTTTAACCTTGCTATACTTTACATTAAATTATTTATGCAAGCATCACTCAGTTCATTAAAATGTCAGTCAGGTTTATGTGAAGTATGTAAGTAGCTTGCTTTCTTGTATGAAACTTTTCCATAGTCTTAACATGCATCCAAAACTGAGTTCTGACTTGAAATCTAGTGCTCTAATTAGCAGACTAGACTTTCCATGATTTTTGCCATTTCTTAAGAGTGTTCCTTTGACTAGTTTGGATCCTACTATAAAGAAGGTTTTTGTTTTCTAATTTGTTGTCATTTCTGCCACTTGGCAGAAATATTCCCGTCTTTTTAAGAGCAGATAAGATATATTTGTGTGACCCCATGTGTTGCAAGTAGCAGTGAAATAACTTCTTCAGTATCATCTATACCAACTTCACTGTCCAAAGATATTCAATTCTTTCCTTTAGTGCTCACAATAACAAGAAGCCACAGTTGTGCTCATAACATTTACCCAACAAAATCCAAAGAGTTGGGCTCAGCCCTTTTCATCCTTTGTACTGCTTCTACCAGGAGCATTCAGGGTTTAGATAATTTACAGGCAAATGTCTGTTCAGCTGTCTATTCATTAGATTTCTTTCAAGGCTGAATTCACTGTTACCCATGCCTTTGAAACAGGACACATGGCCTTGCTATCCCTTTTATACATTCCTTTCCCTGAGTGTGTTTCAGGTCTGCTGCATATGTCAGGCTTTCTTATGGTCTTCATAAGGTCTTCTTTTTATGTGCTTGTTTTACACTTTTGAGGGATATTACACATTAGGTAATAAGGGATATATGCATTAGGTAATCTAATGTTGACTTTGCCTCTGGTGTCTCGGTTTCCACCCACTGAAACAATAGAACAGTTTACACTTCAAAGCTGTTCTTTGTAATAAATATAAACTGTGGAATAACTGACAAGCGTGTGCCCATACAAGTCATCCATTCTGGTTTTGGTGGAAAGAAAATCATGGTGAAAAAGAGAATGACCACATGTTTTCTTCACAATAGCAATTAAAACAAAAATCCCGTCCTCTCATGCCACTTTTTCAGAAAGACTACTTCTCTCTGGGGGGGGGGGGTTGTGTCTGTGATAGATCTGCAGGTGGGGACAAAAGAATCCTGGAATGCGGGCACTGTGAGGACTGTAGGTATGCATGATGGAGGGGAGAGATGGAAAACTGGAGGTAAGTAATTTTTAGTGTGGCGTACGGGGGAACAAATATTTTGTTATATAGGAAGGGAATATTAGATATCAGGCCACTCACTGCAGGAAAGTGGGGAGCAGCTGCCAGAAAGAAATAGCAAATAGCTCAAGTTTAACTCTCTAGACAGGCTTGCTGGGGTCAGAGGGGTGCCAGCCGATCTCCCTTTTGCTGTGCTGTGTATCTGCAGCCTAAGAGTTGGAAAAACCTTGGAAAGGGCAAGGTAAGAAAAGAATCTGTATAAAATACAACAGAATTGTTGTGAGGAAAGATGAGTTCCTACAAAAATAGTTTTTGCTGTTGATGTGGTGGTGCATTGTTTGCTAATACAAAACATACTGTAGACAATTCTGTCATCATTGGTTTGGCTTCAGCACTCTGTTTAGCAATACAGAAATCACTGCAGTTTGCTGAAGTGTAATTTCTCAGCCTGGAATTTGACTAGGAAATTGGTCGCAACTTTATATAGGTAAGAAGCCCTACTGGCCATCATGCAAAATCCTTCATCTTCTAAGTACTCCATCAGAAAAAGGAAGGAAATGACGTTTATCCCAACAGAGAAAGCTGAAGCAACAATTTCTCATTTATGGCATGAACATACCTTAATGAAGCAATTGTCAAAAAATGCTGGAGAAGTTTTTAAAACCATGGTAATTTAATTGGCACCAAACTTAAGACTGGCTTACAGATTCAGCACACATCTAGAGACATAGGAGTACAGGAGTGAAATTCCTTAACTAGACAGGAAGGAAAACAGCAACTCCTTGTTTTGGCATGGCCACTGGAGGAAACGGTGCAGCTACACCCAAAGAGGCAGGCATCTCTCTTTGTATTTTATGTTTAAGTATGATGCTATTACACAGTACATTCATCTTAAGACTTCTTATTTTAATGCAACTACAGTTCCAAGAAAAAAAAACAAACAGATTTTCTAGATTGTACTCACTTCCAGAAGAACCCTGCCACACGCTTCATATGAAAGGTATGTATAATATTTGTGTTTTTAAGGGTGCCTCTTACTTTAATCAGCTCCTTATTTAAAACAGAATTCCGTAATTACTGCAGTGACCACTGACTTGTGGTATAAGCTTGTTGACATTGTTTCTTCCTTTTTTCTAGTAGTTTTCCTGTTTCTAGTGATTATGTGTATTCATTTAAGGGATGATATTTTTAATATACTGTGAACATACATATTTTTTAATGTGACTTTAAAAAAGTTTGAGTCAATACTATGAAATTCACTTTGAATGTAATTTAACGTGTAAAATAGAAGACAAATTTATAAATATAAATTTTTTTTGAAGGTTTTTTATATTATTGAGCTTTTCCACTTTTCATAAGATTGAGTATATGAAGAATCAAAATGACAGTCTGTATTAAAAAATGTGTAGTAAAAGATAGCGGTTTTTTGTGATTGTGATGGAAAGAAACTAAAAGCAAGATATGATAACTGTGAGGTAGGATATTTAGCACTCAGTGTGCCTTTTAGTTATATGCATCACTTAATCTTCCACATTTTGCCTATGAGGTCAGCAACATTTGGGTGAGTGTGTAGGTATTTGTATTAAAATGCAAAATTATTGGTTATTCACTGTGATGCTTTAATAAGTACACCACTACACCATGTGTGGTATGACAGGATTAGAGGAACACATGTGTTTCTGAATGTGAAGAAGAAAGCAGATACTAGCAAAAGCCTGAAATGTTACTTTTTGGATGTTGCCTGTGGCACTGACAGTAGTGTCTTATAGGCTAATCGTGAACGTGACACATGAATTAAAAATATCTCCAAATAAAATGTAAACTGTTGGGCTTTTAAGTGCTTTGGCAAAATAAGCTTTTTCAATGTGATCATAGATGACTGCAAAGCAATACAGGTAGGAGAAAATTAAATACAGAGGCTTCAAAGCTAACTCTATTTTGTTGGCAGAAAATATTTTAATTACATTTTCATAGGAGCACTTTTTTTCAAAGCATTTGCTTGTCCTCTGTCTTTACCTCAGGGTTCAAGGGAAGGGAGCTACTCTGTTGAGATGATAACTTAGGTAGGCTGCCTCGTTCATGAAATATAATTATCTCTGTCAGCTTCTCTGTAACTTCATTTTCCAATACTAAGGTTTAACTTGAAACCATAATACCAAACCTCAGCATTAGATTAGTCATCCACTAAAGGAACAAAAGAAAGTTTCAGGTCATACTAATGAGAAATAACCATTTTGCAAAGTACTTGATTTTGCACGATATAATAAATAGTTCCTGGTTTGGTGCTTCCCCTTTTAGATAACTACTATTACACAGATACTTCAAATGAAGCCCCACCTGTGAAGGCTTTACGAAATGGCTTCATTAGAATGTGGAACTGTGTATGACGAAAGAAACAAAACAATTACAAAAGAAAAGGAAGAGATAAATATGGGCAAGCTGCCAGGAAAGAGACAAGTTCTTCAGAATATTACTTCAGGAACTAAGAGTTTCTTGCCATTTAAATCCAAAAATTGCCTTTCTTTGCGGTATGATATTCAATAATTTTCCTTAAAACGCTACCAACGTAAGTAATTCATGAATATAATAATTTGATATTAAATATTTTTATATTTTAGACTGTGTAATTTTATATCAATATTTGTATTAATGTAAAGTATATATTATATTTAATACCAATGTTTTCTGTTTTATACCAATATTTTATATTGATATAAACTGATCTTTTTAGCAAATCATATTGGATATATCTAGTGGCCCTGGATGTGCCTGTGTCCCGCTGGGTCTGGACTTGCCCTACACTTTGATTCTGTACTGTGTAATGAACCAAGCTCACTTAGTCTTCTCTCTCCACTCCCCAGTAATTTCCTCGGAAGGGAAACCCCAGGCTAATAGACACTGCACTGTATTCCAGCAGGTCTGCTCATGGCATACTGAACTTCAAGCAAAGTTCTGGTTAAATGTTTTTAGGAAGTCTTAATTAACATGAAGATTTTTTTGTCTGGTGTCAATGAAAATCAGCTGTGACTATCATAGTAGTTTCCTCATTTTTTTTATCTTTTTATGGTAAATTGCTTAGTTAAATAGTTTTTTCATGAGTTTCATTTCTGAATTTGAAATATCAGGGAAATCTTTTTCTCCCTCTTCTCCCCCAGCACTTTTTCTTCTTAATTTTAAACTTCCACTGGGTGGCATAGTTTCTCCCATATAAAATCCGGTACATGTGATTCTGCAGTAAACTTGGAGCTTTGAGCTTCCCTACCTCTTGCACAACTATGGTTATCCCACTGATGGCATAGATGGTAAGAGAATGTTCTGTCTGTAATATGTTCCTTCTATTTATGGCAGTCCGCAGATGGTCTATGCTGAGAATTGCTAGGTATGTTTCTTTTGGTTTCTCCTTTTTATATCCCAGATATCTGGGGAAACCAACACAACCCAACATAACTTTATCTGCATAAGACAGATTGCATTTACGAAGCTTTCTCTGGAGATGACAGTATTAGTGAAAATGGAAACAAAGACATCTTGGGGGGAAACAAATGTAAGAATTGTACTGTACAAGGCCCAGACAATAGACATTTGACTCTCTAATAGAATCACAGATCACAGCTGGTTGCAGAATGCAATAAAAACCCTTGCAGCCATGGTGGAAGAATTCTTAGAATCTGAAATGGGAAGTAAATATTTTAATCATCACAAAAATGAGAATATTCACAAAAAAAATATTTAAATGTAACTAAGGGAGCGACAAGGGTCTTCTGCCTTAAATTGTCTGTAGAACTTGAAACTAAATTCTTCAAATATATCTGTCTCTTCATCAATCAGAGTGAGCAACCTTCTGTACCTAAATTTAGCTTTTGTGAACATTCTTGACCTGAGTATTAAGATTTCATCCTAACTACACACCTAACTTTCTACAAAAGTAGCAAGGCAATTTTTTGACATGAAGTTCCTACTCAGGCACAAAAATGTTGGTGAGAGGGAACTGAAATTTTTAAGTTCCCTGTTAGGATCTGCCAGTGCGGCGTGCTGTCTGTCATGGGACACGTACTGTTCCAGACCTCTTCAAAAGCCACCAGTTGCCTAGAATTTGTTTGAGACTCAAATGTTCCTTTAAATTCATCAGTGAAATCTAGTGAAGTGATACTTGACATTGTGCACAACTATGAATATGATATTTCCTGGTTTACTTCCAGGTCTTTGGATGTCTCGCTTGCGAAACTCTTTTAACACAGAAAAAGGCAGTGCCTGGCATGGAGTTTTTGAGTGGCATCTGTCATCTCATTTTTAATTGTTAATGATACTTTCTTTCTCCATACTTTCTGGTTAGTAGTGGCATGCTCTGTCCCCACTTCCCCTTCTCTCCACCCCCCCACACACCCCCCCGCCATGTTTTCAGTGTTTTATCTGAATCTATTGTAAGGGCAAGAGATGCAAATATACAAACATTGTAAAACAAAAACAAAAATCCCCAAACCCCTTGTGAATTTTCTTTATTAGGTACAGCACCAATCAGCCTGAAAATCAGAAGGAACTGAGTTTTAATCTGCTGCATTGTTTAGATTGTAGCTTTTTATGGCTCGAGATGGTATTTCAGATGAGACGGGTAGAACAACAATGAACTAATACCTTTGTTAAATGTTCACTGTCTGTGGATAGTTGTTTGGAAACTAAATTAGTCCTTAAGTGTTGCACACTAATGATGTCAAATAACCATTTTATTGCCAAATAACTGGGTTGTATTTTTGATCTGAAAACTTCTTAAGAAACTTTCTATCTAGTGAATAACTTTTTTATCTACAAATAGGCATAAAATGCTGCAGGTTTTGCAGAAAAATGCCACAACATGGAAACCAAACCTGAAACTCAACAAAATGTGATAGTTGCCTTGAAAGCCATTCAGACCTTTTAAAAATTGTCAAAGATTTCACCCTAAATTTAGCTGATTTAGGAAGATAATGCTTTCATCTCCTTTAACATGCAGTGCCAAATTGTGAGGAAAAAAATATGCCAAGTTTCACTGGGTGGATGTCAGTCTTTGGAGAAAAAAAAAAAATCAAGTTTGCTTCTGATTTCTGAAGAAGTATGTAGGAGCTGCAGGTGCTCGGCATTTTTAAAATTCAGACAACTCTACATAACAAATCAGTGGATCATAAACATGCTTGCTCAGCATTTTTATTGAATGAACGATTTAGAAATGTGGTGGTATTTCTGAGGACAGTAAACAATGATTATATTATAGAACCCAGGAAGGAACATCGATGTGATACATAAAAAATATGAAAAGTATAGTAAATTAGTCTCGTTTTCATTCATGTGTAATATTACAGTGATAAAAGTTTAGAAGTAGGGATCGCTCCACAAAACACCTAGATTATTTTTAACACATTAGTACAAAATGAAATGCTTAATATGTGTAATAGAGATCTGAAGGACATCCCAAATTTAGGCACAGGCTGAATTTTTAAAGTGACTGGATAATGTGTTGACTAAAAAGCCCTGTAACTAGAGAAATTAACATTGCGAAGATAAATTTTTGTTTCTCCCTTAAGTACTAGATGTCAACTACTATCAAAAGAAGGAATTGTGGTGAATAAATCATTAGGTCTTGCCCAGCATGGAAGTTACATTTTGCTTGCTAAATTGTTGTTCCATAGTAAAGTCAGAAAGTATACGTTTATTCTATTTCAGGTCATCTTCTATAGGTCATGGAAGTTAATGGAACAGGTAGAACTGTGTAAATTAGGCTGATCATACATAAATTATGCTGTGATACCTTGCCAGCTGTTATATAAATGTTCATACTCTGTTCTTTGTATCTCATTATTACAATGAAACATATTCAGGAATCAGGCTATGAACCTTCTATCCTTCTCTGAGAGAGTATCGTCATGACTCAGCTGTTAAAGCTGTGGGGTTTTGTTTTTCTTTTTATGTATTTTTCTTTCCTCTTGCAATGTAGCTAAATGGAATACTTATGGATGATTTTCAAAATTAGCCTTAGGAAAGTTTTGCCAATAAAGGGAATTGACTGGCTAACCAGGCCTGGGTTTTATAATTTGAAAAACCTGTATTGTATTGTTTTAATTTTTTATCAACTGCCTCATGTATTTCAAGGTTTTCATGCACTTTCAGCTGGTTTTGTTTCAAAGAGAGTGAATCTTCCAAGTGGATATGGTCATTCTCTCACATGTTGAATTTTACTTGTATCAGCCTTTGACAAGATCTTTTTTTTCTACTTGCCTATATTGCTATAAGTTTTCATGACGTTTTAGTTTTGATGTCTTGCCAATGTGTTTTATACATAATGAACTCTATTCTGTTTTCCCAGTGTATTTCCTCAATAACTAATTGTTCTGTCTAGTTAAGTTAAAATGAGAAAACCACTCGTTTTGTGACAGTTCATCACAACTTTATCTGGTTAGGACTGTTTTCAGAGGCCTTACCAAAAATTTTGTTGGCTTGTACAATTGTAGTTGAAGAACATGTCCATCTGAATCCAAGGACTGGAAAAGAGTTGCTGAACTGGTGCTCAAAGGGTCTTAAAACCGAAAGACATATTCTTCTCTCTTTCTTGTTCTCATAGTGAACTCCTCCTTGCATTTAACTGAGTCTAACTAACTCCCTCTGTCAGCTGAAATCCACACCACCAATTGAAATATAGATAGTTGCATTAGGCTATGCTCCAGTCCAAGTCAAATACATTCTGTTTAATGTTTTCCACTAAAGTTTCTTTGGGATTTGAATGTATGACTTCGCAGACCTTCACAGAACGAACCTTTGCAGGTTCAGAACACTCTTGAATATGTAACCAATCTTTGAACATATGGCCAATGATATCATTTTGTTGCAGCAATAAAAGGATGCTCCTTCTGATATGTTTCATTCAGAGAAGCACAACTGTTCTTTCCTGTAGTTGAATTATTTATCATTTCGCTCTGGCTTTTCCAAATTTCAGTCATTTATCTAGTCAGGCTCACCCTCATCACGCTGTTCAGCTGCAAGATCCTGCAGTCTTCTCAGGAATTTGAACCACAGTTGGGTCATCTTATGGATACTGAGGACAGTCTCCATCCTGAAACACTTCCTTGCCATTTGACACGGCTGTATTTCTGAAATGGAAGTGCAGAAATCATTTATCCTTAATGGTACTCCTGATGCCCAGTGCATAAGTCTAAATCTGAATTAAGACAATCGGCCAGGATGTCAGTGCTCCCCCGCTTCTGCACTCTCTTCAGCCTGTTAGACTCTTTTCTGCATTTGCGTATCTTCACTTTATTTGACAATATCAGTCCAGCAGTTCTGACGGCTGTGGCAGAGCTCCCTCAACCAGGGAATGCAGCTGGTTACACTTCAATGATCTGCCCTGGGCTGGACCCTTCAGCTGTTTCCCTATCACAAAGAAGTTTTTTCTAAGAATCTTTGCTAGGATTTCTAGGATACAAATATCCAGGTACTATTGTAAAACTATCCCTAATCTTTAAAATCCTGAATACCCAGGAACATACTTATCTCTTTAGTTTGTTAGCTGAGATAAGTTGGAAAGCTCTTCTTGTTGGTCTCATAGCTAAAAGCTCCAAAGCTTTACCAAGGCCTGAACACCTGGAACTTTTTCTTGGTCATTTCAGCAGAACCAATTTAGTTTTATTATTATAAAAGCCTTTTCTGTAATTATTTAGATTAGTCTTTGTAGAGTTTAGTTTTGATTTATAGATTGAATTTGGTTCATAAAATGGTGTTTTTAATGATGCCAGTTGGGTGGTTTGGCATAATTCAAACCTGTTGGCTTTTTAATTTAAATAGTTGCTATTCTGTAATCATTATAGACAATATTAAAAAGAAAAGAAAGAGAAGATAATTTTCTTCATACCTTTCTTGCTGGAATCTGTAAAATTGCAGAGCATAATTCTGAACAGCTGGTTCTGAATATGTCAAGTTTTGGTTGATTGAATTACCATTAAATAATATTGAAATAAATGGCTTATCTCAAAGAAACTAAGCAATCTGATGCCTTATTTGGTAAACAGTCTTGAGTCTCTGAAAGCTAGAATTAGATTCAGCCTTAAAATAAATATTTAAGACTCCAATGGCATTTTTAATGATTTTAGTTTTAGAATATGTTCATAGCTCTCACGCTGATCCTTTTGTTGAAAGAGCACTAGCTCTAGCTTCATACATAAGTGCTGTGGCATGTTCCTCTGTTTTTTGCTAAACAAGGACAATCTAGAATTGATAGACAGTACATTAATATCCAAAAATAAGTTTTCTTTGTCATTACACAAGCTTTTGCATTGATCTATATTAGGCTTTTATTTTTTATGTTTTAAAAAAAGATTAATACATTTTAACTGATAAAAATCTGATCAAGTTCAGCCTATCAGTTTTCCTGAATCTGTTCCAGCTGCATGAACTGAATCATTCTATTTTGAGTTACTCCCAAATAAATAACTGGCATCAGTATTTAGATTTAGTTGGATAAGTAAGACAGTGAAAGTGTTTTAGAAAGACACCAACACATTTCTCTTCAAAGCTCTGTTTAAGACTTGTGTTGTATCTCACTAAAGAGAGAGCAGTATGTGTGAAAAGAGGAAAGGCAGGAAAAGATGCCAAAAAAAGAAACCCGGAAGTTTTCACTCCCAAGTTTAGAATGTGAAAGAGGTAATACCCAAGATGAAGGATCTTTGGGGAAAGTCTATTTAGACGACAATCTCAAGACAAACAATCCCGAACTGCTTTGGTTTGGTCTTAATGGGTGTGGGGAAGGACATCAGCTTGTGTGTCCCTAATAAGGGTTTCTGTTATAGATCAGAGCAGTTCAGTTTGCTTTAAATGAAAATTATTTTGTTGGAAAAAAAAGCCTTCCATTTTTGGCCTTCCATTTGAATCAAATATTACTTGAAATATTTTTGAATCCTACAGGGAAAAGGCCTTAAAAAATGTGCAGTTTCCTTCTCATTGCTTCACAGTTTCTTTCCTCCTACCCTTTTTTAAAAAAATAAGCAGAACAACACACCTCTGCCTGGTTATCCCTTGTTGCCTGTCTTTCACTTTCTTCCATCATAAGTGTTTTCTGCCAGGGTAATTTTTTTCCTCTCCATCTACTGATATGTATTGTTCATATACAATAGCTAGGTAAAGTCTGTCTTACAAGCTCTCATGAAAAGAAACTTCTTGCAAAGAACAGCATGGGGCAATAGTAGGATATTGTCTGTGAGTCTCTGGAGCTCCAGGGATTAACCTGTTGAAAACCTGCCCTAGCAGCACTATAGCCATGCTCGTACAGTTCTGTCCTTAGTTAATAAATTATGGTAGTTTCAACCAGTCTGGCACTCATCTATGATATCATTAATCTACAGCCCAGAAAGACTACTCAAAGATAATTAAGAGGTGACTTGACATACATATTCATTCTTTCTTGCCATATCTGTATAAAGCTGACCTCGCAGTGTCTTGCTTTTGCAGATGACATTTGCTGGTCTCTCCTAGTACATGCAAGTCTTGAGTTCTTTCAGCTTTGTAGCTTTTGCATGCATGAACTTCAGTGAAACGTCAGTAATATTTTAAAGCTCATTGTAAAAATATGCAATACTCATCACTGAACTCAGCCTTTAGTTATCAAGGTTATTTATGGTAGAGATTTAACCATGTCCCAGATGCAGAGCTGGTGTCATTAAGAGCCAACCTGCTTCTGGCTATGCTTACTGGTGCAGCACTCACATGAACTAATACCGTTATTTGGCTTTCAGCAGCATTGTGGTTACAGATTTAGCCTAGCTGTCCCTTGAGCTGGTTCCATACACCGCTGTAGAAGGATACTGCAGAGGTAGGCTTTATCACTGCAGAAGGGTTCTGCACGAGTCCAGTTTGGTTGCATTGGGCTCTAACAGCTCAGTCTCGGCATCACCCCTGCTGGACTTTCAGGTGAGTCATTCTGCAAGAGACCTCTGTGCTCATCTTCCTTGGTCTTTAGGTTCCCAGCATAAACTAATAAATTTTCCCTGGAGTACTGGGGAGCATAAGGAAGAGCCAGCAGGGCTTCTGTACTTCTACTTCCAAGTTCAGCTCAGCTTGAACCACCTCCATGTGGAGCTACTCAGAGGCATCCACGTCATGCTATCTATAACCTCTCTTGTTTTCAAAGAGTTACCATGTTTTCAAAGTTTTTCTCTTCATAATCTGAAGTAATTGAGCCCTCATTACTCTAGATACTCAGAGGTCATTGTACGTCTCAGTACAAAAATGTCAAATTTGCCATTTTTAGGAGTATTTTGTAAATACTGAATATTTCCTGTGTAGAGTAATGCAGTTTTTAAAAGAAAACACTGAATAAGCAAAAGGAGTTAACCTGATTCCACTGAGGGAGAATCTGCCTGTGAGAAATCTCTGCAGCAAACTGGAATCTAGCTGCTGTTTAGTTTATTTGCTGGAAGAAAACCAGACCATCATTTTGCCCACTTCCCAGAAGAGTGTCTGTGGGTGTTCTCTTTTCTTTCTCACCAGTAATAGATGAAATCTTGCAATAAGACCTGACTGCTAGAAAGACTACCTCAAGCAAACTATTGTCATGGAAAACACTGACATCAGCCCAAGATCTCTGTTGTTGCTCTTGCACCCTTCCTGTGGTACAACATCAGTAAAGAATCAGTTGCTTATTTCTTGGAACAAGAAATACAGCAATAATTACTAAAGTGAGGTCTAATGGTTTGCTTGCTTAAAGCCTTCTTTATCCTAACCTCTAATTACATTTCTGCTGTGTAAATATGGAACGGAGAAAAAAATGTTTACAAATACTGAGTTCTCCAGGAACACGTGGTATGAAGATGATGGGAAGTGGCTTCTCCTACTTGTTCTTGTGTGTCCCAAAATAAAGTATTCCTTTGTTTTGGAAAGAGACATTTACAATGTATATTATTCCTTTATCCCATAGGACAGGGAGTCAGCAGAAACCCCTCCGCACTGTAATCTCAAGTGCTAAAGGAAACCTGGATTCATGAGTCTTTGTAACACTCATCATTGTAGCTGGATACCTGACATTAGCGAGTAAATGCATTCAATTCCTCTCTTTGGCCTGTTATGAAAAAACACACAATCTAAACTGGGTTTCTATTCTCTCTATAGTTTATTCTGCTTCCTATCAGTAGAAAAGGCCAACTTCAAAGGATCATTGCTATAAATCCTTGGGAAGTTGTCTACTTTCAGCTCCAGTAGTACTGCCCTTAGTTATCACTGTCCACCATCTGGAGGTTACTACCTCTACAGGTTCCTACAAAAGTATGTGTAAGAGTGCTCCCAATTCCCCTGGCAAAGTCAAGTAGGTTAGCTGAAACCACCTTCAATGATGGATTAAACTGAACTGGTCCACTTTGCCTGAAGTGGTAAAGGATTACTTACTTCCTTGTATCAGACTTAGGTGGTTGGCGACAAATACTAGTGTAACACTATTTTCATCTACCCCACTATCACAAAGCAGTTATCCTTCTGGGTACTTTGATCCAACCTTACCCCTACCTCCGTGAAGGCTGCGTTCCTAAAAAGTGCAGTGATTAGCAAGTCAGCAGACAGGAAAGCAATTTTTCCCATAAGAATGACTGTGCTAGAAAGGAGATGCATACAAGGACTTAAGTACCATTTAGGACAGTGTATATGGTGTGGAAGGTGAAGAGTCAGAAGCAGGATCATCAACTGGAGGAGATGCTGGCTTTTTGGCAGCTGAGATGTTTTGGCATGATCTGTCACAGACTGCTAACTGTCATCATCACCTCTTTTTTCCGTCCTTCATCCTTGATAGATAACTCAAATTCACTCAAGTTAGAGAAAGATGCTGACAATGATGAAATAGGCAGCAAGAAGGCAGAAGAGATTAAAGTCAGGCTTTCAGCCTCAAAAAAGTGACCAAGTTTGACAGACACAAAGCCATGAATGCTAGCCCCCAGAAAGCCAGCATCTCCTCCAGCTGACAAGCCTGATGATCTTACTGCCTCCTTTTGAATAGTTATGCTTTCATCACAGTCATCATCTTCCTCAGATGAATTAAGGTCATTAAAGCATGAAGGATGGAAAAATGACTGGGGAAATGGTGGTGAGAAGGGAAGGCTGTTAAACAATTAGTGATGTAACTCTGAAATGACAGCTACAAAAGCAACAGTATAGGGTGTTGCTGTGCTGTGTATTGGGGAAGTGGTATGAGACATTCGGGGGTTGGTCTGCATTCAGCAAAAAGGCAAAAACTTTCCTGATGATAACTGTGGTGGGAAGTTTATGTCTAGCTTAAGTTCTCGATAATGTACTAATACTAGAGTTTATATCATGGAAGTCATGTTCTTTCTTCCCTGACCCTTAGAATAAACTGTAGCACCATTATATAGTCACAGGCTTTTTATTCAGCAGCACTCCTGCCTCCTTTGGTGCATCAGATGACCGATGATCACTTAATGAACGACAATTCGGTACTGTTTTCCCTTTGTTACTCAGTGTGTGGCCCTCAAACTGATTTATTACATATTGTTCTGAAGACAGAGCTATGAATTCTCTTAGGAGTTTTCCTCCCTACAGTGCACGCATGTCTCACAAAGCAAATTATTTTACTGTTGTTGTAGATGAGGGGTTGCTCCACACAGAGAGTACATTTCAAAATACCTGCTGATTTTGGTTGCCTAATCTGAGGCATTCTGAATCTGGTTTGTTCAAAGTACTTGTAATGAATAGCCCTTCATATACAAAACTGCCGATATCATTGCTTTTACTGTGCGTTCTCAAGGCTTTTGCAAGTAATAGCCTGAGATATCTAGCCAGGCACGTAGAAAATTAGGAAACATACAGTTGCATGCGGAATTCAATTCTTCGCAGTAGTATGAACTGAGACCTCTTTTCTCTCCCAGCATCTGTGCATCTTAGTCACTGTCATTAAACTTCAGCAGTAAAACACATAGGGATTCTGAAAACAAAAGTGTCTTTGCCTACACAAACTTGGTTCATTCCTAGAGGCAAGACTATGAGCAGACCAGAGGGATCAGAAGAAAAGACACAGGGAAAAGGGGTAGGAAGCCACAAAGCAGAAATTTGAGGTCCCTTTGATGGCAAGTGGCTGCATGTAGTCAAGTCATGAAGACCAACGTGATTCAAAAGGGGTTGCAATCAAGCTGTATTTGTGAGGTGACTGCCTACAGTCATGTGAATAACATGATCTGTCTCGCTAGTATGGGAAGTTGAAGTTACGAGGTGCATTTGTGAGAGGCCCACCTCTGGACAGAACTTGAAAGGAGGATGCAGGCCCCAGGCTGCAAAGAGTGCTGGGTGCTCCTCCCTGCGAACACAGCTGGGGCTACAGCAGTGTCACCTGCTGGAAGTGCACGCTGGTCAAGTCGTTCAGGTGAGCAACCAGCTGAAGAAACAACAGAGGAGCTGAGCATAGAGTAGCATCAGAGAGGATGAACAGAAGACAGGACCTTTGCAAAGAGAGACAAGAGCCCAAGCCTCACATTGTGCAGAGGGAGGAAGAGGCATAACCTATGTGTCTGGTAGAAGGTGAGATGGATACTGGTGACTTCCACGCAAGACAGAGCTCTTTTTCCAACTGCAGCCGTTCAGCTGGAGAGCAATGACAGGGCCCTGACAAGAGGAGTACAAGCTCTGTCAGAAGAGGCATCTGGGTCCGCCGTGTCTGACTGACAGACGGCAACCAGGGCTAAAAAGGGAAGCAACAGATGATAATGCTTGGAGATTGCCTTTTGTGGGAGACAGAAGCACCCGTCTGTTGCGTGGAGCTGCTGTCTCAAGAAGGTTGCTGCTTGCCCAGGGTCTGGGTTTGGGACACTGTGGATAAATTGTTGAGTAATCTGGTCTTTGGAATATTACACTGGTCCTCCACATAGGCACTAATGGTACTATACCACTAGTGCAGACCTTGAGGACACTACTGCAGTCCTCTGGGGGGGAAAGGTAAAGGGTATGGAGCTCCAGACGGCATTCCTCTCAACCCTGACAATCAAGAGGAACAGTTCAGGCATGAGTGGAAATGCAGCTCAGTATGTCTCTGCTTGGCCAGTGTCATCAGAAGAGTTTTGGCTTCTATGACCATGGGAGTCTGAAGAATGAGAAATGCCAAGGAAAGACAGGATCCATCTGAAAAAGTGGGGCAAGGGCATATTTTTCAACAGACCTTCTAACCTGGTGAGGAGGGATTTAAACTAGATTTAAGAAGCATTTCTTTAGAAAAAGATGTCCATGAGCCCACCAATGTGTCCTTGCAGTGGTGAAGGCTAACTGCATACTGACCTACATTAGCTAAAACACAGCAAGTAAAGTGAAGAAATGGATTATTTCCCTCTACCTAACACTGGTGAAGCTACATCTGGAGTACCATGTCTAGTTTTGGGCCTCCCAAGAGATATGTCAACAAAACTGATAAAATCTAGTGGACTACTAAGCTATTCAGGGGGATGGCACATACATGATGAGAAACTGAAGGAACCGGGTTTGTTTAGCCCGGAGAAATGGAAGCTAAAAGGCGAAAAGAGAGGGGACTGTAATTGCAATCTTGAAATACCTAAATGGAGGTTAGAGAGAAGATGGAACCAGACTCCATCATCATGGAGACACACAGCTAAAGGAGCAAGAGGCAACTGCCATAAGGTGCAAGAGGGAAAATTATTTATGTGAGAGTAATTGCGTATCATGGAGACAGGCTGTAGCATCTCCATCCCTGGAGTGTCTCCCACACTGGAGACATTCAAAACCCGCCTGGACGCCGTCCTGTGCAACCTGCTGTAGGTGACCCTGCTCTGGCAGGGGGGTTGGACTAGATGATCTCCAGAGGTCCCTTCAAACCCTGACCATTCTGTGATTCTGTGATTATGGGAATAATTATGAATAACATCTAAAACTAATCAAAGGTTATCTTTACTCAGTGTTATATCTGCACTGTGCAATTTCTTTTTTCAAGGAAAAGAAGGGTTTCGAGCATCGATCTATCCTCGACTATCAATAAGCACTTCAGGCAACAACAGCATTGGGATTCTTAAGCCTGTACACATAACATAGCTGGTAAGTGCTTTTCTAAAACAGTGGGTAAGTAGATGACTGGCAAACCAGACATCACACCATAAATCCAGCACCAAAAGGGAGCATGTGTGACTGGCACTTGTCAATGCTGACAATTCAGAAAATCATTAATGTTCAGGTAGATATTGGAGGACCCACCATGAGATTGTCATACTGATTTTGTATATGTAATGGATGCACAGGTGCAGATTTACTCTGAGATGAAGGACTATAGCATTGCATTAGCCATTAATGTGTAATAAAATGCCCTGATAGGCCAGTGTTTAGACTATGAGCACTGCAATTCTTTAGGCTTTAAACCCTAAAAAAAGTCAGTAAGGAACCTCAGTGGTTTTCAGGTGGATATAAAGATCTGTTATGGAATTAGATGTTTTCTCATAGATTCAGTAGAAAATCTTAGGTCATTTATTTGTCTGCAAAACTCATATATTAGATCTGTTTTGGCTCCATCTAGAGATTCATTTACAAATTGACTGTGGTACAGCTACCTGCCATGTCCCTACAGGCTTTGTGTAAGAGACAAAGATACATGAATTTAAGTACCTACAACTGTTTTTAATGCTTAGATTACTACTTGTTCTAAAGCACATGCCCTGTCTTTCCCAGCCATTTCTAGAATGTGGGCACCACAAAAAAATGCATGCTTAAAAAGGGACTCTTTTTGTCTAAGTGAACTTTCAAAAAGTGACCAAAACTTTCTGCAGAGGTTAAAGCTTGACATGTGCTCTAATACATCTTACTTCATAGGTATTCAGCAGCATCCAAACCCACATATTGGCTGCAGGAACTGTACTTCACTCATGAAGGCTCCGGATGGATAATGGGCAGCTTTTGGACTGGGGGCTATTTTCTTTTCCCATCCAATGTCTGCTGTGGATGCAATTCTAATGAAATTTCATGTAACTAGTAGTAGCATTGTTGGATCTCAGCCTAAGCACAATTGCTTGAAATAAAACAGTTTCAACATGCTAGACCAATTGCCTCTTTGTAGCCTTCAGCTATGTGTAGCTTTGGACAGGGGTGTTACCAGGAGGAACATTTCCACAGCAAGTTCCTGCAGAAGGAGCCTTCCTGTCTGATAGAGCTGTCAGCACCATTAACTTTGACATCTTGATAGGATCCTGAAGGTCTTAGAGACCCAGAAGCTACTCATGGTGCTTCTGTACTACGAATACACAGGTTCAGCACTTCCAAAGGAGACATTGCAGATGGTTAAGCAACAAGAGTCCTTGGCAAAAATAATCTGTGGAGGGAGAACTTCATCATCCTGATTCCCATTCAGAGGAAAGCTTTGTTTTTCTTCAGGGATACACTGACTTTTCCTACAGATTTCCATGCCTTTCCCATGTAGAAAACCTGTTACCCACACACATTTATCTATATTATTAAAACATGTCACATGAAAAAATAGGAAAAAAATTGGTAACTTTACTGTTTTTTCAAAAGCGACAGCTCAGAATTGAAAAAAAATCTATGTTCGCTTCAAAAGCTCAGCTTCTGAGCAACAGTTAAGGGAAGTTTATTCCCATTTCAAAATCTTGGTTCAGGAACACTCAGAGTAAAACCATGTTAAGAAACTAAATACTAGAACCAAAGTTTGTATTCTGAAAATCATAATTCAGGCAGAAATAGCCCCTTCTGCTCAAGCATGCATGTTTTGTGGGATCTAATTTCTAAGAAAAGAAAGAGGCAAGGGAACAAATGAAACCAATAATAATCCAAGCATTTGACAAAAAGTACATTTAAATCAAACTACACACCAGTGTTTTTAATGTAACATGGTTCATTAAGATTATATTTTAAAGATTACATGTATGTGCCATCATTTGATTTACAAGCTCCATTCATTTTATAGTTTCCTCAGTACAACAACAGTCTTCCAGAAAGTGCTCATACAGCATCCAGAACAAAAAGTCTGCAAATTTGTCTCAGGTCTTGTCTTGCTACTCCAACACAACTGATTACTAATCTAGATTACTTGTATAGCGGAGAATCAATGGGTTTGGTGAAAAGAAGCATGTTAAGCGAAGGGATAGAAATTAAAGCCTTATTGCATTCTCAGTCCCTGTTTTTTCACAGCTTCAGTTTTCACAGAACCCAGGGGTAAAAACTGTAAGAAAAGAAGCCAAGTTAAATAAAAAGATGCAAGTAGTGAATGACTTTCAAAAGAAGGCCTTGCTTATTTGGATATATGAAAAAGAGCAGTCCAAGGATACTGCCCCTCTGCCGGTCCAGCCAGCCCTCACTCCAGCTGAAAACTCTGCCGGCTCGGACCTGGCTCTGGACCCAGTTGCGTTTGCGGATAGGTACCTGAACTGGTATTTAAAGGGTACCTACAAGCTTAGTCCTGCAGGACTACAGGAGCCAAAACTGTGTCCTAAGCTTCTCCTACTGTGCCTGTCCAGAGTAATGAACATTTTGGCAGGGCAAAGAATCTCTGTATTTATATCAAGTCTAAATTTATTTAACATCCATAGTAGATGTCTATAGACCAAAAGATACTCGAGCCAGTGGGATAACTCAGACCATATGTAACGCTGAGTTCAAAAGAAAGCATAGCCATTACTCAGAAAAACTCAATTTCTAAGAAGTGTATGTCATTTTTGCTGCAGACTGATAGATGTGAATTTGAACCCGTCTCAATCACAGAAGATTATTGATTACACACAGACAACCTCTTCCCAGGTAAGTGGGCAAGACTGACCTGCTAAAAAGACCCCAGACTCCTACCACCTTTCCAGGTACCTCTGAAAAGCTGAGTCAGGGATTCATCTTCAAGAAGACTAAATCCAGGACAGAATTTTGTTCAGTGAGTTCCAACCCTGCCTGCAAGGATAGCTCAGCTGGGGAGCTGTGGGGAGGGAGACCGCAATCACAGTTTTATAATGGTAGTTTCTCAGGTACATCTCCCCCCATTTGTGATCATAGTGACATGGCTTCAGAGCCCTCCCCGGTCACAGTACACCGACTGGCACAAATCCCATTCCCAGCCACAGCCACTGGCTCCCCAACACCGCTCAGAGGTGTCCTTCCGGGCTGTGGCTGCTCTTCCCGCTCCTGCGGGCTGAGTCTTGGCTCAGCTGCCAGTCTGCCAGGTGAACCTTGGCACGCCATGTTGTCTGTGTCAGGTCTGTTCTCCCAGCAGAAAAAAAAGTGTAGTCCTGATGTCAGCGGTGAACTACTTCAAAGTCTGCTAGGAAGAATGCCATCACACAAAGGCTTTAGAAATGGAAGCTGTAGAACAGTAGTTAGAAACATTTACCCTTCATTTGGGAAAGCCAGGGATTGCAATCCAACGGAGAAGAAATGAACACCGTGACAGCAGAAAGCCAGATGTTGGGACAGAGAGGCTAGAAGGCAGTTAACTCAGTCCTTCTTCATAAGGTACTGGAACCAAGCTAGCCTGCAAGTACTGTTCAAAATACATATTCCCTGGAGTCATTCACTTCATTCTACAACGAGCCAGCTAAATTTTAGTTTTATATAGTAAGTAAAAGCAAATAAAGGATTAAAGGAGTGTTGTGGGTTTTTTTTTCTAAGGCTTTTGTCTACCAAGTTCCATGTCCTCAAAACACTTACTTGAGAGCAATAGTTTCAGAAATAGTAATGAATATTAAAACAGCAAAGATCATGCAGAAGCCTCAAAGAACCACCAGGCTCCAAAGTGACAAAGCCAGCATTAAAACTAAACCATAATAATAATAATAAAAGTAACACCATGTACCAGTTAACACTGTACTCAAGTCAGAGCTAAACCCCCCCTCACCTTCAACACTTTGGGTTATAAATAAATGCAACATTTACATCCTGGCTCCTTTAGTCCTGTAAAGTAAAGAATGTGATAGAGCTAGACACTACTACATAATTAATTTAATTTCTTCTTAGCACATAATTAACACTTCCTATGCGTAACTAAAACCAACTGAACTGTCACCCACTATTTATGCTGCTTTCAGTCCTAATGGCTTTTCCCACAAAGTGGGTGCATGTGTATATTAGTAGACCATTTGTATAAAGAAAAGCCTCATGCAATTTTTCTTTCTCCTTTCACAAAAATGTATTTCAGAGGGAATAGCAAAAAAAAAAAAAAAATCAGGTTAAAAAGTTGTTAAAATTATAAAATTAGGATTGGCACAAAAAAGTGCCAGTATTAAATCTACGAGTTAAACTTGTTCTCTTACAGTTCAGTTGTGTTAAATAATAGCTGGCAAAAGAAGTTAAAGAGGAAAAAAAAAGTTTATCTGTTTTTCAAACTGAAACTAGAGATACTTAGAGCCTTCTTTGAATCCCATTTTCCTCCTTGTCTTGGCTCACTAAATTTTGTTTCTTTCTATCTTGCAAGCCTTGTTACAATGTGTGATATACAGTATTAGTATCAAAAATTTAAATGTGCATTGTGCTGAAATTATTAGGTACTACTGTGGTATTCTATACATGAGATATTCCGAGTGATCAGGACTTGAAAACGTCAATTGGATTTTATGGTGCAATAAAAAAAGAGCATAATATTGTGGATAACAGATGCCATCAGATACGGCGGAGTGTCGTAATCCTCGCCCAGCTCCTGACAAAGTGCAGCGGGAGTGGAAACGTGTCACGGGCAGAGCTTCCCGACACCGCCGCAGGGCCTGGGCAGCACACATTCGCCACAGACGGCCGGCGCTCCGGCCAGACTCCACGGACTAGTGGGTCATACAGAACGCCTCTGACTGCCAGAGCAGCTCGGGGTGGGAAGCATGTAAAGCATGTGGCACGCTGGCTAGTTAAACTGAATTTACAGCCTCTCTGTGCTGCCAAAACGGTGCTAAGCAAGCGAAGAGTAATACTGCTGCTTACACCTCCCGCTGCTCCCTTTCCCTCCTCTACCCTAGATTTTACTTTGCATGTGGCTTATTCCCCACATACAGCCCGTGGCCCTATGACTGTACACTCCCTTATTTCTCATTGTTTTCCTCCAACCAAGTACCTACTTATTTCATAATGAAAGATATTTCTTGCAATGAATATGAAGAAATACTCGGCAGATAAAAAGAAACCTGCCTTTGTGGAGTTTTTTATCTTTAGAAAAATAATTCAGGGAAAATTGCTTACAGCTCTGAACTTTGAAAATTTGCTCTTATTTTCAATATGACCAAAGTCACAAGTACTTCTCATTTTCAGGGATAAAGCTAGAAATGGCTGGTGTGATCACCCACAGACAGACTGAAAAACGATGGGAACTTTGTGTAGAAAATTGTTTCTGAATACCCTTGTTCTCTCTCAGCACCTGCAGTTCATGAGCTTAGTACTTGACTTTTCAGCCTCTTCAGTCACAAAAAACTGCACCATGCAAGAGCCTACTCACATCTAAGCCCATATTTAGGCAGGGCAAAGATATTTTTGGGATCACAGAATCACAGAATGATCACGGTTGGAAGAGACCTCTGGAGATCACCTAGTCCAACCCCCCTGCCAGAGCAGGGTCACCTACAGCAGGTTGCACAGGACGGCATCCAGGCGGGTTTTGAATGTCTCCAGAGTGGGAGACTCCACAACCTCTCTGGGCAGCCTGTGCCAGTGCTCTGCCACCCTCAAAGTAAAGAAGTTCCTCCTCATGTTTAGATGGAACTTCCTATGTTCAAGTTTGTGCCCATTACCTCTTGTTCTACCATTGGGCACCACTGAAAACTGTAGTCTGGTATGGTACAAAAGCTTTTAGGAAAAACAAGTATGCATAGAAGAATGAGAACTTTGCCAAAGAGAACTGGCACAATCACATTAAAGATCCCTGAAGACAAAGAAATTCCCGCTACAACTTACACCTAATGAAACTAGTCGAGCAGAACATTTTGCCTGGGATTTGGGAGACTAAAATTTTGTTCCCTTCTAAGCTCAACTGTTTCCAGATTCCTATCCCTGCCTGCTCTGCAATTTCCTAATCTAAGCTAAAATCGGGGTCTCCTCCCTGCCTTAGACTTTGGCACAGCTTCAATAAGGAGCAACAGGCAGAGATTTTCTCACCTACAGTTCTGTGGAAAGAAGACTCTTCTGGAAACTGTGAGACGGAAGGAATAGTTTGAACGAAAAAAACACATGCATCTAGCTTCCTTGGTGCAAGCAAACCAGTTGTATGAAGCAGGAACACCACTCTGCTTGCTGGGGACTCAGAACTGACAGTAAGCTCTGCTCAATTCTCTAAAAAATACACAGGTCCCAGCCCTCAGGGGGGAGCTGTGAGATCTGCGTTCCAAATGGGCAGAAGCAGCAAAGCCCATAAAAGGTACATGAAGTCCTACCACCCCTCACCTAAGGTTTAGGTGACTTGCCACTTTGTGTGCTGCATTAGTCCAAGTTCCCTTGTGAAGCACCTAACACCCACCACCGCCATCCTGAATTTCCCTCTGGGAGGCCAGACATTATAAATCAAGGCTCTAACTCGTACCCCCTGAGCACCTTAAGAGCCTCTGCTCAGTAACCTCTGCTGAGTAACAGAGGCTCCAGGACTGCCCTCAACAAATCTCTTACAAGTACAGCAT
Organism: Ibidorhyncha struthersii; assembly: GCA_013398815.1. NCBI lineage: Eukaryota > Metazoa > Chordata > Aves > Charadriiformes > Charadriidae > Ibidorhyncha > Ibidorhyncha struthersii. Next base: position 671,908 of record VZSZ01004591.1, read on the forward strand.
ATGCTTTAAAGGAAGAAAAAAACCCAATCCTCAATTTAGAAATGACCACTGACAAAGAATCTGGCATACCACTGGTTAAATGTTCCAGTGTCTAATTATCTTCCATTAAAATTGTTTGCTTAAAGTCAGAATTTATCTGGCTTCAATTTCAAGACACTTCATCCTATTATAGCTTTGTTAGATCAAAGAATTCTCTATTATCAAACTACTTTTCTCCATGGAGGTAATTATAGGTAGATACTCATTTCATAACCATGTCTGTCTTTAAACTGAATAAATTTAGCTCGCTGAGTATTATAAGGCATGTGCTTGATTTTTGGCATGAGAACTGGATACTGCATTTGGCACTAGTGTAAGCACTACTGGAACAAAAAGTAGTATTACCTCCCCCATACCATTTGATATTCCCTTTTTAATGCATCCAAGAATTGCATTTGGCCAAGTGGGAGCTTATGTTCAGCTCAGCTGACTATCCATCACGTCTCCGAACTTTCTCTCAGAACACTGATTCTTGGGATGGGCTCCCATTCCATTTCCAGATGTATGACTTTACACTTGGTGATAGCGAAACAGGCTGTATGAGCTGGACACCAGCAAAAAAAAAAAAACTACCGATTAACTGTAAAGCCTATAAACCTTCTCATGCCTTAAAACTTGTTAGCGTTTCAAAGAGTCTCCTGTTGCTTCTCCAATAGCTATTAGGTAAAGCTTCTTGGCTTTGGTTCTGAGGAAAAAAAGGAAGATGTTGGTCATTCTGCAAGAGGATAAGAGTTCACAGAAACTTTATTCCAGCATGTGTCAGCAGCTGGCAGTTAAGGACAGTGAGAAAATAACAGTGTTCGCAAGAACCTGAACTTTATCATCAAATGTTGACAAAGTATCTGCGTTATTTATTGTCTAGGGACCAAGTGATTGTCTTCATCAGCTACATTTTTAATTCAAATTACCTCATAAACGCTCCTGAACGTACTATTCATGCATTGAATAAATGGATCGTGCCTTATTTCCAGTGCTAATTCTGACCTTTACTACCAGATCACGAGTTGTTTCTGTAATTGCCTACTGCGGGACAAGCCTGAAGAGCAAGACTAAAAATCCTGACAGCTATACTAGTTTAGAAGGTGACCAACTGCGCACGATTAGCAGCTTAAACACAGCTACACTTCAATATTAGTTCCCACACTGCGCATTAACATTTTGCAGCTGTCAGTGGAAAGTACATCTGAGAGGCAGGTAAGACAAAGGAGTTGTTCAGGTACCATGGAAACAAAATTTAACTTCCTCCTCACTAACACTTTTAGCGCATGTATTCCATTAAACAAAATTTGGGACCTTTGAGGCATTCTTATCAAAGTCCTAAGCACTGATTAACTTCATGAGTTAACCTTTTATTCTCTATACCTATCATACAAAGTTTGCTATCCATTTGTACGGCTTCATTGTATGTGTGATATCTTCTGTTAAGAATATACTGGAACATGTGTATGACTCAAAGGGAAATAGTTGAAAACCTTGTAGCAAAGTAAGGGAAGAACTCTACCAATTGAAAGAAATGAACAAGGATACTCAAGTCCAAACTCTTCTCGGGTACATCCTCCCCAATATCTGAATTTCATTGCCCACTGGTGATTTTAAGCTGAAGAGAGTCAGACTGTATTCTTACAAGATCAAGACGAAAACTGAGGTTTCCCATTCATAGTGCAAAGTGACTATTTTAATTTTCACTGCAGGATTTTTCCCCCTTCATCCAGCAACGTTATGAAAGTGTTTTTTCCTTGTAAATCATACCGCTTATAACTTTACAAAGATGCCTAACAAATTAACTGTTTATGGTTTTCACCTCATTCACTCATTAAACCCTTTTCAAACATGTATCAGTAGTCTTAACTACTTGCACTGAACAGCCGTAAAGAACAGCCAAGTTCTGATTTAGTGCAGTTACTAGCTTAAACAGACAAAGGCATTGGTAATTTTGTATTTAGACACAAGAAGATGTATTACTAGATTATGGTGCTTGACTCACAACAGGGGAACTGTCACTTAAGGTTTCAGAACTCAGTTGTTCAAGTTTGTGGAAACACGGACCAATCTGACACTCAGCTCTTTTGCCATTAACAAACACACACACAACTATTTTCCATTAAGCCACTATCATGATTTCCTGAGTTATTTAAAAACAAAACTAGCTTTTGACAAGCTCTAATAAACCAGCATTGCTGTTAAAAAGTTTTATTTGAACTAAAGTCCAGAAATAAGCTTTTGCAGAAATTGGAAAACAAGAAAATAGTATCAATGCCAGTGATTTTTAAATGGAAATCCTTTGGTGAAGTATGTAAACACAGCCTGCCTGTATCAGAGAAAAGCATTTCAGTCAGAGCAGACGTGACTTGTTGATTTGTTATACCAAACGTCCTGTCAGGCTCAGGCTCCTTCAGTGAAGTGCTTGCAAGACGAGTCAATTTGAGTGCAAGGCCAGTTACGCATTCTACCCGTCCCTGGGTTTCTAATCTGTGCTCTGCTAGACCTACCCATTATCAACATCCTCAGGAATCCTGTGGTCTCCACTTCCATAGTATGGGAAATAAACCACTGCATACAAATTACGCAAAGTTGAGTAATTATCTAGAATGTGGAAAATAATTTGCTAGTTTGTGAAATATTTCATGTTTCCTTTGGTGAAAAACACCTGAAGGTGTTCAGAGCTGGAAGAAATTATTATGATTTAAAATCATGATCTTAAAATGTTAAGAACTGATTTACTCTTGCCTCTTCTTTACATAGAAAAATCTCCTCACAGCTTTCTGATACACTACACCTAAGTAGTAGCCCTGTCCACTCAACAGCATACAACTCAGTTTGTCGTTTACTGTCCTTTTAATCACAACAAAAATAAATAATAGTTGCCACTCAAAAACCGATCTGCTACCTGCATGAATCCTTCCAAAATTTATTCCGCCAAATGAAAGTGAAATGGTATTATCTATATGCTGCTAATTCAAACAATATACATGGCTCTTTGGAACTGGTTACTCCAAAGTTGACTTGACAACCGCCACCACTAGAGAAGAGGACCACAAAGAGAGACAAATTGAGATGACACACTGTTTTGTGCAAGATGGTTTTATTAACAGACCAGAGTTGGAAAGATTGCAGCTGGGCATCTGAATCTGAAAAGGAAAAAAAAAAAAAGTATAATTAGGCATGTGTAGATCTGAAACTACTTTGGCCACCCAAAGAATTAATACATTTCTACAGCTTACAATTTGGGCTGCAAATTTCACTGGATTTAAGATTTCAATAGACTTGCACACAATAACTAACTTCAATATCAACATCTCTTCACTCAAAACACAGATTTCAAGTGCCAGAACTAATAGGATGAACGTTTCTGCCTTCAACTATTGGTACCTATTTTCCTACGTGTCTAAAAGTGTATTGAGGGAAAAATGATAAAGACATACTGAGCCATTATGCATATTCTAACTTTTGCTGCAGTAACTCTATTTTGAGCACATTTCAGGGACTGTTTACAAAAATGAAAGCAAAAAGAAGACTTTAAACCTGTTCCTGGGAAGTTTACTTGAAAGCTAATGAAATTCAGTATCTTGCCAATACTGAATTGTCAAAATTCGGTATCAAGTACGATGCTATTTTTCGCCAATTTATATGAAGGAATAGGTACTGGAAGTTTTTATTTTTTCAAAATTTATTTGAGATTACCACTTAAGTAATAAGAAATAAAGGCAAACAGCAGGAAGCCATCTACGTATAGGGCAGAGGAATAAATACTCATTTTCAGATATGTGGCCCTTCAGAATGACAGCACTTAAGAGTACTGCCAATATCTCATCTGAACATACCGCTCTTATGACCCATTACCTCAGTACAAACTACAATTTTCTACATGTGGATTACTTGTATTTTAAACATGCACTCTATTCAGAACAGTAGGAAAACAGCAGGAACAGAAAGTGCAGGAGATAACAATCAGTTATTTTAGCTTACACCAGAGGTTTCTTTGCAGTCCAAGCAGAATAACTAACTGCTTATAAACATAAAGTAAGAAACTGCAAGGTCCCTTCCTAAATTAAAAGATGGAGTAAAGCCCTGATGTCTGCTACTTATGTGGGATGCTGAGCTAGAAGTCCCATGAAAAACATGAGCAACCAGCTGAATATCCCTAGTTTCTCTGCCAATATACTACACCTCACAGGCATTTATAGACACTGCAATAGTGAACTAGAAGCTTCCCTCCTGTAGGAAGGCTCCTGAAAACTTAAGGCCACCAGTATACTTCTGATGTTTGTCAGAAGATGGAGGAGAAAGGACCTACACTGACAACAAAGCTGCAGGGTTTCAATTAAAAATAGCAGTTTCCATCTTACGGTCAGAAACCAGACAGGAACCCAGAGTCAAAGTAGTTTTGTTTAAGCTTGGTTGTGAAGCGTCATGCTCTAACTTAAAGGAAACATCTGCCAATACTGCACTTGTAACAGTTTGTGCCACTGGCAGCAAAATTTCTGTAAGAATACTAGTATGAGTAACATAACATCACCCCAGGCACCAAACGTTACAACAATCCTGCTTGTGAAAGTTACCCACTTCTTCCCGTATTTGAGCTAAAAAGCTTCAGAAGAACACTGTCCCCCCCAGGCAACTATCTCCCTAAAGGGCAAGTTTCCACACGCCATGGAACTAGTGCTTTAAAACTCTGCTGCTTCACAGATGGAGACAACAAAGCAACATGCAAGAAGCTTGGCAGAGTGGAAACTGAGGAAGAACAGCCTCCAAAAAAGCTTGAAGAAAAACAGCTGTCAGTCAAATGGAAAGGTATTTCATAGGTCTCCTTTATCTCCTTGAACAGACAGCAGACCTCAATGAGCTCAACTTACTATGCTTGGCTGACTATAAAAACATTTTTACAAGGCTTAAACCCCCCACACACACACACAAAAAAAGAGATTCATCCAAACAGCAACTGCACCTGTGTTAAACTGTAAAGTCACACCACTACCCACTACTTTTTTATTAACCAACCCTCTGGAAAGTTAGAAATTCCAAAGTAAACCGTACATCTGATTTTTATAAAAAAAAAAAAAAACAACCAACCAACCAACCAAAACACCAACCAAAAAAAGCCAGAAGTAGCCCCAAAACAAAAGCCAACCAACCAACAAAAAATAACTTGTCTTTGGAGGAATCAGTTCAGGGGAAAATGTGTCTTTCCCTGTTATTCTTTCCAAGCATCCTAACACAATGAAGTTTTCTTAAATTCCAGCACACGTATCATACCAAAAAGGCATTTATCCTTGATTGAAAAGAAGATATGGGCAACACCAAAGCTAGTTTTGTGTGTAAAAAAGGTGGAAAAAGCAATGGGAAGTATGAGAACTCTGAAAAAACAGTTTTGGCTTTGAATGGCAGAAACTTCTCATCAAAGCAGGACCAGCAGAATGACAACAATAGTCACAACAATAGTGACAGCCGTCACTGTCAAACTGCTTAAAGTGTTGATAAACCTTCCCATTTCTAAAGGATTTCTAAAGGACTATTCAAATGGGAAAATTAATCTTTCTACCATCTTAGTCATGTTCAATGGTCTAAATTGATAATTTAACTTCTCCCAGTCCTAAACAGGCTTTTATAGCAGAAATCAGACAATCTGAAAAAACATTGTACTTGCAATTACAAGACTTGGATCATATTAAGAATTCGTTAATGAGGGTTGAAAATTTTAGCCAAGATCTCAAAGCTTCCAATCATAAAACCCAAATAAGGTTTTAAATAAGCTATTGGTAAATAAAAAAAAAGTTATTGGTAAGGTTTATACTTCCTAAACATATCAGCTATAATTAAAATTTAATTTCTTCATAAATGCTTTAGCAAGACTTTAAAATTAAAATCAGATCACTGTATTGTCCAAGTGGCTTTATACTGCAGGTACCACCCAAGCGTTGGTTAATATATATTAAACATGAATGTTCAACCAGTAACGGCAGCAGCCTGCATAGCAGAGGTAGAACAGCGCATAGCATTAACTGTTGGTAATAGCTCACCATTAGTTCATTCTCCTTATGAGTCTGTTGATCTGATCTTCTCTGTTACCAGCATCCCCACCTTCCACGAAGTGGATCGTTTTCTTCTTCATTCCACCCCGAGGAGAGGATAACTTGAAGGGCCAAAGGAAGTTGTTCACAACTTTGAAGTTCTTGCCAACAGTGTAAATTTCATGGATCACATCTTCCATGCAGATGATGCCAAGCTTTCCTAAAATTCAGAAATGTTGTTTTCAGAAGGGCTACAGAGCCACTGGTAAATGACACGCTAAAAATTATGAAGTTATTACTGTCATACCTACTAATTTTGATAAACTGCGGCAAGTCAGAAAGCACCCACTCAGTCACGACAGCCGATGACTGACATTTTTCAATTAAAATGGATTAGCTGCAGCTAACTCAACGTTATTTAGTTGTTACATTTGGCAAGAGGAATCAGTTTCAACTGTTGAATATTTGCAGCCAGCAATGAGGAACAGCAAAAAACAAACCCCACCTAGTGAATCTTAGGAAACAGACTGTGTACTTTGAAGAAAAGCTGGGCTAGGCACTTAAAGCCTAGTTATGTGTATCTCAGGGAAATTCACTGAACTACTTATCCTGTTGAATAATGCGATAGCGTTTTTTCTTAATGCCTTTCCAGAGCCTTCAGTGACATGTTATGAGTTAACTGCTCATGAAATAAAATGCTAAAAAGGAAAGCGATTAAAGCGTAATACTTGTACCTTTAGAGTCTGATTATATATTGCACTGGAAAAGGAACAAACATGACACAGTCTGAATTGAAGTGGCACACAAATCAAGTGCCAAAAATGGGAGACATCAGTGTGTGCTTTCCTTCCTGGCATGACTGAAAAAGGAGGAGCCTCCTAGACCAGTCAGTTTCTTGACAACTGACCACCATGCTCTATTTTTACTAAATACACTAATGGCTTTTACTAGCTAGTTCTTCTGACAGGAAGTTTAAAACTATGTATGATAAGCCTCTTTCCTATTGCAGCACCTTTGCATTACTGAAAGATCTAGTGACCTATTAAAAGTCAAGGAGTTTACATTTAAAATTACAAATTTTAAATGCTAAAATTTGATTCTTTACACTGGTTTTCAATACTTCATAATCAAAGTTACTTCCAGCTTGCTTTGTATTAAGCTATTATTAAGACAGAAGTGGAGATTATTAACCAATCACTACAATTCCCCACAGACAAATAAGGATAGCTGTCCAGCTTGGCATTAATCATCCACATATAACAAGTTGGTTTCTTGCTTTGTTTTAAATGAAGCAGTATTTACCAAGGCGTTTCTGAATCAGGGAATTATCAGTAAGAGCAATGCGCTGCTTGTTGATCTTGCCATAACCACGCTTGTAGATCAATTCATGCACAGACTTCAGATTGGGGTAACTGCAACAGTCAAGCGAAAAAAAAAAAAAATCGTCTTTGCAAGCCACATTCCAAGTTAACATCCCCAAACAAAACTTGCATAACAAACAATTTAAGTTCATTTCAGCATGTCCCAACTGTAAAGACAAAACCAGCAGATAAGCAAATCTTATTCATATCGAGTTCCTAAGAATCACAGAATGGTTTGGGTTGGAAGGGACCTTGAAGACCATCAAGTTCCAACCCCCCTGCCAGAGGCAGGGACACCTCCCACTAGACCAGGCTGCTCAAGGCCCCATCCAGCCCGGCCTTAAACACCTCCAGGGATGAGGCCTCAACAACTTCTCTGGGCAACCTGTTCCAGTGCCTAAGAACATGAGTACGAGAATGTAATCATACCTAGCAAGTATTGCCTTTTAAAGCACTGCTTTAATCATGTTTTCAATTCAAAGCAGGGAAAACACACAGAAGACATAAAAACATTTTGAACACAAGGGAAACCTGTAAGTCCAGTGTAGCAAAATGCAGAAGGCACTCAACATTTTCACTCTGATTTGCTAAAACTGGCCATTTCACTCACCCCCATGCAATATAGGGTTCAACAATCCGCAACATGTTGATAGAAGCTTTGTTGAGTTTTACAAATGTGCCATTAAAAATCTGACGCAGACGAAGAAGCTGCAACACCTTGCGGACCTTAGGGCTGACACCATTGGTACTACAGAACACAGAAAAAAAGCCTCAATTATCTACATTCCAGAAAACACTAAGTATCAGGTTAAAAAAACCCACAATAGTATTGTTCCCATACGAAACGCATCATTATTTTACCAATTACACAAAGCAAGCTTAGTAAATTTCCTATCTCTGTGTATTTCAGTATAAAGTCAATACAGATAAATTTCCATGAAAATAATTGAAGTATTATACTGAATCAATTTAGAACTATCCTTGTGCTCTCCTGAACATAATTCTTCCAATCACACTTTTGTTAGTTTTCTACAGCACTTCACCAAATAAGAGTTAAACAAATGCTTCAAACAAAGCTTAGTTGAGTATCACGGAATACCGGCATGTAATTTTATCGAGGTTAAGGTGAAACAGAACTGTCCACATAGTTGTAGCCTTGCCTTCTTCTAAAAACTCAGGGATTCTTAAAGACAGTAGACATCACCAGCAAGATAATTTTGCACTAGATTAAATAAAGCCCTGGTACATATACATTATTGTCAATAACTTTCCAAGCCACCAGTGGAAGGCTTGATTTTATTTACATATTTAAGCCCTCAAAACACACAGGTAACAGGAAAGCAAATTTAGAGCTTTTGAGCATAGAATTGTTTATATCAGTATTCAGTCTTACCCTCTTATCCTGATCACAAATGCCAATTTTGGTTCCGCTGGAACGTAGTAATTGCCAGCTTTTCGGGCCATCCTGGCCATACGGATCTCCTGTCTATACATGTGCCTGTACTCCTTGTGGTAAGCTTGGGCTCTTGCATAGATGAGCTTTCTTTGTGCCTTACGGAACTGAAATCAATTTAAAATGACGTAAGATTATATAATGCCTTTAACAAATGACCATCACCTTCAAAAAACATAGCATATTCTAGAGCTTCCCACAAATAACACAGGTGGCAGGAACATCTGCCCATATAATGGAGTTGAGACTTACTCTCAGTGATATGATAATCTGGAAGACTGTTCCACTGCAGTGCTCCTTTACCTTTAACAATGTTATCACGTATCAAGCTTACCCTCACAGAGACTATAACCTCTTGCCTTGTAGAAGGCTAGCTTTAATCTTATAGACAACTGTTCACTTTGCCCTTACTCTGCCCAGAACTGGTTTGTTATTGCTTCCCCACCCTACCCAAGCATATTTTGGTCCAAAACATTAAACAAATACCAATGTGCTAGACCTAAACACCGTGAACTTCTGTATTGGGTTACATCAGCAGTAGTAGCTGATTTGCAACAGATAAGCAACTAAAAGGTAAGGAATTATGAAATATTCACCTTTTTTATAGCCAACATCTTCTTCTGACGTTTGGCTTTCATAGCCGCATAAGCCTGCCGCTTTTTCAGCAGGCTTTCTGGTACAGATGGCACCTTCTTCGCTCTAGATTAAAAGAGACAAAAAAAACCCCAAACTTTTACCTGACAGGAAGAAACTGGGCTTTAAAGTTACGCATGACAAACATCAACACAAACTCGTAATACAATGCGTATGCCTCGAGCCAGTTCACTGAGGCATCTTCCTTATTCCCACTGTCATCAGGCCTTGATGCAGCCTGAACAGATCACCTTTTATAACAGAGAAAGCCATCTGACAAACTGGCTGTTGAGCTGCAAACAACCCATGTACACAACCCTAAAAGCTGAGACCACTTGACTGACAAGAAATTTTTACCCTACTTTACTACAATCCAATTGTAACAAAATAAAGCCTGTTTCCAGCGCATCTCTTTCAGATTCTTAAATGTTTCAACAAGTGCTTTCATAGAAAAACTGATTTGGCAGTATTCTCAAGTTTATTTCGCAGACCTTTAAGCTTACTCAACTTTTAAACTCTTAAATGTGACAAAGCTTGGAAGACCAGTGTTTACAAAGGCAGCATTACCCGGCCGAGCTCCTACCCTAAGCGTATCCGCGACTCCCCATCCCAGCCACACACCGCTTCGCGCAGCGCTGACCGCAGCCCGCCCGCCAAGCCGGGACAAACTCTGCCGCCCCGCGTCCCTCACTCACGGAAGCGGCGACTGGGGACTAGTTCTCCCTCCCCACCTCACCGAGGGCCAGCGGGGCACCAGCCGCCGCCTGCGGAAGCGACAAGACCGGCGGCGGCTGCAGCCCCGCCGCGCTGGGCCCTGTCCNCGGAGGGGCAGCGGGTAGCGCCCCGGTGGTGAGGACGGGGACCAGGCACCGCTGCAGCCACCGATGGCGGCGGATTATCCCGGGACAGGAGGGCCACTTACTCCTTCTCCGCCATGATCACCACCGGAAGAGAGAGGACGTGCGCATGCGTAGAGACAACTTAACCCCTCTGCCTGCGCAGGCAGGGCCCTGGGCGCCCGCAGGACCCCGGGCTTGGGCGTCCGCGGCGATGCCTGACCACGGTGCGGGCGCTGGGGTGGCCGGCGAGCGCCTGAGGCAAGAGCGGCGGGAGCCGCCCTCCGCCCGGTGGGAGCAGGACTGGCTGTATCCCGGCCTGCGCTTTCTCCCAAAACTTTTGAACTCGAATTTCTGCGAAATCCCACAGGCAGCATCCGCGCGCACACAAACTTCCTACAACGTCTGTGGAAAACGGCGGCTGCGCAGCCGGGGGAAGGAAGGCGGCGGGGCGAGGACGCGGCCAGGGCAGGCCCTGCTCCTCCTCCGCCGCCGGGGCCGGCCGGCGCCCGGGAGCGGTGCTGAGGAAGAATCGTTAGGATCATGGGTTTAGGTTGGAAGGCACCTTAAAGATCATCTCGTTCCGACCCCCCTGCCACGGGCAGGGACACCTCCCACTAGGCCAGGGTGCTCAAAGCCCCATCCAGTCTAGCCTTGAACTCCTCCAGGGATGGGGCATCCACAGCTCTGGGCAGCCTGTTCCAGTGCCTCACCACCCTCAGAATAAAGAATTTCTTCCTAATATCTCATCTAAATCTACCCTCTTCTAGTTTAAAACTGCTACCCCTCACTATGCTCCCTGATAAAGACCCCCTCCACATCTTTCCTGTAGACCCCCTTTAGGTATTGGAAGGGACTAGAAGGGCTCCCCGGAGCCTTCTCCAGGCTGAACAACCCCAACTCTCTCGGCCCGTCCTCGTAGGAGAGGTGCTCCAGCCCTCTGATCATCTTCGTGGCCCTCCTCTGGACCCGCTCCAACCGCGTCCTTACGATGTTGAGGACCCCAGAGCTGGACGCAGTACTCCAGGTGGGGTCTCGCCAGTGCGGAGTAGAGGGGCAGAATCGCCTCCCTCGACCTGCCGGCCACGAAGAAAGTACTTTCCGCCTGCTGGCACTTCCGAGGGGCCATGTCAGTCGGTGGTTGGTTAGATATTAACAGCCT
>VZSZ01004591.1:684452-918984 GCA_013398815.1 Ibidorhyncha struthersii
GCCTCTTCGCCTTGGAGTTTGCCCGGCGCCGGGCTCTGCTGGTGCTGTGGGACATCAACACGCAGAGCAACGAAGAGACGGCGGGTATGGTGCGCCACATCTACCGGGAGATGGCCGAGGCGGCCGCCGCCACCCCCAGAGGTAAGCGGTGGCCTGCCGGGGCCGGCTCCCCGGCCGCTGCCCCTCGCCCCTCACTTGCCCCGGGCCGGGCAAGAGTTAGCCGAGGTTGCCTGTCCGGGCTGGAGACACCCCCCCGGGAGTGGGGGCATCAAACGCCCTCAACGCTCGACTATTTATTTAAGTAGTGAAATACAAGTAATAATTTTATCTCCCCCCTCCCCTCTTGTCTTTATTCTTTAGTAGCTGGAGATGGAGAAAAAGATGTGCTGCCCCATTGCAACTTGCAGGTTTACACGTACACCTGTGATGTGGGCAAAAGAGAAAATGTCTACTCGACAGCTGAGAGGGTCCGCAAGGAGGTTGGCGAGGTGTCGGTCCTGGTTAACAATGCTGGCGTGGTCTCCGGGCACCATCTCCTGGAGTGTCCTGATGAGCTTATTGAGAGGACCATGATGGTCAACTGTCACGCACACTTCTGGGTAACTATGAACTACTTTCTGCCACCCTTTTTGTCAGTCAGTTGGGGGAAACTAACTGCTTTTGCTTAACTCCTGTCTCCGTGAGTTTTGTACTTGCTCCCTTTCATTTACAAGCTCACCACTTTCTGGGTTTCTTATTTTTTAGCCTACTGTTCTGTTTAACAGGAATGGTAGATATTAAAACTATTAACAAAAAGTTTTAAGTCAACTGTATCTGCCTAGAATCCAGAGTTCTAAATCTCGTGCCCTTTTCTGTAGCCCTGGATATGAAATCCTTTGCGAGTATAACCTCTGAATCTCTTTAAAGGCTGTTACTGTTAATGAATGACTTGTCAGGCTTCTTCTGGCTAGTCTTATGCCAGCATGTTAGCTGTTTTAATGATGGTTACAATAGCAAACTTCCACATTTGTGGAAAAAATACTTAAAACCCCTGCTGGAAATGTTGCTTGAATTGCCTTGGAGGCAAATTGCTCCTTTTGAAGGCTGGGAGGAAAAGCTAAAAAGATCTCTCAAGAAATCAAGCCAAGAACACTTTTTCAGGAATCCTGTGTATTTGTCCTCATAGCTTTCTCTGAAGGCTGCCAGTAGAAGAAAGAAAGTCTTTAATATGGTTTCTGGGGTGATACTGTCTCCATACCTGGCAGATCCTAATCAAGGAGAACAAGCTACATGATCTTGCTCTTTTTGTCTGTCTAAACCTTGTTTTCCTGTGTGTCTTTAATTTTTAAACCCAAAGGAGTGTGGAGTTACATAAATTGGAGTGTTGAAGGAGGGCATGATGCACACTCGGGTTAGCATTAGCTGTCAGACTGAGCCCATTGTTAGCATTAAAACTGTTCTTTGGTCCTTCAAATAAGGTTATGAAATACACTTGCATAACAATCAAAGGATTAAGCAATCTGAAATATACTTCAACTTAAGCTGCCTTTGGCTGGCTTACCTTTTCATAATAAAATTTTGTGAAATGCCTCATCTTCAAAACTTAGAAGGCCCTCCCAAACCAAACTTTTTTTAACATGGAAGTGAAATGCTGTTTCGTAACCCTAAAGGAGCCCCTTCAAATCTGCACTGTGAAACACTTAACAGCAGAGCAGTCTTCTTCCAATGTATTGTAAAGCTTGTGGAGAGAGTGCTTAAACTTCAGTGTATATGAGATAGTGCGTTTAGAAACTCTTTTAAACTGTGAAAGTTTATTTTAAGGGAATTTGAAAAGTTCTGAGAAAGCTCATATGACCTTCTACAACTAAGAGCTCTGTGTGTTCCCCTCCATAAAAGTTAAATTGATGCTTAAGCAGAGACGTGCACTAGATTTAATGAATGTTATTGATGTGGTTTAAATGCCGAATTGACAATGTTTCCAAGAACTCTAAATTATGACATCACCATGAATTAAAATACGGGAGGATCCTAAATTCTCCAGCTGTTCTTCCTTCAGGCCTAAGTCATACACTTATTTATAACATTGTTTCAGAGACCTTTTTAAAGCACCCTCTGTGTGTTCTGAGTCTCTTACAGTAATAGAAAACTAAGATTAGAGTCTAGTATTGCTATGACTGGGTTTCCATAACAGTTTCATTCATCTCTAAAGGTTAGCATGAAGTGACTTTAAAATTAAAAAAAAAAAAACTCCAAGAAGGCATGGTTAGAGCTGAACTGTGGAACTTGAGGTCTTGGCTTAAGCTTCTAAGGAGCAGTCAACACCCTTTATATTTAACTGAGGATCTGTTCGTATGTACACTTCCTGCAGATCCTGTGTCCTGCTTTGCTTTTCTTTTTATTTTTTTGCTGTTGGCAAAGCTTTTTTTCCTTGTCTTCCCCTTCATGATCCCAGAAAAGGTTGGCTTGATCAACAGTGGGTGGACTTCTATTAAACTAATACTACTTAATTCATAAGATATCATCTGAATCAGCTGATTTGAAGCCAACTTTTTTGATGCAAGTCAATGATGACTTAAATAGAACAATGTGTCTAGATGTGTGAAGTCTTACATAGCTAGTCTTTTCCATGTCAGCTAAACTGGTGGTCCAAAAGCAAAGCTAATACTCTGGAGCATTATGTAGACTTTTAACTATTCTTGGATGGTGTTTCGTCCAAAAAGCTGTAAATGGATTTTATAAAGACATGGATCTTCCATGTAATATTGCTTCAGTAGTTAAGTGTTTGTACTTTCTGGGTTTTGGTTGGGGGTTGTTTTTTTTTTTTTTTTTTTGNTGTGTGACAGGAGAAATTCTTCTTCATCCTGTGATCATGAATCATGCTTCAGTGTGCTTTTATGTAAAAACCTAAAATGGGGGTCTCTTACTGTCCCCTTGAAACCTCTGAAGTAAGATGGGTTGCCCGCTTTCCATGCCAGAATACAGGTGATCTGAGCTTGCTTTACATTAGCAGCTACAATCTGAAGGCAGCCCGACTTCTGCAGTAGGCAGTAACATGAAAGTCTGTCACTGGTTTGCTGTTGTGACTCCAACTGGGCTGTGTACCATATCACAAGCTGGCAGTCAGGAGAGCCTTAGCAGTGTGCCACAGCCTAAACAGATGCTTTCCATTTTGCTGACATTCATGATTTGTATAATCCTTCCTATGAGTGTTCTATATAAACATGTCACCACTGCATCATGTAGCAATTTCCACAGCATAAAATCCACTGCAGTATTAAAAACCTGTTATTTCATGCTGTGATAACTTGAGTGCTTCTGATATTGAAAACATTAGGGACAAAATCCATTCCTGGTTTGAAACAAGCCAGCTCTGGTTTACTATAATTTGCAGATGCATAAAACTGTAGCAGGAGTGTAACACTATCTTTCCTGCCAGTCTGTTGCAAAAATAATAACTTACTTGGCTGCACTTGTCAATTACTGGAACTGAACTTCTGCAGACTAGGAAATTTTCTTCCTGTGATATGTCAGGATTCAGATTTGAAAAATCTTGAATCACAGTGTAAGATAAAGCTGGTGCTTAATCAGTTTTAAGCAAATAAAGGAACAACAGTTTTTCTTTATTGTGTTTTTACAATAAAGCTTAAGTGAAGTATCATACTGTGTTTTAGATTGTGGAACTGTATTTAATAAAACTACTGTACAAACCTTTATTTCAGGACAATTTGAGATTCTTGTACCTCCTCTAACACTTTTTCTGGAAGAATAATGCTGTTGCTGGATAAGTAGGTATTAATATTGTTCATCTGCTTAGTACCTGGGAAGTCCTTCTAGATTTGGTTGTTGAATGGGACTCGTGGAGGGGCAGGGGCAAGGTGATAATCAGGGTCTGTAAATTCTGTGACATGAAGGTCCTTTTGTGCAGCAGATCTTCAGTATTCAGCTCAGAGAAGTGATCTGCGTTTCCCTGTCATGTGGATCCTCCAAAACTTTCAGCTTAAAGCTCTCTCCTCCTAGAGGAGTTCTCTTCAACTTACCAAAAGGGGGAAGCAAAAGCATTCAGCTCCAGCCTTGTCATTTTTATAAAAAAAAAAAAAAATCCAAGTAGTGAGAGACTAGGGCCCAGACTTTGAAGACTTGTGTATTGCTGTCTTAACTGCACTAGTTATGTTCATTTGCTTACAAACTACTTGATTTTTGAAGTTACACAGGTATATTTGTAGAAATTAAACAAATCTTTTAAGTGGCCTGACATTGATACAGGAAGAGGTAAATACTGAATAAAGAGGGAAATACTACTCAAGTAATTAGGGCATCATAAATAATCAAAAACTTAATGTACCTGGGAAAGAAAGTTAATGCAGAGTTAATAAATCAAATACCTCTTTATGCAGCTGCTGTAGTTGTTAGTCTAACTAGAGTGTGAGGATTGCTAAAGCCTTGAAAAATAAGTGGCTTATAATCATCTATAATGTGTCAATGCTTATGTATTATTTTTCTAGACTCTTCAAGCGCCCTGGTGTTAAATAAAGCTCACTTATGCCTATAGTTTGTTTAGTTTAAATATGGAAGTATTGCACTTAGCATGCACACTGAATCTTCTGCAGAAGAAAACACAGCTTAAATTGTTATTTGAAACTATACCAGGCTGTGTCTTTTGTGGCCTGTTGACACAGCAGTTTGATTTTTGTCTTCATCTCTAGGATTCTAGTGTCTATGATCAAATATAGACACAGTATTCCACTGACAGGTCAGCTAGCTATATTTAGCATTTTGGATGATTTGAATTAGCTGCTTTAATTGATTTATTTTTTTATTTCCTGATAACATAATCTAAGATGCATAAGTTTACTTACAAAGTTTAATCTACAAGCTCTTGCCTTTTTTCTTTGAAAAATGGGTTGGATCAATTTCAAGCAACACATGTGCATGTGATCCAAAAAGTGTCATCAAAACTAACTCTTCCCTCAAAAAATGATTCCAACTACATGCCACCAGTAAATTACCCTGGACAGCACATGTGTTTTATATACTGTGGTATCATGCTGGGCAGTGAATATGAAGCAAAAAGCAGTCAAGGCTCTAATATGGAAATAGTCATATTAGTTGTACTTAAAACTTTTAAGTGCTTTGGTATGGTTCTGTGGCTCATATGTTCTTGGGTTTATTTCTCAAGAAAATGGAGGGAACCTATCAATTGAGAAAATACTGCATTCCAGATGCGTTTTATAGAGGGAAGTAGTTAACAGAAGTTTTAGAAAATAAATGGATGTATATATATTTCTGGAGCTTGAGTGGGCACAAGACTATTAGCTCAGAGCTTTCCTCACAGACTTATTTTATGGTCTGCTAGGAGTTTGTCTACCATTGTGTCAATTATAGTTGTTACCAGTGTGCAATCTTCTAATTTTGTAACCAGTATCTTGCAATCTGTATGTATCTGTAATCTAGCCTTGTAGTCACATTTTAGTTGTAGTGTTTTTTTTTTTAATTGGTCTTTTAAAGGTTTTTCAATTTTCCGATCACTTTAGGAGGAAAAAAGAAAAAAAAAAAACACCAACCCATTTACTTAAATGTCTAAGGTTTGCCTGTAGAAGGAATCTTGTATCAGTTTCAGAGTAGACACGAATGAGGCTAAAAATGACTCTTCAGATAATGTACTGATCTGAAGAGTCAGCAAGCATAATTCAGGATGTGGGGATGGGGTAATAGGTGGGTCTTAGTTTTATGTGAAAAGCCCCCTTCGTTTGTAGGAATCATATGAATTCAAGCACCCATAATTGGGATTCCAGAGTGCTGCCCACCAAACTGTACCTGTTCCACAAGTTACTCAACTGTAGTCCTTGAAAAGGTCTATTCAGGCTGTTCAGTCATGGTTACCATTGTCTACTGTATCTTGACAATAAACAAGTAATTACATATCAAGGAGTGTGAACAGAACAGCTTATAGCACTCAACTTGTTTAATTAGCATGACTTCTATCAGGGCAGTGGGAAAGGCATTTTGAAGATTCTTTGAACATGTGGCTTACAACACCAACTTTCTTACATATACCTTCGGTTCTAGAGCATCTTCCTTGCATGGTGGAGAATGCTGACCTCTTCTGTTCAAACACCAGCTGAATTAATGAGTTTCCCTTCCTTCTTGTTAAGGATGTAAAGTATTTGATTTCCATCCTAGTCAGTTAACAAATCTGAAATGACCATTCAGAACCTTTTCCTTAAACTGCTTCAGTTACACCTGAGCTTTGGTGGCTGGTCTCAGACATATTTTGGAAATGAATTTGGTGTGTCATTTCAAAGGTATATAGGACTTGGACTTTCAAATGACAGAAAATAGAAATTCTCTGATTGTGACCCATGGATTGATTGTTGCTTGTAGACTGGTGTCCACGATGGTAGTATAAGGTGTGATTAGCCAGTTACTTCCATGTGCTAAACTCTCTGAAGCTTGAAGAGTTTAGGTGAAAACAGTAATACATTTCACAGAAAAGCAATGTGAAAGTCCCATTAAGGAAAGGGAAAGTTGTCTTGAAGAGAACATGCCAAGACTTCACAAACTACTTGAAATGTAATTAATTATTAGTGACTTGCAACACTATAGCCTTCTAAAATAAAGCTGGAGTTGCAGCATAGCTTGCAGAGGTAAGGCACTTGGGGTAATCTCCTGTGACTTTTTCTGAGGGTTGGAAACTTGTTAGCAAACCCCATGAATGCTTTCAAAATCACTAGTCTACTCTGAAGAAATGGTTCTGGATCAGCGATCAGTGTGATGATAAAATTCCTGCTGAGATAGATCAGCTAAATAAGCAAAAACTTCTGCACTGGCTTTGGTCTGATATTGTGGTGTTAGTTGTGAAGGATTTGGGGAGACAGGAAAACCTTAAATGGCATGATAGTCTTTGCTGCTGTGGTGCCTAACCTCGCTAGAAGTGGAGAGAGTAGCTCTTTGTTATTTCAGTGAAATACGTCGTCCAAAAGTGTGTGCGTCTCTCCTGTCCTATCTCGGTTAGGAGAGCAGTGGAGTTTAAAGTTCTAGATTCTTCTGTCTACAAGTAACATCCGCTTTTATTTTATGGAAGGCAGCTAAGTTAATGAGATCTTGTTACATTATGACCTTTCTGTAATAATCAAGCAACTACAGCACACTTCTAGAAGACAGGCATGTTCATGTGCTCAACTGTGGGGAAAAAAGCAATCTTAATTATGATGTTGCTGAGTGTCCTGCTAACCTAGCGTTTGCATCACTGCCGAAGACCTGTCTTAACTGATCTGTGTGGTAAGCAATCCTTTTCTGTAGCTCTCAGTGTCATCAATTACTCTGAATAGACAGGTTGAGGAAAGATGAATGTTGTGTTTTCTAGCACCATCCCTGCCATTTTAGCACTGCACTTTTAAAATCTTTTCTACTTTTATCTTTATCAGCTGTGAAGCATTATTCTTTCCCAGTCCTTCTCATGCTTTGATTTCACTTTGGGTTTTTTAGGGGGGAGGGAAGGTTTTTGTTATAGTATCTCTAGTACTAAACCTTTCCACAGTCCTCTGTATGTAAAAGCCAGAGCATCACTCTCTTGATAAACTTTGCTCCCTGACCTTAGAGGTTTTCTGGCTGTTCACTCTGATGGTAAAATTGAGTTATTGATACCTGTCTGTCTTTTGTGAAATATGGTAGTGGTCTTTCTGCAAAGGCAAGCTCCAGCTGATTTATGTGTGATGCTATATTCTTTTGCCTGTGGTATTAGGCTTCTTAGTCTGATAAAAAAAGACAGTGTCTTTCAAAATGTCGTTACAATGTAGATGAGTAGGCATAGACTAACAGATCTTAATTTCTGAGGTTTTAGTTTGAAAGAAGATACATCACAAATGGGGGAGAGATTTACATCTGTGCTTACAATTCTGAATTAACACTTTGTTCTTGTAAACAATTATATTAGTATAGTGATTTATATGCCAGTCAAATTAACACTTGACACAAGTGAGTTATCCCAACTGGGATGGGAGGGCATAGTAGGCCAGGGAACGCCGGAACAGCTGTGGAGCCAAGGTGGCTGCCTTGATGTGAGCCTTTTGAAATTCAAGTTTGTTTGGCTGTTGAATTCTACACCTAAAATGTGCCCTGGTGCTGGTCACTTCTGCCATCTGTTTGAACTTGCGCGAGAGCTTCTTAAGCATTCCCCTTTCACTGTTGGTTTGGAAAAGCGCTTGAGTGTATGCTTAAAAGTAACTTGTCCAAAATTTCTGTTGACTTAGGATGAACCTTCAAGGCAGTTTAGTGGTGGCAAGATGTCACAGGGGACCACCCTTTGAATGTGCATCTTACCTTGCACTAGTTTTGGTATTCATCTGATCCTTGGGTGAGCCAGTTCAGCTCACTAACCTGTCTGGAAGGCAGGGAGGAGAGCGGTTCATTTTCTTGGCCAAGTTGATTAGTTTTTCTGTTTAGAGACTCATCAACATTTCAGAGTTGGACTAGCCAGTGGGGGGGGATTTACAGGATCGACAGGATCTAAAGTAGTCATAAATGGTTCCAAGCTATAGCAAATGCGCCCCTGGCATAATGGTCTGAATGTAACAACTCAAGTTCTAAAGAGATTGCAGTATTTTAATTACACACTATTAAAAACCCTTAGATAAAGGTAAGTTAGTTTTCTTAATTAATCAAATAATGTTGTGTTAACAGGTTTAGCTTATTTGCCTTTCACTGATACTATGTTTGCTGTTGTGTACTGGCAAGAGCAATGATCTCTGTGCCTACTGCACTGTTTGACTTCTCTGGGAATCAGTTGTACTACCGCTGTTTGAATGTGAAAAAAACAGGCCAGAGCTGTGTTTCAGCTTGTGGGAAATCAGCATAGTTTCCACAGGCAGGCAAAGGAGGGAAATATCTCCCTGTCTTTGAAAACTCACCGCCTAAGAAAGTGAGCAGTTTGGTGTTTGGGTAAAATGCCTCTGCGAGTGGAATCTTTGAAAATTGTATTACTTGCTGGTTTGGTAGCTGTATTAGCTGGAGGTTTTTTGTCATTTTAGCCTTTGTTGGTTTATGAAGCGAAAGGTTATCTGATAAGACTATTTGCTTTCTGCAGACCCTTTTTTGGGAGGGTGGGGAGAAGTATGAAACAACTTGGTTTTTAAAATCCGCTAAGCTCCATGCATTTTAAAAATGTTACTTCTTATTCAGTGAGTTACTGCCTAAGAAGTTGGAGCCTTGTAGGGTCTTACTGTTTCCTAAACAAACTTTGAAGCTAAATTTCCATTCAACTATAATGTCTTCTTTATTTTTCTGTTTCTAGTAAGAAAGACTTCTACGTGAAAAGGAGAGCTTTCCTTCTAATCTTGTTCCTCTTGTGAGATACTCAGTTATGGCATAATCACTTTCCTTTTTATAAAGTAATTGATTCAAAACAATGACTTAGTGACTGAGTTGGGGAGGATGAGTAAAGTGACTCAGCTTTCATCTGCATGCAAGTACTATAGCAATTGCAGTGCTATGGAGGTACTGGCCTTAAGGTATGTATAAAATGTGAGAACGTCTCTTTCCGTTTAGGCACTTCTTAAAAAGTCTGTTACATAAATTGTAAAACATGAGTGATGACTTCATACTTTCCATAAGTAGTTCTGACAGTACTGTCCTCTAGTAATTTTTTGGAAACGTGCAGACTAAAATACCAAGTTTTACTAAATATTCCAGAGGATGACTAAGCTTATGGCAAGCTGGAGAAAAATGTGTATTTAAAAGTTGGCTTGTGTTCTTCTTCACTGAACAGAATATTCTGAGCTCTTATCTAATAGTTGTTCTAAAATGAATTTGTTATGTGGATTTTTCACTGACTCATAGGGGCATGTTTTCATTTTTGTCAAGATTATCAAATAGCTGGCAATAAATAACAGCTCTCCAAATGGTTGGACATTTGCTGCAAACTTGTGCTAACGAAGGTGAGGGACTAATGTGTTTGTTACACTAATGTCAACATAGCTCGGAAACACTACAAATCCTTTGACATGGCCATTTGTCAGTATATAAACAAAGTAGAATTTCTGGTCGCTTGACTTCAACAAGGCTTAAACCAGCTTTTGTGGAAAGGAGTAGCCAAGTGTTAACTTCTTGTATCACTTGACCAGCAAACTCTAAAGTAATTTCAAATTTGACATTTGAATAAAGGCAGGGTAAGTTGTCTTTACTGATAGATCTGCCTGTGGAAGAATACAAGGTTGGTGGTGCTACCTACTCGGGTTGTAACTTAAGTTCCTGAATTTACAGGAGTGTAACTGGTCTGTCACAGCCATGCTGGAGCTCTGTGTTGGTCTTGGGTATACAGAGAGCTCAAATGCTGACATGGTAGATCTGAGCAGAAGGATTCGCTTTCTTTAAACTACATGTTACTTTTCAGTGGCTGCTGCCAACTGTGTAATACTTGCTTTAAATTGAATAGTAATTGTGGTTTGGTAGCTATGATAGTCTGAGGGTATAATGAGATTAATATTTGTGGAGAATAAATATCCACTTGTCTAATAGAATGCCTTTGGGCAGGAGGGAAGAGGTCAGCTTTTGTGCATGAGTACTTTGAAAGCTTCGGTTCTCATGCTTGGTTATGCCTTAAATGTGTGCGGGCTGGAGAAGCCTGCACATAAACATTTGTTCCCAAGTTCCACTTCAGTCTAGACTTGTATCTTGCTTGTTTTGCTGTGTAAGGCAGACTGAACACATATCTGGGCCTCCAAGAGCCCTCTTACCATGCCATCTTACCTACTACTAATCCTTCTCAGCTTTTAGATTAGCTTGGCATTTGAAATCCACAACAAAAATAATTGGCAACTTATGTTCTGCACTTCTACACTGCTTAAGCAGAGATACTGCCTTTCTCCCTGTTCATTGCTAGCTGTTGAGAATTCAATTGCTCTGTCCAAGCTTTAAAATCCATTAAAATTCAAAGCAGGCAGAATTGTCTGTGAGGGCTCAGAATACCCTTAAGAAGCTGGCGAGGGAGTGTCGTTACTGGAGGGCATCTAATAGCTGGGGGGACATCATTAGTTTTTTGAAAATAGTGTGGTATGTGTATGTTCTGGACTCAGCTGAAAATATGTTAATTCCACAAGAAATGAATCTAGATGCTGTGCACTGCTTCATTGCACCCTCTCTGCAGCTGAAAGGACTTGAGGCCAAAGGGGAAGGAGAAATGGAAGTAGAACAGACACTGTTTCAGACAGAGCAGGATAATTTATTACAGGCAAGGGCTCCTGTAGGGAAGATACAGGAGAGAGATGGCAGAGGAATCGGCATCCTTTCCAGTTAGTTAAGATTCTGTGTTGATAAACTTGCAGTTATAACACAGGGGCAAAGACTGCAAGGTCTGTGCTGGCTTATGAATTTCTTCCTCTGTGAGAGGAAGAGGAATGGGCTGTTGAGCAGGGACTTGGTATACTTGATTTAAGTGGAGAATCACAGACTGGTTGAGGTTGGAAAGGACCTCTGGAGGTCATCAAGTCCAACCCCCCTGCTCAATCAGGGCCACCTAGAGCTGGTGGCCCAGGACCATGTCCAAACACCTTTTGAATATCCAAAGATGGAGATTTCCACAGCCTCTCTGGACAACCTGTGAAAAGGTGCTTCATTTTTCAGAGTCATATGAAATCAACAATTTGCAAAAACTGGAGGGAAGAGGTCTAAATATGCAATCAGTGATTCAAACAATTATATATACTGCTGCATATATATGATGCAGTTATACATCAACAAAGCGACACCTGCCAGTACAGATGCAAGTAGTCAAGTTGATGTGCATGTATGGTAGTATATATACAAGCATGCCCATTGAAGGCAGCTAGATGCTTCCACAGAAATGATTGGTGGCACGTAGTCATTAGAA
The DNA here is from genome assembly GCA_013398815.1 of Ibidorhyncha struthersii. Lineage (NCBI taxonomy): Eukaryota > Metazoa > Chordata > Aves > Charadriiformes > Charadriidae > Ibidorhyncha > Ibidorhyncha struthersii. The sequence goes on from VZSZ01004591.1 coordinate 696,295, forward strand.
AGATCAGACACTTTAAAGGACAGGCCTGACATCTCAGGGTCAAAATAATTTAAAAAGCATGTAAATCTAAAATCTGTTTCCTCTTAGGAAAAAAGGAATGTAAAAGTTCTCAGGAGCAGAAAGATGGAGAATGCATACCAATGACATAAAGGCTTCTACTTGCTGGTATAGAAATAACAAGGGTAGTTCAGCTTGAATACCTGAACTTTTTCATGCCTGGAAAGTGTATAAGGTAGTGGTCTGTCTAAACAGGAGCAAAATGTTCTTAAGGAGAAATCAGGGGCACCTTTGGCTGTGTTATACGTACCTAACCCCCTGCCCTGGGTAAAGGTGCACTCAAAATCTACAGTGATGCAGTGGTGGGGGATGCAGAAAAGTAAGAGACCTGGGAGTTTGATTAGCAGTGGACCACTACAAACCTTAGGTAATGATACCTTTTCCACCTTGACTCTCAAGAAGAAAGTTTCTGAAGCGAGAATTGTATTATTCAGGTAGCGTTTTTGAGTACTTAATCTGCAGTTCAGACGAGAGGGAGAGCAAAATTTGTTTTCTACTCCAGTCTTAGTTACCCAATTTGGGGTAAGATCACAGGAAATGAAGCCCTTAAGGGGAGGGGGAGACAACCTAGTGACATGATAAGGCGTCAATAACAAAAGTTTCTGTTGCAATGTCCTTCCCTAAGTGCTTTACATATCCCAGTCTCTGTAGACACAACTCTTTCAACTAAGCCTTGTTAACAAACTATGCAAAAGGTAATTTAGCCAGGCAATGGTCAGTTGCCCTAGGCATGGCATAATTAGTTCTAGTAGTAAAGAGTGGAAATCAATGATTAATGTTTGAGAGATAACTAGTGGTATTAGTTTCCTGTGATTTTTTTTTTTAATAGCATTACTTATCTTATCTTTACTGTCTACCCATTGTAAACAGCTTTGTGGCACTAAGTTCTGATTAAGGAAACTACTTAATTCAGTTTCAGCTTTCTTCTGATATAGTCAACATGAGTTGACTCCATGTAAGAGCAACCACTACAATAACTGAACTGTTCAAAGGAACCAGTGGTAACTATTGGCTTTGAAAACTGAAGAAATTTTGTAACTGGACCCTAAATACTACAAATGCTGAACAAGGTAGTAATGTAAATATGGACTGTAGCGTACTTGTTCTTTAGCAAATGGCATGACAGATGTTTGTTACTACTAACAAACCCACTTACAAATATCAGTAAATAAGATTTAACCTAGTTTTGTACAACTTTGGTGCTTCTCAGCTGATTAAATGTGTCTGTTGAGAAGCAAGGTATTTTGTGTATGGATCGGTCATGAGGGTGGAGGAAACAGGAAAGTTAATTACTAACATGAATTAATAATGAATTAAAAAACAAAAAGTGATTCAAGTAATAGCTTCTGGGTTTAGCAAGCAAAGATTTCATATACTTCAAAGCAGTATTTCATGCAGAGTTGGTGAGAGGAAAAAAGATGCTTATTTCTCTGTAAATCAAATACGGTTTAAATTAACTGATGTTGCTTTTCATCGTGACTTAATTCTTTAGGCTATTATTTTGTTACCTTCACCTCTTAACCTGAGTAGATCTTATCTGTAGTTTCATTCTGTCTGCAAATGTAGGATATGCAAAGTATTGGGGGGATGTTTGTGGCTTTCCTTCCTTGTTACTCATCATCATTATAGACTTCTGTTTAAGTCTATTTTCTTCTTTCATAAGCTTCTTTCCAGTTGCAAGGCAACTGTAACATTATTACTGTGCATGTATGTTAAGCATTAACTGCTGTTGCAGTTCAATATTAAAGGAATCCCCATGGCCCCAAAACAGTGGGTTTTTATGTGAAGGACAAATAAAGCTTTAGTGAGAAATTGAAGGTTGTGTTGCGTGCCAGGAGTTAAATAACTAAGGGACTCCTTTTGAGATGAAATATTGAAAGGTCTAGCTTTTTTGTTTTAAATGCAGGGCCTGTTCAAGGCACACTTGAGGGCAATCCTTGAATAGTTTCCTTTCATGTTTTAATATAGCTATCTATGGAAGCTTGGTTTGAGGATGTCACGTGTTATCTCCTGATCCTTTTTGCTCTGAAAGGATCTGGGTAGGCCCATCAACAATCCAGAGAAATCTGTGACTTTTTTAATCCATTACTAAACTAAGACCGGGTAATTCTGGTGTAATTTTCATTATCACTTCTTGAGAATAGAAACTGAAGATCAAAAATAGCACTAATTTCCACAGCTATTCAAATGTTGACTTAGACAGTTGCTAATTATCCAGAAGGAGCCCAGCACTTCTTGCAAACAGTCAGCAGAGACAGCTGAGCTCCTTTAAAGCACAGCTTTGGTCCCTTATGTTAGCAAGGTCAACAGTAGTCGTAGACTTCTGTCTACCTTCTGTATTCAGCCTGTTTCTGGCAGAGCCATATCCTTTGTGCTGTGCGGTCTCTCTAGTGTTCAACTCAGTACTTGGTATTTTCATGTAGTCTTAGCACAGTTACTAATCTCACCTTAACCTAATGTTTCAGAGATGCTTGTATAACGGAATTTAAGAAGGATGTGGAGATAATGTGGGAAAAATAATTGAGATGATAGTGCAAATGATAAGTAATTACTCTCAGTTCTCATTGGAACCAAATAAAAAAGCTAGAAGGAAAATAAATGGTTGAATCCAGGCTGGTAACTGCATGCTTTGGTGCGTGAGAAGGAATTTTGGATATTATAGCCTCTAACTTGAATAAATTCTCCTTTGAGAGTTACATGGTTCTAGGGTATACTTTCAAGGCTTCTAAAACTATGTGGTGATGACTTTCACTGTATTCCTGTAAGTGAAGTTCTACCTTATGTTTATAAAATGTATTTAAAGTGGTTATTTTTGGAAATAAGCTGGGCTGTATGGCTGTAGCTGAAAATAACTTCAGTCTATTTACTGATAAGCTTGTCATGGGGGTTTTCTGCCTTTCAGGCACCTCTTACTCCTTTTTAACATACAGTAGTGCGTTAGTGCTATAGTACCCAGTTTGGACAAACCTACTTTAAGGCAAGGCTTCCATAGCCTGCCTGCAGAAGAGTTAGAGGTGCTTTTTTGTCAGACCTTTTGTGCCTTCCTTCTCAGTTACTGGAATGGAAAGAGAAATTGGGGCGTGTGGAAATCTCTGGATTTCGTTCTGTGGTAGAGTAAATGGACTCCATGCTGTCCTGCATGGGAGTAGGAGAATTTGCAGTTTCCCCAGCTGTGGTCCGTAAGAAGAATGGGAAGAAAAGAAGGTGAAGAAGTCTGAATGTTGATGCTGAGGGGGAGAGAGGATATAATGTGTATTTTACACAAAAACTTGAAACAACCTTTTCTTGTCACTGGCTCTGTTGCTTCGTGATAGTAATTATAGGATTAGCTAACACACATGGCAGCAGGCTGTTACGATCTCTGGTACCTTAGTTCTCAGAGTTGTCTGGATGAGTCCTTAACTAGTCACACCAATTTTGCTTCTTGGGTCTGGCCAAATAGTGTTTAACATGAAGACAAAACAATGCATTTACCCAAATGTGCTCGTTTGCACTGTTAGGTGGGTGTCCTGGCAGTCAGGAATAGCTGTGGCTTGGGAGGAAGTATCTTATCTGTTATACTAGTACACTACTGTTGTGGATGACTCTAGCGATGTAAAAACTCACCTGTTTTGATCGGCCCCAGAAAAATATCCATGCTCTATCGTCCTTACCTGAAGGGGCTGCATGGAAAATGAGCTGTTCTGTAGCATAAAGGAATTTTTGCCTTACAGTAAAGCAGCTTGTTTATGCCATCAAAATAATTTTAAAAGGGCTGTTGAACATTGACAGAAGGCAGAAAGTCTGGAAAAGAATTACTGTATTGAAAAATAGAAACTTAAGGGACCTTATGTGTTGGTACCTGCTTTATTTCTTTATATCAAAGACAGACAATTATCTAAACATAGGGTAGCACATACTTTTCTACTTTGGTGTGCTTTCTGCTTTCAGTATCCGTTGTCCTGAGCTGCATACAGCTAACATTGTTTTCTGTGGATGCTTGCTTTCTTCTTTACGAATAATTAATCCAAAATTTAATTAAAAAAACACTTTCCCAAACAGTATTTCTTCATATTCTCATTTGCTGTGTTTAGACTAATTTGTCTTGACATTGCAGCTGTGCTGTTCTTTGTGTTGCACAATCTTTTGAGTTTTGTTTCATTAAGAATGGAACTAAAGAATTTGGGGAAGGGGAGGGAAGAAGTGCTAGACTGTTGGAAGTTAATTTGCCGTAAACCAAAATGTTGAGAACAGATTACGAAAGCTATGAAGTGACATGTAAATGCTTGTTCAGTTTCACACTTGTGAGAAATAAGTCATTAAAGCTGTGTGCACATGAAATAGATGTTTGGTTACAGCTACTGGGAATAGTTTGTTCTTACTGGTATATTCAGAACCATAGAGGAAAATGCTTAGAAGATTAGGAATTGATTTCCAGACTCCAAAAAACTTAAAGGTTAAACTAGCTTGAAAAACTTCCTCTACTTTCTGTTCAGAAGAGCTTCATATTTTCTATCTGTCCTACCTAGCTGCTGTATCTAAACTATGCTAGAGGTTAGAAAATGCAAAAGCCAATTCTGAGGTAAGAGGATGCTTAAATTTCTTGATTTTGAACACCATGTAACTTCCCTGATTCCCCACCCTGATGCATCACAACACAATTCCTTTCATCCACTATACTCTACTTACTGGTTTCTCCTCAGTGTTGAAAAGTGTGTTATGTTTGTCATTAATAAAAGACCCAGATCTGACTTTAAGTACTTAAATGTTTTGGTTAAATGTCTTCCCTTGCAGCTGGGAGAGGTAAAACTGAAACCTAAAGGATCAAACCAGAAGGCATATAGTTTGATTAAATCACTTGAGTTGATTTGAATTATTTTGGGGGCCTGGTTCATGACCTCTAATGCCACGGACAAAACAGATTTCTCGCTTGCTATCTTCTAATACTTTTTTTTTTTTATGGAGGATTAGCATGTCCATGCATCACCTCAGAAGACTAATGTGGGCTGTGCTACCTGTTCAGACGAACTCCAGATGGGAAGGCCACCCAGGAGGCATCTTGCCCTGAACCGGTCAAACTCTTAACTAGTTTCTCAGCAGCACAACAAGCACACAGAAGCCTTCAGGTCTGGTAGGCAGATGTAGCTGAAGCTGAAAGAAACTAGAAATGAGAAACTAGGTTGATCTGGTTTCTGTAACAGGCAGAAAAACTGGGGACCAGAGTATGGAGGAAGCCGCTTTGATCAAGGAAGTGGGCTGTGCCAGAAGCTCAGTAAGAACACTGATTTATTTGGGGGTTGCTTATGCCACGAAAGAGAATAACTTCACTTTGGGATTGTTTTTCCCAGCAAGAGGAGGCTGGGAGGAGCAGTGGGCAAGCCTTTACTCTGAGCCTGGAAACACGTCCCCCCCATAGGGTGTGTCTGCCTCTGACAGTGCTTGTTTTCAAGTACTGACTCCCAGCTGTAGCAGATGGCTGGAGGATGGCAGCAACCGAGATGGCTTTCTCTGATATCCATTTAGCTGAGACGTTGATAGTTGACTGCTAAGTTTTCTACATATGATAGTTGTGCTATCTTTATAGACTGCCTCAGCTTCAAGTTTTAAATGGATTTGCGGGATAATGTCCTATGACAAAGTACAGGGGCCTGCTGTAACAGGCCCCTGTTTCAGAACACTGAGGTCTCACGCAAAGATTTCCATGAATTGCTAATTGTCTTCAGAGCAGAGGAGCTGTGTTTTTTTTCTACGTGGCCATAAATGGCCTTTTAAGAGATGACTTACGTGAAGTGACCGTAGTTCTGCTGCTGGGAGTTGTTTGGTCTGCATTTGATTGCTGAAGACGTCGCCCAAAAGTGTCCTCAACAGGGTTTATTTTTCATGTGCCAGTTTCCTCTTGGTTGAAAACGGGTTACATCAGCCACAAACTCTGAAAACTCAGTATTTGTAATCTTTATGCTTTGAAGGAGTATAGCATAGTTGAGTGGGCTTTCTGAAATGTACTGCTCTGCAGTTGTTCTGGTTATCTCCCGTATCTATTTATATGCCTGTGAAAATTTTCTTCTTCAGCTGTAGATAAAAACAGACACTTATGGACACCTAGTTATAGCTCATCATATTTTTTTTTTTTAAAAAAAAACAGTGCCATAGTAAAGATAATAGAAAAGTCAGTCCAACAAAGCTTAGTGCACTTGCCTGTTTATTTCTTGGAGGAAAACATTGATTCATGCCCTGAAAGTGGTAGGAAAAAAACCCTCTTGCTGCTTCTTTCCCTTCTTTCTCTCCCCCAAGACAAACTCCAAGGCGAGTGCCCCTTCCTTTCTGTAGTTACTGTGGTTTGCAGCCAGAGCTTCAGTCTGCATTATCAAGCTTTCTGGCAATGAGAGGTGGCAATCAGTCATTCCGATGTGATGTGGACAGATAACTGACACGTAAGTGGAAACTGATGGAGCTGACTAATGCTCCGGAGGGGAGTAAATTGTTAGCAGGACTGAGTTGGGAGCATGGATCTCTTACAGGGATAGCATACACACCATTGGTGTTGGGGCACGTAAGGCAGGCTGCAGATAAATAAAACACTGTAAAACTTCAGTGCCGTCCAAGCGAAGCCTCTTACCTTTTCAGACGGCGCTGCCCTGCCATGACTGGGCTTTGTTGCCATGCAACATGGGAAGAGAGGCTGAAACTTTGTGTGCCTGGCACAGATTAGTTTAACAGCGAACTAAATTCTTGTCCAAGGCTCTATATAAGAGGTTTAGAGATCCCTGCCATGAGGAAAGAAACAAATGCAAGGCAGCTTGCTCTCAAGATTATTTTTTATAATTAGCTTAGTTATGCAGTTATGACAGAATTTAGGAGTTGTATGAATCAACAGTAGAAAAGGCAAGGAGTCAGGAGATCTGTTAATCTTCTATCATCTGCCAGCTGTCCAGTGAAAACACTCTTTTGTGTGGTGTTAGGAGGTCTGGATTAGTCATTTAACACCTGCAGGCAAAAATGTTGTACAAGAACATGTGAAAATCATTAGAGCAAAACTGTCCTGACGTCTGTGATTGGAATATGCAGACAGCATAAGAATGGAATTAGATGGATTCAGCTGTAGCTTGCATGTCTTTTTAAGAATGCAGTTGACACGACTCAGACCAGCAATTAAGCAAGTAGCAAATACTTAAGGGGCATTTGCATGCTCTGAGTTTGGATCCAAATTACACGGGAAGACCAGGTTTTTGGAAGGATGAAGCATTTGTGGTACTGTGTGAGTTAGAATAGAGTAATAACTCTGTCATTAATAGATTTATATATTAACTAGGCATGTTTGTGATTAAAAAACATTGTCTGAAGTTCTTTGGCAATTTAAAAGTGATCTCATATAGTACACTGACAACATAGAAGCTGAAGTAAATCATAACTACACATACCATTTTACTACTTCATTGATTATTTTTTTTAGCATATATGGTGCTCTGCCTAATACTTAAAAAAGGAAAGTGTTGAGTCAGTTTCAGAAAACAGGTATGACAAAGGTAGGTATTCTAGCAGGGGTGGTCTTCTAGCAAATGCCTTTAATTTGTTGCTTAAAATTTAATTTTTTGAAAGGTGTTAACTCTGACTTGGGCTTTTAAACAGAAACAAACTTTGTTATAATCAAAGCATAAAAATTGGAGGTTAAAATCACAGTTTCATCTTGAGACTGGCTTTTTTTTATTATATTTGTTTTATTTTGAAATTCTTCAAATAAGAAATTGATATGAGAAATGTGGATCTTGTCTTTTTAGTTAGGGCAATGCTTATGGATACTAATAAATTGGAAAGTAATTTAGACTACCAGATATTTACTGTATTATATGTAAAAAATAACATCAGCGAAAGTTCTGCCTTTAGTATTTCTTTTAGTGTAAAATGCCCAACATGATAAGTTAATTGGATAAAACTAGCCATATCTAACTTTCAAAACACACTGTCAATAATTAGAACTGATAATCGGCACTGGTCTTAACACAGATATGCTGGATGGTGTAATTAAACACTTTGCATTCCTTTTTCTGTCTTAAAAAAATGTGACTTCCATTTTCGGGTCAAATTATCTCTTTCTGATAACTAGTCTCTTGCAGAAAAATAAACATGTCTGAGCTCAATTGATCCTTTAACCTTAGGATTTCTGGAGATATAATCCTTGCTGCCTTGCTGTCTGAATTCACAAACAAGCTGTAGATTTTCTGTTGGCATTTTTTACAAACTCAGGAGTTCAACATCTGTACAGTGATCGTACTTCTAAATTCTTGATAGAGGTTCAGAATGCTTATTAGTAATGTAGCGTGTTCATGGTGAGGTTTTTCATTTTTTTTTTTTTTTTAACTTTGTAGACCACTAAAGCATTCCTTCCCAAGATGCTGGAAATGAATCATGGACACATCGTGACAGTTGCAAGTTCCTTGGGATTGTTCAGTACTGCTGGAGTGGAGGTTTGTTAGACTGTAATTAACAATAAATTTGGCACTCCTTGCTTAGGATAAGCTTTTTTGTATTATCAGCTAGAGAAAATAAAGTCAAATCTTCAAAGATACTTGGAAGCTATGGTGCTGATTACCATACCAACTCATGGCTCCCCGTAAGTGGGATCCACAGGACTTGGGCAGCCACCGTATTCACCTACTTTGCAGACGGACTTGCTGGTTAGAGTAGAAGCCTAGGATGGCTAAAGATTTCAGCATGCTAAATGATCTTTGAATTACCTGATAAATTTAGGAACCTGAAAGGTGCCCACCTACCTACTTCTGTCAAGATCTTCGGTGCTAAGCTTGAAGCCAAAGGCAGGGATTTTCAAAAGTAATGTTTTTTGTTTCCCGTTTCTGTGAGGAAATGGCTGCCAGCCTTCCTTCCAGAATATATGGCTCACCTGCTTCACTAGGCTCCCAGTTAAAAGCATTAGGTTGTCTAGTTGCTAGGAGCTGTTTGAGAACACACCAGTTTGTGAGACTTGTTTGGTACATAAAACCACATTAGGACTAGAGCCTATTATCTTGCTTTTGGGGTCATTAGCTCAAATACAAGTGTGAACAAAAAGCATTCAGTTAGTGAAAAAGAATTAATGTGTCTAATGGAATAATGGTTTTATTACCCCATAAGCACACGCTTCTTTGCATATAGGTAAGGCTCAATCCAGGACCTTAAACTGCAGTGTTTCATAACAGAAATTAATGAAGCTGATATAACTTAAGGCTTTTTAGAGTATTTACTGTCTTGAGAAAACTACAAAGAATTTCCAAGGCTGTGGGTGTGACCACCAGCAGAGGTGGACACATCCAGCGGAAACCTCAAATGCTGCTGCTGTCTATGCAATTATTTTTTAATGTTGCTGAACTTAGCTTGTATATCTCATAAAAATACTATGTCATCTTCTGAAAACTAAATAATACACTCAAATGTCCATTATATCTTCTGTTCAAACTAACCTTAAAAAATAAAGCATTTAGTATTTTTACACCTATGCCCTGCCAACTCCCCAAGCTTTTTCAAGTCTGACTCAAGGTAGTAGCAGGTATCTCTGTCCTTTGTTGTAACATTTAATATTAAGCAAACTGGTAATTGGAGTAACTTGCCATGTGAGCCTGCCCGATTCAAAGACTTGAATCCAAGGTAATATCCTCCTACATTCAGCTTTCATGATTCTGTGCTAATTTCCTCAAAAGTAAAGTGATAAATGAGTTGGTGTGATGCTCTATTCAGTGGCTGTCTTTTGTTGTTGCTTTGAAACTCTGTGCAGAATCACCTCAGATATGCTTTGGCTTTGAACATGATTCGTATCTGTCCTTTTTAAGTTACCTTTTTTTCCCCTTTGTTCATTGCCAACACAGGATTATTGTGCCAGCAAATTTGGAGCTGTAGGTTTCCATGAGTCTTTGAGCCATGAATTGAAGGCTGCTGAAAAGGACGGAATTAAAACAACTTTAGTCTGCCCTTATCTTGTAGATACAGGAATGTTTAGAGGGTGCAGGATTAGGTGAGTAAAATTCTCCTTCTGCTATGTGTTTGTAGTGTCATAAAAGTACTTGAAGCTAACTAAACTGTTACCATAAAAATATTAAAATAAGTTTTATATCTGCTTTAATATATTTTAGACTCAAAAAAGAGACTTTCTGAATTATTGAGTGTCTTCTGTCCTTTTGTACTTAGGCAGCACAAGTTTTAAGCTATAGGTTTTGTAACTTAACAGTGAATATAAAAAAAAAAATTGAAGTCTTTGTCCCTGCTGAGGCATTCCAAAGAAAGTGAGTTAATGAACTCTTCACTGGCGTCTACAGTCCTTTATGTATCTTATTAATCTGTCTTAACCAAATATTTCAGAAAAGAAATTGAGCCTTTCCTTCCACCCTTGAAACCAGAATACTGTGTGAAGCAGGCTATGAGAGCTATCCTTACAGACCAGCCAATGATCTGCACACCTCGCCTCATGTATATGGTCACCTTCATGAAAAGGTAAGAGCTGAAATGCCAGTTCGTTGGCAGTACAGTCTACAGAGTACTAGTAAAATACACGAGCATGTCCACTTTCTGGACATAAACACCCTCCCACCCACACAGGCCATAGGTCCTGTTCTGTTAGAATTTATAGGTCTCTTTCTTGGCTTGCATGAGTGTAGGTTGCGTGCTTGGGAAGCTCCATAAAACTAGATCCTGTGCATCCTTGTTTTACCCTTCTGGTATCTTACATCCTCCTTGGATTCCTATTTTTTTCAACAGACTTTTATTTCCGTTGTTTGGGTTCCTCCTTAGGATTGGGGCATGAGGCAGCTTCCAGCAAAGAAACCTCTAGCTGTTTATCTGTAAAACCAGTGTGTAGGAGGCCCTGCCTGCAGATTCTCTAGGTCTTGCACAGATATAGTAGATAATCTGAAAATGTGTACATTCAGAACCAATTTTCAGAGTATAAGTTTGGAGGAAGGTCTGTTTAAAGGAATTACCTCCTTTGTTCAGTCTAACAGACTACAGTTTTTGGATGGGAACTCTGTTTAATCTGTAACCAGGCTGACATTTCAATGGTGCAGGGTAATACAGGAGTTGGCTCAATTCCACTAATGCACTGTCAGTTGCATTCTGGTTTATAGAGAACAGCTTCACAGCTGTGGAGTTTCTTAAATCTGTAGTGTGTAGGAGGAACCTTTAAAATATAGTGTTGTCTTATTTTCCTTCTGTGAGGGATGGTTGCAACTGAGAATCTTAGTGATTTTTATTCCACTTGCAAGGCAGTGGTTCTCCTCTGCCTCAAGTCTCATGGTGGACAGGATCACCAAAAACTAGAGGAGCCTTCACCGCTCACCTCTTTCCTGGAAGAGAATACATATGTGTCTCTTCTGCCAACGTATCAAGGCCACTCTCAGCATCTTTAAGAACTAGCTTCTTCAAAGCTCAGAGGGTGCTTCCATGCTCTCTGCAGAAGCAGTGCCTTATGGAGCAACAGTCGCATCAAAAGCCTTTTGGGTTGTCTTGGTTCAACACTTCAGCTTCCAACAGGGAGATCAAAGCTTCTGCATAATCCATGCCTCAGGCAGCAGCACTTAGATCAAAGGCCCTCCAGTCACCACTGCACAAGCAGTAGTGCTGGCAGCGAGGACACCTGTACCAGCAACGTCTACTTCTCGGTGCTTCAGTGGTCATTACTCCTAATGGCTGGATTCTGTGCACTGCTTTCCACTGAATGAGTGTCTGACGCTATTTCCAGGGGCTGAGGAAATCCTATCTTAGTCCTTTGCTAGAACCCCTGAGCACTTGAAATAAAAGTACTATTTTGTGCATGTGGGAAGGAGGGGAGGGTCTGTAGCCAGGTATCCATCACATAGTCACCTCTTGGAATTTTATCTGGAGGGGGGAAAAGGAAATTGTTCTCTTTACTTCAGACCTCTCTTTTTGAGGATGGATGATTGAGTTTAGAATATAAATCGAGGTTGTTAGACATCTGGTGATCAAAGAATGGTATTAACTAACGCTAATCCCACATTAAAGAATATCTTAAATGTCTGATGACCTCTGCTGATGTGGCTTTAAGCAGATGCTCTGCTTTCAGTAGGCCTTCTGTGATGCCCTTGCCCTCCCCCTCCCCCCCTTTAAAACAAGCTATCATACTGCTTGTGAAGAAGCAGCAGAAAATCTGGTCTAAGCTGGAGGGATGGGAATAAGTTGCTTCTTCCTCTTTTCTGCTTGCCTGTCTGGTTGAGACTCTAGAATTGCGATTCTCTGTATAAGTATCCCTGTGAAATAAAAATCCTTTAAGTCTCTTAAGAAGCCTCTGCAATAGCTATTATGTTGCTTTTAAAGAGACCAAGTACATAGTGTAAGCCGAGCTTTTGTTTTATGTTGTCTTCTAACAATTTTATAACCTTTTTTCCACAGTATTCTGCCCTTTGAAGCCGTTGTATGCATGTACCGATTTTTGGGAGCAGACAAGTGTATGTACCCTTTCATCGCTCAAAGGAAACAGGCTACAAACAACAACGAAGCAAAAAATGGAATTTAACACTGTCTTGGATGGACTAACGTTCATGGGTGAATACGATAGTTACATGACTGAATTGCAAAGTGCACTTGCATCTAACATGCAAATGTCAACATCTTACTGCGGCATTCTCTTGGGTCCTAAACCTGTGTATTGAACTCTAAAAATCAATGTTTTTTTTATATACTGTAAATAAAACTGACTAGAGTACTTGGAAAATGTGATAGGTAAGCAAAGTGAATTTACAATGTAGCTGCCACCATTGTCCTTTACAATATCACTGTATGTACAGTAAACTAGTCATACTACTTCTTGTAGGGATGCACTGTGTGATCTCTCTTCCTCAGCCTGCCAAGGCTTACAAGAGCTGTCTCCAACTAGAAGATGGAATGTTTCCGAAATTGTCTTTCCCTATGTTATTTGGGAAGAGGGAGGGAGGGAAATCTTGAGATTTAAGCTACTGCTCATGACCTTTTAGCAAATTCAAGGACAGTTTCTGAATGCATCTCTTCACTTGTTCACCCAAGCTCTCTAAAGGACATATGGCCAAATTGTGGTATAATTCTCTTTGTAGCAACTGTGTGTGTTCTATTTAAACAAAGATAAAAAGAAATTTGTAAATCTCTGCCGATTCAAAGGCAAGTGAATGTCTCAAATACTCTCAGAGCAAGCTTGTACTGGGCATCTGGTTTTCTAGGAATGCAGTCAATGACTTAAACTGACTTTTTTCAAGTCACTTGATTTGAAATATGCTCTGTTCTGTTTCCCTCTATATGTCAGAGTCTAATTTACCATTATGGACTATATGTTTCTTTTCTTCCTCCGCATTCTTACTTCCGACAGAGTTCTCCCACCCCCCGAGGAAGCTGTTGTATTAAATTTCTGTAACTGGACTTGTGCCTAAAAGACAAAGCAACTCAGCTGAGATACAAACTGTTTATGTAAGTGCTGGTCATATGCCAATTATTAGCAAAGGAAAAATAGAATAATGCCTGATGCAACTCTACATGCAGAATATGGAAGGGTGTAAAGATTTTTTTGAGTTGTACTCACATTGTAGAACAGCAAATGACATTTTTACAGTATTTTTTGTAAAGCGAACAATTTTGTGCCTTGAATTTGGTAATCTGTATTAGTGAAGCATTGTAAAAGTGAACTTCTACCTCTGTATCTTAATGTATACCATCCACTTGTAAACTACTCTCGGACAAATTGTGATTACTTTTTTAGAATGTCTTGTTAAATAGTGACTAATGCCTGTGGTTATTAAAGTGAGCCACCTTTTCCTTAAAACAGTGATTGGAATGCTTCCTTTGAAGACTAAACTAATGCAAACTACTTGTGCCTGTTCCATAGCTGTTTAGTATCAACACAGTTCAAATATTTATTGGTCAATTCCTGTATCCACTTTGTCAGGTACATGGCTTACAGTGTCATCTCTTAAGTCTATCAGTAAGTACTGTGAAATTAAGCTTTAAGAGCTGACAGTTTTCTCTAGTTTCTGAACTCATTGATTCAGTTTTTGAAAGAAAGCTTTTGAAGAATATTCATTTTGGTTTTCTATGGAGCTTCATTTAGATCTACATAAAAATGACCTGGCGTGGATGGAGTTTTAGTGAATTAAAAAGTAAATGTAGTTTCAGTACAGCTGTAGTCATTACTGCATATATATATATATAGCATGCATATAAAATAAAAAAAAAAGGGGTATCTGTGTGGAGAATAGTGTTGTTAACTAAGCCTGTTAAGAAATTAATCTAAAGTAGAAGAAACTGTTTACATTAACCCTTACTCCAAATTCCATGCTCTTTTGAAAAAGCCTCTTAATGACTTCCCCAGGGCCAAATTAACTCCCATGTTCTTACAGCAAAGTCACCAAGAGCAAGTGCAGCAAATTTTGTTCTATTACATGGCATCACTTTAACGCACATTTGTTTTTCTAAGATGTCTCAATCTATGTAGCTGTCTCAGGCTAAGGAGCAACTTTTAAAGTTTGATATATTGATACTCAAGACACTTATTAGCCTGACAGAAAAGGAAAAAATAAGACCCTGACCAGTAATACCAAATTGTTATAAAGCATATGTCAATCTATGATGGTTACAGGCTTACTTAAAAAGCAAGTTTCAGGGCTTGTAGAGTTCTCCTGGTTTCTCTGAATTTACTACCATTCCAGAAATATCATGGTCCATCTCAGTTCTTGAACTGTGTGGCTGAGGGGGTGCCTCATGACTGGTGCACTCTGTGAGCATGTTTCTAAAACTTGTTTAGACCCTTAACTTTGACTTTTGAATAGCAGATTAAATTAGATGCATCTAGAGAGTGGGGATACTAGATTCCTCGTAAGTCTGGTGAGAATTGCTGAAATGTTTGTGGGGAGGATCTTTGAGGCTAATTTTATATCATTCTAGTTTATCAAGTACTATTAAAGTTATTGCACGCAACATCCCTGGAGACAGCCATGGCTCCAAGCTTAACAAAATGTATGGTGCTTGTCTTGCAAAATGGGAGACTGAGCTTAAATTCAGTTCAAGCCTCCAGAGAAACAGATTCAAAGTGTTAGTTTTTCCTGATACAGATGAGCTGTTTTAGAAACAATCCTGAAACTTGTCACTGCTAGTCACACCTTAAAAAAACAGCGCATAAAGAAGCTGGTCACCTGTCCTGGAGGGTTTTCTGTTGACTTGATGGCTTCCCAGCTGCATATGTGACTTGTAGGAAGCAGGAAGAGAAGATTTGTGACTGAGAATAGAGTGGGAACTGGGGTTTCCCCTGTTTAGAGTACCCTAAACTGCAAATATCATGTGATGCTGAGAGTTTCCTTTAAAACTGTGATCAGAAATTATGAGATTTACTGTGTCCCTTCAGGGTTGCGGCTAGCTGATAGACTGCATTATTTCAGCACAAAGACAGTGTAGTTTAAGTAGCTCAGGTAAAAGTTTTAAACTAATACTTTAAACTAGTAACTTGGCGTAGAAACTTTTTCCTTCATTCTGTAGGATAATGCCACAAAAGTTTACTGTTCAACGCAGATGAGCCGATACGGGTGCACCTCTTGGTATCTTCCTGTCTTTGTCTTGCTGTAGCAATCAAATGGGATAGGCAGCTGATGAAAGTTCTCTCAGAAAGCTCCTGTCTTAATGATGCTGAGCTTATAGTCATGTAAACAAGGTTTGAGGATCATTCTATAGCACCGTACTTCCCAGCAAGCAGTATAAATCACATCCTTGATGCATCTACAGCGGCACTCTAGGGTTAACGATCAGTGGAGAGAAACAGGTGCTACATGATTTACAGGCTTGGGTTTTTTTGGCAAGTTTTGGCTGTGTTCCTATCTGATGATTAGATACTCTCACAACATGGGAGCTGGCTGCTTCCTTGCTACAGAAGATGTCTGGATGACTAGTTCAGGTGTTATCACCTGTGCTTGGTCAGAGGAATGGTACTTTAAGGGTTTACATGTGTTCTGTTTAAACCAAAGCTCAGAAGGTTTGAGATAGCTTTCTCCTCTCTGAAGAATAAAATTCCTCACATGTGCCCTGTGGTAAGTATGCGTGCGTGGGCAGCTGCTGCAATATAACCAGTAGATGAGAAGTGTGTTCACAACCTACACTGTGGTAGCTTCCTCCTGGGCTTACACTTTGAGAGTCTGTCTGTGTAGTTCCCAAGTAAATGTCTGCACAAACAGGTTTTCAGAGCCAGGCTCTTCACAGTGGTGCCCTAAGCCAGGACCAGAGACAACGGACACAAACTGAAACACAGGAGGATCCCTCTGAACATCAGGAAACACTTTTTCACTGTAAGGGTGACTGAGGGCTGGCGCAGGTTGCCCAGAGAGGTTGTGGGATCTCCTGCCTTGGACCTGTCTGGACACAGTCCTGGGCAACCGGCTATAGGTGGCCTTACTTGAGCAGGGGGGTTGGACCAGGTGACCTCCAAAGGTCCTGTCCAACCTCAGCCATGCTCTGGTTGTGTGATTCTTTAAGAAAAAATGGAGCCTGGTTTCTTGTTAGTTGGCATGCTATGAAAGTGAATTAGTGTCTCGAAAGCTTGACTGTGTAGGAAGGAAATGTAGACTAATCTGAATTCACATCTCCTATACCTACCTCCTATATGGACAGTCCCAATGGGTAGTAGAGCCTGGATTAATCTCATTAACTTCATATAGCTAAATAGGAACCTGTAATCCTAGACTTTCCCTCTGTCCCATGTAACAGAAGCGTTACGGGGGAACAAACTTACCTCTGTAAAATCTAAGCTGTTCTTAGAGTGAGTCTTCCTTCTGTTCCATTCCCTAGTCTTTAACAGGAATCTGAGGTTGCCAGGTTTCTAAACTGGGTGTACCCATTAAGTAATTGCAGTGAGATAAGACAAGTTTGGTCTTCAAGTGTCTTTGCTTTTGGTGTTAGTAGTTTCCTGTACCACGTACTTGTTGGTTATTTTATGTATTAATGTAGCTGCAGCGTGGAGCACCTCAGCTAGATGACCAATATAGAAGAAATTGTTATTTCCCCCACACCCCTTTAGGCCTGTTTGGGTGGTGTACGTAGAGTTGTTAACACACAATAAGTGTGTACTTTAGCTTACATCATAATGACTTGTGCAGAAGACCTCTACATGACGTAAGCTAATCAGGAACAATACCCTTTTGCTTCATAGTGAATAAATAATTCAGGAGCATGCATTATTCTTTACATTCAAACACCATCATAGTCTGTTGTAACTTTTGTGTGTAGAGAGACTCTGATGAGCCTTGTCTTCAGGAGCATCTTGGGAAACTTCAGAGGAATCAAAGCTGTGTAGCGAACACACATAAATTAAAGGATTAAGTTACAGACCACTATGGTTCTAAATGTGTGCATGTGTGCAAGAGTTTAATGCATATGAAAGCATTAACTTAACCTCTGAATATGATTCCTAATTTTTCTCCATGTCTCTGAGTAGACAAGTCCTAAGCATCTGTTCAACAAAACCAGATGATCATAACGCAAGTGGTAATCCGGTAAGTATTTAGCCTCATAGTCTGTTTCTGTCCATGAATGCTTTAAACCCAAGTTTTCCAAGTACAGAAGCTTTGGGGCTCTGCTCAGTTTTCCATTGCTGCCAAGTTCATACCCCAGAAACAGGAAACAAAACTGTCTATTACAGAGATAAGGTCTTCTAACAGCCTCCAAAACAGTGGATTAGGCAGAACTGGTTGATGAGGGTACCTGATTTAAGGCTCGCTTTGTCATGAAGCTCCTAACGCTAAATTCCAAGTGTTTAGTCACACAGCTGCTCCTCTCCCTTGGGAAAAAAAAAAAAAAAAAAAAAGCTGGGAAGTCTAGGGATGGTCCCCGACAAAGTTAGAAATGTAGTTACATAGAACCTCAAAACCTGGTATCCTAATTAGCCAGTCATTTTCAGCCTGGCCATTAAATGCTGATGTGTGTAATGACAGAAAGGATGGCTTTGTCGTGCCATCAAAGAAATGAAGAAATTCATACTGACTTTATTTATACATAGTTTAAGTGGACAACCCAAATATTTAAAATAACTGCAGAAATAACATTCCAGCTTACATACTTATCTATCTGCTTAATGCTGACAATACACAAACAATTAATTTCTTCCACAAAAAAAAGGCTTTTGAGCTAAATGATGAATGTGCAGAAGTCAGGATCAAGTGTGTGTGTGTGTGTGTGTGTGTGTTTGTGCGTAAGTTAAATTGTCAGGATGTTTGTTTCCCTCTTCCTAAACAGGGCAGTCGTAGCTCTTGGCCAAGGAGCCGCAATGTGTTTTGAAAAAATGAAACCTTTAAACACATCCCTGTCTGCACAACCTGACCAAACTGCCTTCAAAATATTGGCCTGTTCTGATTGAAAACATTTCAGCAAATGATATGCCTGGGCCAGCGTCTATAGCACTGGGAAAACTGGAGCCTTTCTTTCCTAATCCAATTACTGATAAAAGCTGCTGTGGCAGTGAGACATAGGGAACAGCCAGAGCTGAGCCATTAGGAAAGCTAGTAGCTGTATCCGGGGACAGGTTTTTAGTGGGAGAGGAAGAATGGGGTGCTAAGATGGCTCTAGGGATCTCCCCTCCGTACCCCGTGCTAGCAGCGTCTGTTGCAGAGTGTGTGCATGCACAGCGTCCCGCTCGGGTGCTGACATCCAGCCCTCCCTTCCCATGGTGGCTGCAGGCAGCCGTAGTCCCCAGCTCGTCTACCAGGGCTCGTCTACGCACATCCCTGCTCAGAAGTTATTCTGGAGTAACCGTGCTTAAGTGTGTGCCTGTGTTTGTGCATGGGTGTGTGTGTGCGTACCCTTGTATTTTGCAACAAGCATAGACTGTTTCAGCCTAACTTAAACAAGAACAACGCTCTTGAGTGAGAAGTTCTGTGCTCTGGGACATATTCGGGACTAGCCAGTGCGTTTTGAATGCCTGTCGTACTCTCAGCTACATCAACTGTCACATCTAAACAAGCCCTTAGAAGATAATTGCAAACTTTCATTGGGACGCATCCACTTAAGCTACGGATAAGCAAAGCTAGCTTAAGCTTGTTCTATTTTCTCAACAGGCAAGAACATTTTGAGCCACTGTTTAGAACAAACCTTATTTGATAACGAGTTAGGTCTTTACATACGTCAGTAGTTAATGGGGAGGCAGAAGCATGCCAGGGTGATTAGGATGTTAGGTTTTCTGCCATGCTGAAAGCCAGGAATAGTGACCTTTCCAGCTGTTTTAGAAAGGAGCTCCTGGCTCATTAAACCTCCGGCATGTAAGGTGTGGAGTTTCATGTCAACCGCAGGATCGGAGGAGAGGGTGGAATCCCCAAATCAAGCTAGCGTCAGTGCTCTTCATTTTATCGGCTTCTGGCCAGAGGATTCATCACCGGTTCTTGCCTTGTTACTCCTACTAGTTCAACCTCGCTTCTGGTAGCGACAGTGGGAGCCCAAATGCAGATATGGCTCCAAGGGACCAGTGTTTCCTCGAAGCCTCCGCTTTCCCAGGGCTTTCCTGTGAACTGCAATGCTTGCAGCGCTGAGGATTGCCAGCTTCTTGTCTAGCAAGTGCTCACACTGGTGGGAAATGAGCACGAGGCAGATGAGACCAAGGCTTGCAGTGGAGGGATGATAAACTAGAACAGTCCAGCAAAAACATTGATACATGGATTTTCTCATCTCTCTCTTGTATGCACAATCCAAACAACCTGATAAGAAATGCCAGCTTTTCTCTTCTTGCAGTGACTCAAAATAAAAATCATTTAAACAATTGCTCTCTATATTTTATTTCTGAACTTACAGAAGTGACCACTTCTCTGGTTGTTTAACCAATAATTTTGACATTTAAAAATAACGTGTCTCTCACATAATACATCATCTGTTAGCACGTGCGAAATAAGGGACTTTGTTAGTCCCAGGGCTAAACTGGGAATTTCTGAGGAATACTAGGGTGGTTCTGAAAATTCAGGTTGTTCAAGTAACAGTTCAGTCTGGTCTAGCATTCTTTCACATGTTTATTTTGTGTAGCAAAGTAGAACAAACGGAGGAACTGGAAGATGTGTAATTGTCCTTACTAGATGGGAGAAAAAAAAACAAACTCTTTGCACTAATGCCAGGTCTATGATGAGGTTATAAGGTTTGGAAGTAAGTTTTTAAAGATAATTTGAACTATATTTTAATATGGAATCCTTATTTATAGGCAGAACATTTCTGAGCCACCACTTTTGGTGAGATGGTGTTTTCTCAAGGAAATAATTCATTTCTCCTTTACTGAAAGAGAACAGTAGTAACTTACACCAAGCCACTGTCTAGCTTAGGTTGGGGCTGGGACTGGGACAGGAACTGGAAGAAAAGCTGTGCCCAAGTTCTCCTGGACAAGACACGAGATTTTAGCTGAAATTAGCAAGTAAGATAGATTTGGAGGTAAGTGTTCCCAGAGCCTCCAATAAGCTGCTTTTAACTCTCCCTGGCTTTTTGGTATTATAAATATTTGCAGTCCCCTGCGAAGGTTCTCCTCTGAAGACCTAGAGCATCTAAGAAGAATGCTCAGGTCAGCCAAGGCAGTCCCTTTTTATTGAAGGGGCAAAACTGCACATGAAATTCCATGACCCTTGAGCTTGTGGGACACAAGTTTCTTGTTTTCTCAAAAAGCGCGTATTTTCATTTTTGCCTTCCTCCTGATGCTTGAATGATCAGATGTGGAGATGCTGTCAGTGTTCCTGGGATTCACCTTGGGAAGCCGAGCCTTTGTTACTAAATATTTGGAATCGGACCTAAAATTATGCTCTCACTGGGGACTCATAACACAATCTGCTGCCTTGAAAATTCTTACACAAAACAGCTTGCGGGACCGGGATGGCTGGGAAGTGGAGAAACTAATACGGCACTCTGGGCCAGAGGGAATAAGGCAGAGCAAAAGCTAAAGCCCCACTGGGAAAATCATTAACCGCAGCTCCTACAGCTGCTGTAACTTCCTGTTCTGTCACTGTCTGGAGTTTTTCCTCGAGTCCCACTCCCTGAAGACAATTCCAATGTCATGCTCAGGATTCTGAGGTTTCTCACCTGCTGAGGTGCTGCATCCTTGCCTCTTCTCCCTGCCGGGGGTGACGGGTCTGACCCCATGGAGGCAGGAACTGAACCACATGGGCAATGCGAGAGCTCCCCATCTGTTGTGTCATTTTTCACGAGGGGAAAAGGGAAGTTATTTACCAACATCTTCATACTTTTGCTTCTCTTCCAGCCTATACCGGGAAGTTTCAACTGCCCACAACAAAACAGGAGAGATAGTTGCCACCTACTTGCAGGCTGGCCCATGCACAGCGGTGATTTTCCTACCTTCTGGTATTGCTCCAGGTTGGAGGAGCTGCCACAACAGTTGGAGCTGTTGTGCTGCATTGTCCACCCACAGCCCTAGGAAAGCATCTCTAGACCTGGAAAAATAAAACACCAGGCCATAGGCAGAGAGCACATATCCTAACACCCATTTCACCTGACAGAAAAAGAGAGTGGGAGAATATATGTGCGTGAACAGGAGTTTACATAGAAGGTTAGGAACCTCTGACCCCTCAGGCAGAGTGGTATCTGCAGGTAGCTCCAGTGCCCCTGCGGGTAGTTGTTTTCTGTCAAGCAACTTTGACTTCTCCCCAGGTAGGAGCCAGTTGCACACGCAGCTTTTTCAAACAGAAAGCCGCCATGCGTGGGGGAGCTTCACCACTTAAAGAGGACAAAGCAATGCTGAAACATGGAGATGAGCCCTTCCTGGCCTCACCAGTGCCCTGGTCTCTGAATGGCATGTCATGCCCACGAGTGATATGAGCCACATACAGCGGTACCCTCAAGGAACGACTCCAGAACAAGTTAAGCCATTCCACATGGCAATCATGGTTGAACTGCTTACTTTTCAAGCATCAAGGTTGTTGGGTCACATCTGTTACTTGAAGCCATCCAGGCAGGCTCCAGTTAAAATTAGTGGGACTCATTGGGATGTGGAGGCTTTCCCTGCTGAAATGGCCACTGCTTGTGTGCCGGCAGCAGCAGAACAAACCCAAAGGATTTCTCTTTTACTCTATAAATAGCCATCTTCTCATTAGATGGCCTGGCAGCTGTCTGGACTAGACAAACTGTTGACTTTCCACCTGGTGTCCTGTGAAAGGATCCTACTGCCATTCTGTTGTACAGCTTGGTGCCAGTCCTGTGCCAAGCGCCGAAGTCCCTGGCTCATGTTAAGTCAGCCGCGAGTTCAGGCTGCAGCTCCTCAGCCGAGCAGAAGAGCTGGAGAAGCACAATTGAGATGCAAAGGGGAGAATGGCATAAAGGCTTGCAGGAGACCCTCCTCTAACAGCGCTGTGTAGCTGTACTGTGCCATTAAATCACTGCCCACTGTACCTCTGAGCATTCCACTGGATTGTTCAGGCTCCAAAATCCTGGTAAAAATTGTCATTTGGATCTCACACATCACTAAAAAGCAATGGTTTGTATGTCATCTTAACTACTGGTCATCTCGCTGCATTGCAAATCCTTGCTGCATGAGTACCTCTGCTTTCTTCCCTAGATAGTCATGCCATGTCAGATCAAACCACAGATTTACATCCTGGTTTAAGTCTTTGAGTTTGCAGTTTACCTCACTTGGACACTTCATTTAACTACTAAATCTGCTTCACATGTCAGATCTGTAGATGTCTAAGCAGTGAGTGTGCTTGCAAAGAGCAGTGGTAATTAGCAAGTGCACACGCAAGGCAGACTGGCATTTGAAAACAAAGCTCAAACACAGGGAAACAGAATTTTATAGCTGTCTACCATGCATGAAAAGCAGACCCAGCACACGAAAATAGCCCCCTAGTTCTTAAATCCGTATTTTGAACTGACTTTCAACCAGGTGTTTCCACTTTAATTTGATCCCAGGCATTCCTAGAGGTGATGTAAGATCCAGATCCACAAGGTAATAATGAAGTCAAGAGTTGAAAAATTATCAAGGCCTAATCTGGCAATTTAGTCCCTTGTAAATCATTGCGGTTAGTTATTGCAGGGCCATTCTTACCAACCAAGTTCTCTTGAGACTTCGCATTAACTTCGCCACCTGTTTGACTGTCAAAGAGATAAATTTCCTTGAAGGGAATCTTCCACTCCTGACTTTATTTATGACTGGGGGGAAGAGGATGGATTGACTGGGAAACTTCAACGGCAAGGGTCTGCATATGCTGAATCAGGGAGTGATGCAATTCATTTAATCTGTTTGATATTACACATAAGGTCCCAAAATGAAACATATAGGATTAAGAAATTCTTCTGGCCTGTTTGCTGGACGGAAAGCTCTAATGAAATGTAGTCAATTGCAGCTTTTTCTTCTTCTTTTTCTTTTTTTTTTTTGAACAATCAGACCCAAAAGTCAAAGATCACATCAGAGCTATTCTGTAACCTAATACTGCACCTCTTTCAGAGCACCTGTGGACTCAGCGTCCCAATGGCTAACACCCAAAAACTGTGTCAATGAGTTTAAAAAAGCTCTTCTACTGGGAGCCCAGTAGAAAAAAAAACAGGATAATAAAAATAGCTCAGTGGGATGTATCCTTCAGCTAACTGCCTGGGTTACAGGAGCAAACCACGTGAGAACTTGTGGTCTCTGAGCTGTGTGAACTGAGCAGCTTGTGTCTTGAGTCAAAGATAATGCAAAATACTTTCACAAGCTCAAGCTTGAGACTTCTACACAAAGCATAAGCTCAAATTGCTGCTCAGGCTTTTTTTCCTTTTTTTTTTTCTGTTAGGAAAGTCCTTTGAAACAACTGAAACTTGAGTGCGCTAGAAATAAAGAATAAAAAAGAGATTTTAAATTTTAAGTCTGTTATTTCCTGCACACACCAGTTGCTTCTGACAATATTTTACTGAGTTTCTTCAGTTTGAAATGATACAGTTTATAGTGTGGGGTTTGTCGAGAGGTACTGGGTATGGACACACACACACGCGCCACAAAACTCCCAGCCTTGCCTCCTCTCATTCAGTACCCTGAATCTGCATCCAAACCACACAGCTTACTCTGTCTAAAATCTGTCCACGTGGCAAGCAATTTTCTACTGCTTGCAGCAGTTCTGCATATATTTGTCATAAGTGGTACTATATTAAACCCAGTCAATCGATGCTGCCTCTGCCGAGAGGCAAGAAAACAGCTTCCATGGCTTCTCTACCCCATCAGTGTTCCTGACCACACAAAGCAACCAGTGTAAAGAAACCTTTTACCTGAATTTACACAGAGTGTCTCATTTCCCAGGCTTTTTAGAGGTACCTGTTTTGTTTTCTGTACTTGTGGAGACCGCTGGCAGTGGTGGAGGGGAGGCTGTGGCTCCGTTGGCACGAGGGCAGAAAGTTCCTTTTTCCTCCAGGCTGATTTACCTGCCAACAGAGTGAGAATAACCGACAAGCTGCCCTTTATCATCAGGGGTTTTTTAAAGATTTATGAGAAGGTGTGGGGTTGGGGGAGGAGGGGACATCCTTTTAGCCGAGGAGAATACCTGTACTGAGAGATGAAAACTAAGGAACAGATCAATGGAGAGGAACCGGCAGAAACCTGGAAGATGCTGTGAGCAAAGCTGGGAATAAAAATGCATCTTAAGGAACTAGACAAAGCATGAAAGGCAAAACAGAGTTAAGGGAATACTCAGGGTGTGATTAAGAGATGTTTCTTTTTGGGGTGGGAATCCTGCATACTCTTTATATTCAGCTGTACAGTGGGCAATGCCAGAAGTGTGGTCTTCAGCACTGGTCCCATGCTCCCCGGTGGGAAACAGGGGAGAGGGAGGGAACCAGAGCCGAAGCCCTAAAGCACCACCTTTGAGGACACTAGAAGTGTCTCCATGTGGGTGGAAGCCCTTCTAGGCACCCTGGGGACCACAGGCTCAATCAAGCTGTCGGTGAGGATATTCTCAATATCCTTTCTAACACCCGCTGGCATTTCTGGAAAAGACTGACAAGCTTTCAGGTCCAGAATCCCAGCAGTCCACAGTCCAAAAGACCTTGGGCTGTTTAGAAACCGTACACTCAGTTAAATTCAATACAGTACTTTTGATTATATTAACGTTACCCTGTTTTTGACCCAAGCTTTAGCCAAATCTGTGGAGCTGCAGGTGTTGCACGGGAAACTGAAGATGGAGTCAGCTGTCTCTCCAAGGCAATCCTGTTTACTTACAAAAAAATTCAGAAACTATGCTTTCCCTGGAGGTCTCAAGCTGCAGGTGACAGTCCTTTTTCTCCCTGTTTCACGTCACTGTCAGCCAGTGCTCTACTCGGTATACTGCCCCTCCCCAGGCTCTTCTCAGAATCACATTTCTGGACAAATTTAGCAATGCAGGAATCGCCCAGGCAGCATAGGAAGGGGCATGACACCGCAGCCCATTTTTGCGGGAGTCTTTTTTAAACTGCTTATGCATTTCTTAAACTGGCTGGTCACTGACTTAAAAGAGAAAATACACAAGAAGGAGCTAGAATTCAGCTGCTTTCCATGCAAGTCCCACAATGTTTAGCTCCGGGGCCACGGTCCTGTCCATGCTGCCTTGCTGGCCCAAGAGTCTTCTGGCCCAGCTTCAGCCAAGGGTGAGTGATTCTGGGAAGCTGCGTGGTGGGAAAGGTCCTTTCTCATGAAGGGCTGGCATAGCTTTGACTACTGCTTCCTTCTTCAGTTGAAATGTTTCAGGTTGGTTTCCTAGAAGAAAGACCCACCCTTTTGTCAGGGAATCAGTTTTCTTCTTTCTTTTCTTGGCTTACATTCCAAATGAACCTTTAAAGCAAACTGGAAGAGGACAAGTACATTTTGAAGCACGAGGGATAAAGTGGCTGGGGAGAGCGGCCTGCAGGTTTGATTTCTTGCTTTTTGCCTAAGTCGGGCCAGCCAGACCTGTAAGCCCTTTCCTCCATGTGACCGGCAATCTTCCCATTCCCAAATGCTGAGCATCTCAGGCAACCAGGTGTCCACAGCTCCCTGACATATGGCTGCTGCACAGCAGCCCCACACGCTGCACACGAGCAGTCAGGTCTGTGCAGGCATAGGGTGTCCTGCGTGTCCAGGCTGCTCAGCTCAGGCAAACGTGCTATACTGCCAGGCTGGCTTTAAACTCTCTCATCTCTTGCCTTTAGCCCCTACGTCTTTCCTTTGCCGCCATCTGCAAACTGGGGCTATTCGTATCCTCTACTGACCTGGGCAGACGGCAGATGAAGTGTGTGGGAGACCTGCTGATAGAAGGTGTATTTGTGTACGTGCGAAATAATTGCATCATCTACATCCCGTTTCCCTCCACCGTGATATGCCAGAGTCTTCAATGAGAACCACGCTTTGATGGGAGAGCTGGGAGACGGCTCTGGCTTTTGCGGACCAGGAACTTAGGAGCAGGGTGGAAAACTAGGGTAAGAGGGGTGAGAGGCTGTGATCTGATGAGCGCTTTGGAGGACTGGGCTTGGCTGGCCAAGGTGACAGGCACCGTGGAGGACAGGGAGGGCAGAGGGAGCTGATAAGGGCAAGCGCCAGAGTGAACGGGGATTGACCCTAAGTGGAAGCCATGTCCCTCTACGTAAGCGTAAGAGAAGTGAATGGGCTTGTGCAAGCAATTTATTCTGGCATTTCTTAAGTGTTGAGTCCTTGGATCACTTTATTACAATATTTTTCACTGTGTTGATAAGAACATATAAAACATACACATGCTTAAGATATATTAAAATGAAAAAAAATACCCCAGTACTTCCAAAATAACATTGGTCTTCTAGAAAACTAATTAATCCTTTCTCATCCCTCTTTCTGAGTGTTATCTTTTGAAAAATGAGCAAGACAGGCAGTAAAAGATAAAGCTGAAAAAGGAAGAGCCAATATAATCAGGGCTGCGCAGAAATTTGGGGTTAAGTCCCACTGGCTGTTTTTAAAATATAGCCCTATAAAGAGAAGAGTTTATATGTTCAAAGGTATGAATTAAGGCCATGTGAGTCTGAGCTCTGAACTCCCTGGCTCGTGTCAGTCTAAACCATTATAAAAATGTGTGTATAGGGGTGGGGCTACTTATAATTCATTCCTTTCAGCTATCTGAGATACACTTTTGTGTTGTTAGTGTATGAAATTTAACAAAGAGCTTGGAGGAACAAAGCTTGAATAAGTAAATCTTCAATTACAATTTGAATGCACACTCTTAATTATAAGAAAAGAGCCAAATTGGTCATTAATTTTCCAAACATGGGAGTATAAGATGATTTACTGGCAACTGGGTGTGCGCACACATACACACACACACACAGAGTTGCTTGCATCCAGCTTTACAAGAAATCTCGGAAAATATCCCAGTCTGCTTTACAGAATTACAGTAAGAAGAATGTGACACCCTTTGCCATTATGTTTGCTGCCAGTGATTCAGGCGGGGGTGGTGGGGGAAGGAGAAAGCTTTTGGAAGAACAGCTCAAGGTCCCCCTACACTTGAACTTTGAATAAGCAGTGACTGTATCTTCAGGAGAACTGTGGGTGTTGGAGCAGGACAGTGAGATAGAGCGAGAGTAAAAATACCTCAGCAGGGGTTTTCCTTCTGCTTTGTGGAAAATGATGCAAAACCATTTGTGAGTTCCTTGTAATGAGATTGAAAAGGGACACAGGATTTTAATTTTTCTTTATTAAGGCAGATGATGGTTTTGCGAGGTCATAATTCTTAGTCATAGCTATCTCACGGCAGCTGAGCAGCTCTTCTGTCTTCACCTGGCTGCATTGCTCATCCAGTGCCCCAGGAGACTCTCCTCTCAATCAGGTTTGAGAGGGCTGTTTGAATGAGAGGAGCTTTTAAAAACAAAGTGTACTTCCTTGTGAGTAATCCCTTTCTGATGTCTTGTTGGTGATGAAGAGTTATTGCCGGCTGAAATTGTGGCTGATACTGCATCTACCAACCGCTCCAGGGACTTGCCTGTTTGTCTTTGTCCTGGAGGAACAGCTCAAGAAATGTCCGAGAGGGTTGGAGCCTTTCCCATCGTCCTCACACGTGCGGGGGCTACCAGAAAGTGAGGGCTAAAGGGTGGCATGACCCTGGCATAATTCCAGGATCCCGGCCATTTCAACATCAGTGGGGCTGGGACATGCTAGCCCAGCCTTCCCGGGGTTTTGCTGGGGGCAGAGCCTGCTGCTCAGTCTGCCGGTCCCCACAGCTGGGGGGCTTCACCGCAGCCAGGCTCCTTAGCGGTGTTTTCCCCTAGCCAAGCCCCTGGGAGGGGGTGGTGAGCACGTTGGTGCCACGCTTGCCTCCACCCATGTCTAGGGCACTGAGGATGGTGGGACTCCAGAAGAACCCATTATTGCAGTCCCCCAGATGTTTGAAATGAGGGATGAGGAACCCCAGTGCGAAAGAAGAAACATTCACATCTCAAAAATCAGGCAGAAAGCTGCTTTGCAGTCAACAGCCTGTGAGAAAGGCATGTTGCCCACTGAAAAACCGTAAGTGCATTTACCTGCGCACACACAGATACACCCCGTTTAGACAACCAGCACCCGCTGGGCTCTCCCTCTTCCTGCCTAAACTTAACTAAAAATAGAATCTTACTTTCCACATAGATTTAGATAAAGATGTGGGCACTTTAAGTGTATCTGTCTCATGTACCGCGATTAAAACCCATGTTAGATCAACCGATATAACCACCTTAAGTCTTTCCTCTCACTTCAACAGTCATTGGATCAGACTTGCAGCTAGTATCTAAGATCTTCCTGACTGCTTATAATTAAACTGTATCCCTGAAAATATCACTAGATCCTATCAAATTCTTCTCATATTGCCTTCCAAAGCAAGTCTACCCTTATGAGTTGAGAATTACGTACTATGCCTCATGGCAGGTTTTTAAATAACATACCAGAGCTGTGTTTGCCACTTGCTAGCCCTAGTAAATTTGATATTTACACTGTCATCAGCTAAAGTTTGTTGGGCTCCTGTTGTGTGACTTTGGGGATTTGCTGGGGTTTCTATAAAACACAGGCCAGCTGCAACAGTGAAGGCAGTTCAGTTTAATAAGCTAATAAATACATTTAATGACCCTCATTATGTCTCGCAGTGATATCTGGTATTAAAGTGCAAGTGTTAGCCCAAGTAGAATGTAAAATAGAAAGTCCCCTGCTGAAATGGTGCAATCTGTGTGTGCATGTGTATGTACATAAATACACACACATATGCATATAAACCCATTGGAAGGTTCCTACAGAAGAATGCTATGGCATTTATTTTTCATTAATGCTTGAGAGATTTCAGCTGTATTTGCAGCATGAAAGAAGAAATAATTTTAAGTTGCAAGCGAGTGAGGTAGACAGGAATCATGGGATAGATCTGCCCCTATATGAAGGTAAATGGCCACTCACTGGCTGGCAGACACGCTGCACCCAGGCTGTGCTACTGGTGAGAAGCCAAAATAAACCCCCATGGGGCTCCTTGCACTTTCTAGTGGACTGGGGGAAGGAGGTCTGAAACCCCCACCACTTTGAGCTGTGGTGGTAAAACTGGTCACCAAGCCTACATTGAGTGTGTCCATCAAGAGTCTCCCCTTGGGGCTGACAGACAGGAAAACCATCAGTTACCTTCATTAACACAGCTCCGAAATAATGCAGGTAGTCGAGGCACCAAGTCCCTGTACCCCTGTGGAGCTGTGGGCTTTCCAGGTGCTCTCCTGAGTGGGCGCCATAGATAATACCCTGGGCCAAGGTCCTGGGGTGGTCCTCCAGCCTCCTGTGAGACTCTTCTGTTTTGATGCGAGGGAGGGGGCCACACCAAGGAGGTCCATGTATCGGCTTGCTTAGCCAAACATATATTTGCAGCAGAAAGAGCCGAGCAGGAGCTTTGATCATGAGGAAAGGCAAAAGCCTGCACGTGCCCGCCCATTGTACAGTGAACACCGTGCAAGTCACAGCTCACCGATGCCAGCTGAAATGAGTTGCCTCCGGGACTGAAACCGGTGAAGATAAGACAGCACAGCTCAGGGTGGACACCGTTACCCCAGAGGGATCTCTCCACCTCTCAGACTGCTCCAGGCTCTGGCTGGGCTCAGACACAGCACCAGGACTGCTGTCGGAAGGGCACAGAAGTTTGACGTTTCAGGCTAAGTGGAGACTATAGGAGGTTTTTAAAAATCTCCCTCATCAGGTTTGTGAGTTTGGATGGGCAAAATGAAAGGGAGATGCTGTGTGCAAAAAAAACGTGAAGTAATTAAGTCAAAAAAGACCAATTTTGTATTTAAGAATAAATCTTCTAGTAAACTGTTCAGCATGTAGTTGCTGAATCAAAACATGCCAATAACTAGCTCATCTGGGCCCAAATGTCAGTTTGTGCTCTAGGCATAGACATATCCTTTTTATGCACAACATAGATAAACTCATCAATTAACTGGCTAGTACAAATTTGAGCACTACAGAAAGCAGAGGAGAGAGGCGTGAGTTGTTTCTATTGTCACCAGAAAAGCGAGATTATCCTAGAATTCCAAATATGTCCAATCTTTATTTTTAGTTAATATGTTAATCCGCTTAACAAAATCTCCCTCTCTTGCAATGCCCCTCAGATTTCCTGCTTGTGGGATAGAAAGTGATCTTGATTATAAAAGAATCCTCTCAGGCCTCGCTTTTGGTTGTTTTTACTGTAAACACAGAAACTTTTCTGTGCCGGTCAGGCAGTGCACAAGCACTGTGACTTTCCAAGCCAGGCAACATTTCTGCCACCTGCACACCGTAAGCAGGTGGGAGGGAGCACCGTCTGCGTGCCCGTGTGCTCCCTCTGCTCTGGGCTCTTCTCAGAGGCTTTGGAAGTGCTGGGGGTCAGCTCTGCGTTCGTTCGCCCTCCATGCAAGGTCAGTCTTTTCCCCCCACAAAGACCCCAGCTAACTTGCTAGCCCCAGCTAAGTCCTTTCTTTGGAGTCAGTGTGCAGCTAATCACGATTCCAGTTAGCTCAGCTGCCGTGAAGATGGGTGCTCACATCAGATACGCTGTGGTGTTCTCTGATTCTGGCAAGTACAACGAGCCACATTTTTGCTTTGATCAACTACTCTCAGCCGGAACAAACTGATGAATGATAGATTTTGGAGGGAGATTTTGTGGCAGGTCAAGGAGATGTGGGACAGGCTGTAGAGCACTGGACCACAGGATTTCACAGACGAGGAGAGCGTTCAGACAACAGGCTGCAAGCGGGGAGAGCCAGATACAAAGCTGGGACCTGTAAAACAAGCTTGTCCTCCTTGGAGTTCAGTAACACTGTTAGTCACCATGAAAATATTGGAAAATGTAAACCATGGGTGAACTTCTCATGGACTAGAAAGCTAAGCTGACTCCTAGAGCATCCCCTCTGAACTGGAGATAGGAAGTGCTCTGAAGTCAGCGACCCGCGTTCAGTGACAATGGCCTGAGCTCCTGTGCCCCCAGACAGGGGCAAGGGGTTAGAGTTAACTGTCTCTAACCACCGTCACTGTGTTTTCCTTCATGTCACCATGGAAGTCAGCGTGGCCATGTGCTGTGACTCATCCTGACAGTTCCCGTACTATTTTTCCTAGAAGCCCCTGAGGCACAAAGAAGCTGTGAGAAGCACAAGCCTTGGAGGATCACAACCTCAGAAGGCAGCAGAGGAAGAGACCAGTCCATTGTAATAATAGTTTAAATCGCAGGGGATTTCTTGAAGTGTGATTTTGGGAGCCTCGCAATGGCAGTAGGCTTGCTGGCCCTGTTGCATTTTTCCGCTGCGGACATTTCTGTAGGTGGACATGGATATTTACAAACAGCTTGTTTGCCTCACTTCCAAATGCTACATCAGAGTACAACAACAGCGTCTGGGGGGCTGGTGCAGAGGCGGTCTGGTCACTCTTTGGCAGAGCATCGTGTGGCTGGTTGTAGCAAGGGCAGCCAGGGTGTGACGACTCCTGCTTTAGATTTTTCCTCTCACCTATTACCAGGTAGTATTCCAAAATCTTGCAGACCGCACAACAGCACCAACAATTCACCACCGCTTTGGAGTGTTACATGCTGAGCTGAGTGTAAACTTGTCCCCAGTGTTACAATCCCTGCAATACTGCTGTGATTCATGCAATAGCTGTTGTGTTTCTTAAACACCTTGGCTGATGCAGCACACGACTCTCTTACTCTTACTACTTGGTTTTGTTGCCTTGTCTTTTTTTAAGGGTGAGTTTCCCTTCCTAATGGACCACTGCAAGATACGAATGGGTGTGGAAAAGCATTGAAATGTGACCTGGTGATGTCAGCATCAGCAGATCTGCCAGCTCACTACCTTCTACAGTGAGTGTTTCAGATTATTTAAGGACTACCCAAACCAGCATAGCCACACTTCTAGTCACAGGAGAGCCTATAACGGCCCTTGAGTCTAGTACAGCCCCAGGGGCCACATGCTGGCAACAGGTCAAAGCTCACCATCTCTGTTGGACAGGACAGGACCAATGCAGAGAATTTCCTTTGTGCACCATAAGAGGTTCACTTGCCTTTAGGGACCTGGACAGGCTTGAGAAGTTGGCCTGTGTGAAACTCATGAAGGTAAACAAGGCCGAGTGCAAGGTCCTGCAGGTGGGTCATCACAATCCCAAGCACAAATACAGGCTGGGTGGAGAATGGATTGAAAGCAGCCCTCAGGAGAAGGACTTGGGGGTGTTGGTTGAAGAGAAGTTTTAACATTACCTGGCAATGTGTGCTTGCAGCCCAGAAAGCCAGCTGCATTCTGGGCTGCGTCAAAAGAAGCGTGGCCAGCAGGTTGAGGGAGGTGATTATGCCCCTCTACTCCATTCTTATGAGACCCTCCCTAAAGTACTGTGTCCTGCTCTGGAGCCCTCAACATAAGAAGGACGTGGATCTGTTGGAGCGAGTCCAGAAGAGGGCCACAAAGATGACCAGAGGTCTGGAGCACCTCCCCTGTGAAGACAGACTGAGAGAGTTGGGGTTGTTCAGGCTGGAGAAGAGAAGGCTCCAGGGAGACCTTATAGCAGCTTTCCAGTACCTAAAGGGTTCCTACAGGAAAGATGGGGAGGGACTCTTTATCAGGGAGTGTAGTGATAGGATGAGAGGTAATGGCTTCAAACTGAAAGAGGGTAGATTTAGATTAGATATCAGGAAGAAGTTCTTTACTCAGAGGGTGGTGAGACACTGGAACAGGTTGCCCAGAGCAGCTGTGGATACCCCATCCCTGGAGGTGTTCAAGGCCAGGCTGGATGGGGCTTTGAGTAACCTGGTCTAGTGGGAGGGGAATGGAACTAGATAATCTTTAAGGTCCCTTCCAACACAAACCATTCTATTTTTCTGTGTTTTTATGATTCTGTGATTTTTCCAAAGAGAAACGTGCTCCCAGCAAGTCCTGGGGTGACCACAACTTACCTCCAAAGGAGAGGGCTGCGTTTAAAGAGATCTGGAAGACGCTGGACCCCACAACAGCTTGGCAAAGCTGCTGTGCCTGTTGCACCCTGAGGAGGAAGCAAACACCTGTCAAGGAACTCACCTGGGCTGATGTGGCCTGCCAGTGCCCTTTAGTAGGAAAATCACAAACTGGACTCTTATTCCACAGAAACTTTGCGAGCCTTCTACTGTCCTGTGGGTTCATGGGAAAGTGTAATAACATTTTCTTTTTTCAGATTGTTTTTATGACAGGCCAGACATTTGAACCTCTGTCTGGTTCCCGCAGTCACCACTGACTTTACTTTGGCGATAGCTGCTCATTTGCTTTGGCAAAACCAGATTGCTCTTGCTGTGGCACATCGTAGCATTTTGAAATCGAAAGGTGCTTTTTGAGCACTTTGCAAGACAGAAGTCCTGCACCTGCCAAGGGAGATAGAAGGGAGCTGAGTAAGCAACTGGCTCGGCACGCAGGCACAAAATGGAGTACATTTCCATTTAGCATTTCAATATTTTCAACGGAAATCTGTTTCAGCATATTCATATTTTCAGCAGAAAGAAAGAAACATTTATCTAGAAAACCTCTAACTAGCTGTGGTGGCAGGGATGGTGCTACTTTCTGGACCATAGGAACCATAGGAAACATTTCCCTTGTCCTGAATTAGCTCTGAAAGAAGCTCTTGTAGATCACCAGGAGGAGGGCATGTGGTTCCTTATACAGTCACTAAATTGCCCCTTCCGGACTTACTACTCATTGCACCATTGGCAGTGGTTTGGCCCAAACAATCTAATCTTTAAAATGAGGTGTCTGGTATTTCTGGTGACTAAGAACCAAAGAAGAAAAGAGCTTTTCATTACCACTGCTCACAATGCCTTCCCCAATTTTTAGTCATCTTGATAACCTCAGCCATTCTCTGCTCCTGGGTGAAAAAGAGCTGGGCGAGTCTGGTCGAAACCACACTCTTTCTGCCTGGACAAAGAGCTGTACCACATCGTTACAGTGATGAGAATATTATGGTTGGGGATACATCAAGGGCCAGGAGCCCATTCTTTCACATAAAATGGAAGAGAGGTATTTGATTTCTTTGTATTCCTTTGACAATGTCCTCTGAGATGACACAGACACAAAGCAAACTCAGCCTACACAACCCTGAATGACAAGCCCCCGTGTGGGATAGGTAGTGAAACCTTCCTGCTCAGTGAAACCCGGGTTTCACAAAAGCATCTCCAGAAAGAAAATTGTACGCTGTGTCAGGCAGGAAAATCAAGGTGTATGATTTATTGGTGTCCGGCCTGCCTCTCCTGTGCTCTTACCCCACCTTAATTCTTCCTTGTGTGCTTTCTGTCTTAGGCTTGTAAGCCCAAGGTGTTGAGGGAGAAGAAGGCTGACTGAACGTTCATTTCCTGCAAGGGTTTCCTGTATGATGTAAGAACGAGAGTGGGAGCAGCAAACAGCTCCTCAAACATTAACTGTGTCGGGATGTTTGAGACTGTGTGAAGAAAACGGTACTCAGAGGCTCGAGGGAAAGTTTTTTTTGTCAGTGAGTGTAATCATTAGGGGATTACTTTTTTTTAAGTTTTCCTTCTCCCCAGCTCTCATAAGAATGTGAAGGTTAAGAAGGGGGCCCAACAAGCTAAAAGGAAATGTCCCCTCTCTTCAGGTTTATTATTGAAAGTGGCCAGATGTCATTTGTTTGTGACTAGAAAAGGGAAGTTATATTACAGAATATGACACTTCAAACCCCATGGTAAAAACAAAAGTGAAAATGGAAAAGCATTCAGCTGCACTCATTCACATTTGTGATCCACAGCCTGGGGCCCTTTGACATGGAGATAAGAACTGAATTTTATCACATTTAGGTACATTGTGAGCGTTGCGTGTCCTGTACATTCCATCGGGTGTTGATCAGATGAATCTGAAGCCAGCTGGGATGGTGGGTGGCGGAGAGCTAGTGGAGGAAATGCTCTACATGAAGTGGTTTGAAGTAATATAATGTGAATGCTTCTTTCTTTCCCAGACCCAGCTGGAATGCCCTCTTGTACTTGCAATCAGAGCTGTGAATCGGTGCCTTGTATGGGACATGAGATCTGCTAAGAAAAGCGATATGAAGTTCTTCAGCAATGAACTAATTGTTCTGGCACTTGATTCTGAGCAACAATTGGAATGGGGGAGATACCATAGCTTGTAGATATCCTACTAACGTTAATAAAGAAGAGACACCAGGAAAAGCCTCTGCTACCCTTCATGGGTTCATATTAGCATTGAGGACCTTCTGCCGTTGCCAAAGAATGATATGGCTTATACCACCCTGTAGTGCTTACACCATCAAGGCTTCAACATCCCACTTGAAATCACTTAAGTTGGTTTTCTTTTTCAAGGCACATGAAAGAGAGAAATCCACCAGTGAACTCATAGGTTACAGCAGAAATTATATAGGCAGCGTGACATCAGATTCAGGCTCCCTAGAACAAACTTGTTGCTATTAACTTCTCCAGTGAAAGAACATCGTGGAATAAAAGACACATTCATGCTGTAAGTATGATTCACCCTACCTTCTCCATAAGACTGCACAACAGCCAGTCACAATTTCTATGCTGCGAACAGCCAAAGAGTATGAACAGGAGGCGACACCAGCAATTCCTGTCTCTAGGCTTCAAACATGAGCAGAATGTCATGACTTCCAGCCTTATCACCAAGTGCTGGATGTGCCCTGAAAAACAAACAAAAATCTCTGTGCTGTCACTCAAATTCTCTCCAAATTCTTTCTCACATCTGGTCACCTTCTCTGTGTGTGCATGAGACCGGGTGTTACTAACACAAATGCCCACAGAAGTGCTGTCCAGAGGTATTTTTTACCATCCAGGAATTACTGCCCTTAAGTAATCACATCTTGAATCCAGGAGTTCTTAGAACTCCTAGGGTCTTTACCTCCTAGGGTAAAAAGTGCTCAAGTTTCTTTGAGTAATATAGTGGAAAGAATAAAATGAGATCTATTCCGGATATGCTGGCTATTCCTGTGGCAGAAATTAAATAGTACCAAAGAACGCCCTCAGGCACCAAAACATGTTTATGTTCTTAAATTGTTGTTGGGGTCCCTGGCACAGTTCTGGCTTATGCCAAGTAGCATTCTTCTAAAATCTTCCCAGCGCGTGTCAGGATATGAAACAGGCCATGGGCCAGATCCATTAGGTAGAGCAAATGTGCCTATCCCATTCTTTGGTGGGCAGCAATGTTCAGGAATATGGCTGTACCTAGAACATGCCTCTGGGTCTCAGCGTTGGCAGAGACTGAGGTACTAGTGTAGATATAGCTCCTGGTGACAGAAAAAGTGAAATGATTTTTGCTAATCCCACTCCCACTTCATTAGTCATACAACCAGCGTGTTTTGGAAGACTACAGGAGACGTACCAGAAAACTACTGGAGACAAACTCCACACTTTTGGAGGGGGGGGAGGAAAGGGGACAATGTGCACTCAACAGAGAAAGAAGCCTTCCTGGCATGGGCAGAGGTTACTCTGAGCCTGAGGGTCCCCAGATTCTCAGGTACCACCACAGAGAAGCTGCTAGCTGTGCGCCAGGCCACATGGAGGCAGAAACATTCAGCTGTCCTGGTTGTATTTGCCTACCACTTTGAAGAAGTTTGTCTATTGCTAGTGATACCTGTGCCACAGAATAGGGCTCCTCATGCTCCAAGGTAACTCTCCATAAAGAGACACTACCTGAGAAAAGGAGAGAAGAGGACTCAGAAGACCACCTAATGGGTACCTTTCTGGTCATCAAGAAACGGGATTTTATCAGGACGTCAGTAAAATCATCTTGGGTAGCAAGAAGAGTAAGGGTAGATAAGCCATAGGCAAAGGTATATACATCATCATTCAAAAACTGATTAATGGGATGTCCTTTGAGAAAGAAGCAATTGTTCACAGCAGCGAAGGCGTTGGGTGCTGGCCCCGGTATCAGAGTGACCAACACTGCCCGGGCTAAAGGAACATGGTTACATTCCTTACTGTATCCATGTGTGATTGTCCAGGCACTGCAACTGGGTTGAAGAGTCACTCAAAGAGCCATACTAACTGATCACCTGTGTAATCACTACCCACCAACTTGCAGTGATCAGAGATCTACAGACAGTCAATGTGGATACAACTAAACTGTTTTTCATTAGAATAAAACTAGGGTGCGATTATTCAAAGCCTCTGGAACAACACAACACCTGTTAGTCACACTGAGGACTGTTACTGCCTTACTGCCTCTGTGAGATACAACTATTGGCTCTGTCTCATGTGTGTCGGCGTTATCCATCCCAGCTGGTTGAAATAGTCTGGATTGCTTCACAGATCTGGTACAGATAGGCTGTCTCTGAGTCAGTGAACTGCCAGGTCACAATGAAAACATGTTTTTCCTCTGTGCTGTCTTTCTTCACTAGTAATAGCCTAATTGCCTTGGAATTTGACATATACAGGTTATGAGTGATTTTGTACATTTTAATCTGATCAATTGCTCACAGTAATTTATCATTTTCCAAAAGTGAAGAAATAAAGGTATTTCAAAATGGAAGTCCAATTCTTAAGTCTTCCGTTTGGGCTACATAAAATAGAGGAAACGCCCTTGCCTGAAATGTTCAATCACAGAACAAATACAAGTGGTGGACCTGACACAAATCAGAGCTGACTTGATCTAGTTTGGGCATTGAAATATTTTTTTTTTCATTTGCCATGCAGCCTAAGGTCAGATTGTCTCAACTGCAGATAGTACAAAACTCCTCTATATATGAGGGGTAAAACTTTGATAGGCTCATTTGGCTTTATATTGCTATAATAACAATACCAAACAAATGGCTGACACAGGACTCAGAGGGCATCATCCAGCAGGCAATCTGCAGGACCAGCTCTGATTGTGGTGCAGAGTTCAACCCCCCTCCCAAGTGTGAGTTATGGCTAGATGGAGCAAATCTTTGATATGCTGTGTGGAGCAGTCATCAGTCTTATCTGGCCAGGACAAAGCCAAAACGTAAACGAAGTTGTGAGAAGAAGCCATTTCAGTTGAAAAAAGGATCTCAGAGATTTGTGTTCCTGGCATATTCCTATATTCAGTGGGGCTTTCCAGCACTAATTATCAATGGACTAATTTATATGTGTTCAGTGGATTTGGGCTCTCAGACCAAGATCAGCCAGAGGATTCCAAGAACATTCCTAGAGGAGCAGTATTTGCCCTGGAACTGGATGCTGTTCATCTAGAAATACACCAGATGAAGAAGCAGCTGCTAGAAAGGAGGCAGAAAGCTGACTGCCATGAACCCTGTACATACTGCTCTGTGTCTAATATCCATGAGGAAAGGGGGATTCTGATCTGGCTCATGAATTTACTAAACAGCGAGGACAGATGATGAGTTTATGCTGCAAAATAAGGGACACTGACATAATATGGGTGAAACGTGAACCATGTGGAAAAAAATCAGTGATACAAAGGAGTGCTATGAGTACAAGGCTGGATGTGGCAGAAGGAGCATCATCGGTGTCTTCTAGCGCAGGACATCAAAGGAAGGTGTAAAGCCTGGAAATGAGGATCAAGTCTACCAGTGAACAGCACTTAAGATCGAATGACGGAAGATAGGAAAGGCATATGGCTATACTGATCCAGGTCAAACATAATTAATGTTAAGATTATGGAACAGTGGGTCCAAACCTGGAGCAGCCTGTAGCTTATCTAGCCGAGAGAGTGATGAGAGAGTGTGGGCTTATCCGCAGAGCAGTTTTGAAAATGGGACAAAGTGGGCATCTGAGTTAGTTCAGTCAGTGCCTGGCTATTTGTGCAACAGGGCACTGGCAGAAGGAGCAGCACAAAGTGGGTTCAGAAGGACTCCTGCAGAGACACTGCAGACACACCACACAGAGCCAGCCCAGCTCCCATCCTGGTACAATGGTGTCAGCTGGGCTAGGACCCTCCTGAGCCTCTATGCAGGGTCTCCATGCTGTCATCTCCTTCAGTTTGGGGACACAATGCAGTGAAACTTGGCCTAGCCCTGAAGGCAGCCAGCTTGGGCTCAGCAGGACATGTCTCTTCAGGCTCCATACTACATAAAAATGGCTAACCAATTTCCAGGCTAGGCTGACTGTGGCAACCAGAGCGGTCTCCTGCTGTCACTAATCTACAGTTGTCCACTGATGATGGAGACCTGAGTGAAGCAGGTCATATTGCAGCTGGATAATTACGGATCATGGCAGCTGAATATACATTTATGCCCCTAAATGTGATTACACAAGACTTAAGCTAATTATTACCTGGAGACCTCTACATGCCAGTTGTAAAGCCAGTTGGGATTTACAGCAGGTATCACTCACATTTAATTTCCTAAACAGCGCAAAGTAGGGTCAAGATTGTGAAGCATCAGCCATGAATATACTGAGGAAGTTGTGATGTACCTGTGGCAAGGATGTATTCTGATGAACTTCAGCATGTGTTATGTAGCCACTAATCACAGCTGTGTCAGAGAGGTGCTGACTGCTGGAATTGGAGGTTCAGGCTTGTCATGTTCCCTTTTCTGAAGTGTAATACAATCTGCCGCACTGGCTGGTGGATTAGTCTTGAAAACTTCCATTAGCTTTAAGCCAGGGTGTAAAGCTCTGCAAGTCCTTATTCTTAGCATATCCAGTAAGTTAAACATTTGGGATGATGATCTCTGGGAATTCATGGGAAACTGTTGCTAGTGTATGAGCTTGTCGTCATCTAAATGTAAAACCACTTAGAGACAGCGATGGCCAGGAAGAAGGTTTTGTTTCACAGTGGTCAGAATTGTCTAAGCATGATAAGGTGCAAGAACGGTTTGCTTAGATGGATTCTAAACAAACACTCAAATAAGACAAGGCCTGGCAAATATAAGCCATGATGGTGAATTTTTCAGAATTACATGCACAGGTTATAATGGAAAATGCGTTGTTCCTTCGGCTCAGAAACTTGGCTGCAACTTAGAGAAACGCTGGAGTTTGGTTTGTTCCTGCTGAACGAGATGGGGGTCCCACTTCCCTGAAGTATTTTAGAAATCCCTACACCTTCTCTTCATGATCTGTAATGCAGCATGTCTGTGTAGACTTGAAACACTTTCTAACAAGACCTTTCTTGCCTGTAGCCTAACTGACGGGATATGACCATGCTGCTGAGCATGTGCTACCCAGGCTGGTTCAATAAGGCAAGACACCGTTAAATTCTGACACTGTCAAACAACACGTTGAATTTTCTTCAGTGGTCTTGAATCTCTGCGATTACATCTTTAACACATCAATAACTTAGCCTCTGGTTAGCAAGGATCGCTGAAGCATGACTAATCAGCAGATGAAAGTGTCTTTGTGGGGATTAGCTTTAATGAAAAGAAAAGGGATAGTTATTTTGGTAGTTTGAAATCTTCCATAAATCAAAGCGAATACTGACAAAGCAGGTTCATACGGTAAGAATGAAGCTATTGTGAATAAAATTAAGGGAACAGCTACTTTTATATAAATCACAGGCCAGGACAGCATTTGTAAGAGAGTTCATGGGAACAAGATCATTTAACTTCTTCAGGTGTAAATAAGTGATATTTAGCTAATGTTAAAGCATCCCTAAAGAACAATAGATGGATGATGGTCCTTAGCAGGGAGTTTCTTTTTTGGTTTTCATTTTCTTTCTTTTTTTTTTTTTTCATGCAAAAAATACCCAGCTAGTTTATCTTGGCTACTTTGTTCTGTGCAGGGACAAACAGCCAACATACAACTTGGTTTTTACCACTGTCAGAGAGGAGGACATAGCGAGAGAAACTTTAGTCTGGATCACTGATAGAAGATGTTTCTGGCTGATGTAAATTAGAAAGTTTCTTGGTCTTCTATAATGTGGTTTGAAGGAGCTCATGGGGGCCATGGGGATAGTGGCAAATAGAAAGAAATGCAAACTCCACACCTTCTGGGGAGTATTCATATTCAGTTCCTGAACTTTAGACCTCCTATATACTCCTGTGCAGTTAATGTGCTGTATAAATAATCACCCCTTGAGCTCCTCCAGGCAGTGACTCAGAGCACCCACGCTGAAAGCTTAACCCTCTCCAATGACTGTATGGGATGCCTGAAGTTAGACTGTACGTGTCAATGTATCTACCAGCTCCCTTCCCTTTATGTTGTCCTGTTGGGTTATGCTGTGCCGCCTTCTCCATTGCTTTATTGCGACTTTTAAATTTAATCCTTGCGGGTGTGAGATTGAACCTCAAACTCATAATTATAATATTGGAGTAGGTCTTTCTGCCTCTGACTTAACTGAACATCTTTTCAGGTAGCCTGAGGCAAATGGAAAAACTGCTCACATCCAGGTTCCCTTGTTTCCAGATATGCTTTTGTACTGCTATCATATGCACTTTTTGAAAAAAGCTATTAAAACACTCGGTCTGCATGTTGCAGGAACTTTTGCTAAATGGTTGATTGGAAATCACAAATGCTTGCTCATCACTCTAAAGAAATGTGGCATTAAAAGTAAAGCTCTATGTAGAAATATCAATTTACGGTACTGCTCAGTTACTGTATTGGAGGGCTTCCCATGCTCTGGAGTGTCTCAGTTTGGGGTGGATTTTTTTTCTTGTATGCTCTCTTTTCCTTGTGCTCTCACAGCTTAAGCTTTCAAGGGATTTGAGTGAGTGACAGAGCTCTGCCAAAGAGTTTGTGAATAAGGGTCTTACTCTAAGATTTTTTAGAGTTGTTTTCACATCTTTAAGACAATTTCCACATTAACTAAGGCTAATTATTAAATACTTAATATGGATCACTATTCTAACCGGTGCCAGTTTTTCCTTCTTCCTATACAA
This sequence comes from Ibidorhyncha struthersii, assembly GCA_013398815.1. Classification (NCBI taxonomy): domain Eukaryota; kingdom Metazoa; phylum Chordata; class Aves; order Charadriiformes; family Charadriidae; genus Ibidorhyncha; species Ibidorhyncha struthersii. The sequence goes on from VZSZ01004591.1 coordinate 738,479, forward strand.
ATGTGCTTTATCTTCAAAGTCAGTTGGAATGTGTATGTGTGTGTGCGCGCGTGTATATCTGGGTTTTAAAATCATAGTTCAGTTATTGCAAATTTTCTATGGAAATTGAAGCAAATGACTGTGTTGTTACATAGTGACAAGAGTAGGATTAAAAAATAATTTCCATGGAGGAATTTACCATACTGCCTGGTATAATTACTCTTCCATTACGTAGTTTTTAGGGTCACGGTGAAAAAATAAAAATCCCAGACCAACAAAACTCTGTAATTCATGATGTTTACATGATTCATAATTTACAATGGGAAGGAAAAGGAACATTATGTGAAAAAATGCTATGCACATTTTTGCACAACATTCTACTGATATATGAATCATGCTTGTCTTTGGTTAACTCAAGGGAAATAATCCCAGTAATGTATGTAAGGCAGTCATGCCCACATGTCTGGGTTTTTTTATATCCAGATTTCAGTGGAAAGAGAGATACTTTTTAAACAGATGGCAAACAAGCCCCTTTCCCCCCAACTACTTAGCAAATTTAATAACATAGCTAATTATAGGACCATGTATGTTAATCCATTCATATGCTTGCTCCATATATTTAATGTCACAAGTCAAAGGGATCTATGGAATTGCTGGGCAATGGCAGCTAAATTACATCCAGACAATATTTCCTCTTTAAGTATGCTTTTGAGACCAAATCTCTTGAGATTTCTGTTGGCAATTCAGTACAAAGGCTAATGTAAAATTCTGTAACTGCAGTATGGCAGTGATCTTAGGAGAGGCTGAAACACTCTCAGAGGCTGCATCTGCCTGGTCTAAGGTGATGTCCCATGTCACATTTACTCTCAAGGGTCAGAAGGAAGAACGTGAAGACAGTTGTTCCCTGTGAATTTTCCCCTTGGCTGCTGGCTGTGTCATGGCGCCATGATGCTCCCAGGGCTGCTTGCCAGAGCACCACGGCCATCTGTTGAGTTGGAAGGGCCGTTCCCTTCCTCACTCAGAGCTATTGCATCTCTTTAAATCACCACGTTCCAGTATTTAAAGGGTGGCTACAAAGAAGATGAAGACTTTCTTTTTTACAAGGAGTCACATGGGAAAAATGAGGGGTAATGGGTACAAGTTACTCCTGAGGAGATTCCAATTGGACACAAGAGGAAAAATTTTCACAATGAGAACCAGCAGCCATGGGAATAATTTCCCCAGGGAAGTGGTTTATCCCTCATCATTGAATACTTTTAAGATTCAGCTGGACAGGGTGCTGGACCATCTTATGTAGATCATTGTTTTGCCAAGAAATGTTGGACCAGATGATCCTTCAGGTCCCTTCAAACCTGGTATTCTATGATTCTTTCTGGACCTTCCACTCCATTCCACTCCACTCCACTCCACTCCACTCCACTCCACTCCACTCCACTCCACTCCACTGCAGAGGACCTGGTCACAATGGCTGAAATACTAGACTGGGTCAGTATTGATTCAAGCATGTCAAGCACCTACTTACTACTGAGAGCTGCCTGTTGAGGGTCAGCAAGGAGTAGGAGCCACCACTTAGACCTGTGAAGCATCAGCCCTGTCTTCGACTGTAAGTAAGTGCTTCTTGGTGGTGCATCTAATGTTATTTTGCATGTGTTACAGCTGAAGTATGTGTGACACCATTCATGCTGGAAGTCAGAAGCAACTTTGAAAACATGCCTCTACGAGGGGAGAGGCATGCTAATTATCCGTGAGGACAACGGCTCGTTCCTCTGTGACTGACAGTCTGGAGTACCTTGTACCAATAAAAGCCTGATCTCAAGTGTCATATGCACTGAGTAAATATATACGGAGTTCTTACATCAAAAGCTGTCTGTACGGTAAGGAAAACAAGCTCAGAACCAGAACATCTCTTGGGTAGTTTTATACTTGTCATATGTAAAAGATTTGTCAGTCAGAAAGATCTGGCTGTTTACATCACCGGTTCTTTTTATGTAGAATTCAAAGCATATTACTAATAAAGTATAAAAATTCAGGTTAAAAAATGTGAAACTTGTAAGAGAAAAGAGTAATACTGTCTGGAACAGGTTAAGCACCAAAAAGAGCACAGAAAATTTAGAGTATCTGAGTTCCATAATCTATGGATCTGCCTACACATATCCGTTTGCTTCAAGTACTCTTTGTGATCTGTCAGAATTATTTAAAAACTTTAAAAAATGTATGGAAACGAATTTAGTCATGTATCACAGACTAGCTCAGGAGTAAGAAGAATCTCACAAATCACAGAGGGATTAAGTTGGGGGGAGGATTCAGAAAAGTGAGGGTTGGTGACATCTGTTTCTGTGCACATGCCATCCTCACCCTCCATGTGTAGGGACGAGGTGTCTCTCAGTTCATTTAACCATTGTGGCACCCGTTCGGTTCCCATGAAATGCTGATAACTCAAAATATACACCCTGCAGAAAGTGGCTGAAAGCTAATCTCCTGTTGGAGTTTTCCTGCTAGTTTCCATCATTTTGTTACTTTCATAATTAAACTTACTTTATCCCAGATTTTAACTCTTAGAGCTGTTAGAAAAGCAAAACTGCAGTGAGTTTACGGACTTCTACACTACCCCCACAAAGGCAGGGTTTTTATCCAGCCACTTCATCCATTTGCACAGCCCTTGGCGGGGTGGAGGTGCTGATGCTTTAATCTGCTGCTTGCCCCATTTCTGCGGTGGGCTTGTGCCAGCAGAGCGATGGTCCCACACTGTTGTGCAAAAGTCTTCACCTGAAAAAGCCTCCCAGGAAAGAATTCCACAGAGACCAGGTGAGCAACTCAGCCCTTTCTGCTACTTCTGGCTTTCTCTGCTGCCTCATCCCAACCCCATAGCTAGTCTGTGCCTTTACTGCGAATGCAGCATCCCTTCCCAATGGATGTATTTCTCTCAAGTGCCACGCAATCCTGGAACAACCCCTCCCCTGCCCCCCAAATCCCATATTCTTCCTAAAGTCTGTAGGTTGCTTTTGAAAATAGAGCATGCCCTGGCTGTGTGTCTCACTGGGCAGAGGGCCTACTGCCTGTCATCCTTGATGTCTCTCTTACTACTTGTTTCAGCTGGTTGTTTTCTTGGTATTTAAAGGCTTTGTTGTGTTCCACACTTTCAATTAAGGAGGAAAAATGCTCTCTGTGTTGTAAGAATGAAACTGGCAGTTGTACACTTTGGTTTGTAGCATAAACAGTTGCACAAGGATTCATTGGCAACCTTCCCTTCACTAAGGAGGCTATCAGCTAAATGTCACAGATGTGTCTGGGTCTTGCCAAGAGCTGGAAATGTACTGGGAAACTTCTGAAAATGCCCTCAATTTAAAAAAAAAAAAAGCTCTCAAGGATGTAGTGGACACGTGCTAGCTGCAGAAGAGGATGGAGACTCTCTGAGCATATGGTCAGCGTCTCATCTTGCGCATTCCTCCTTACCTCTGGAGTTCTCTTCCTCATGTATTGGGCTGTGCCTCTCCCCCTGCTCGAAGCGAGTCTTCCTCCTCAGCAACTCATTTCTTCCGTGTGGCCTATAAACCTGAGCTTTTCCTTCTTAGTAACAGGATCACAAATAGCGTAAAACATTAAAAATGCCCTAGCCCCTTGACACCTTCGTTATAACCAAAGCAACAGCATGATCTTATTGCTGGAACACTTGCCGTCCCTACCCTCGTCACCCACGATCACGTCATGATTTAACTACAGCCTAATCCTGCAAACACTTCCTACCCAGCAGAGCACTTACCAGTGCCTGAGTAGCCCACTGACATCGGTGGATTATTCCAGGTAGTACATCCCAGGAAAGCTAAAGAAGTGTTTGTACCACTGGGCCATTTAGTTTGCAAGCTCTTGGGGGATATTATCTTTTGTCTATAAAGAATCATGCACACGTACGGTGCTGTATAAATAATTAATAATAACAGAACTCACATCAAACTAGCACATATGGGAATTCATACCTCTGGCTTTCCTGGCCGCTAGAAGAAAAATCACAGAATTACGGAGTTTGGAGAAAGCCTCCTGATAGCATATCTGGGTTTGTAGAGTTCACCTCACTTTGGGAAAGGGTTTTCTTTTTCTCTGCACCAGAGGAAACATTGAAAGACCTTCACCTGGCAAGAAATGCACAGGAAGCATATTTTAAGTTAATCCAAAATCTGATGAATATCTCCCAAAGGTAAATTAAAGCTCTTATCACCCTGTCTAACCTTTAATTGCATAACACAGGAGGTCTGGGTTTTATCAAACTATTGACTCTTTTTGTGTTACGATTTCTCTGCTTTCAGCAATATTGCACAAATTGTTCCTTGGTGAAGGCCTTAAGCAATAAAATAAAACTGCTAATTTTATTTCCAATGCGCTCACCCGTTTTGTTCTCAAATTTTGTTATACTCTTTTCTCCCCAAAATATGAATCTGAATGATCCAAGTTATCAAACAAAAATAAAAGATTAAACCAGAGAAAGCAAATATGCCAGCAAAAGCAGAGCTGAGAGGCTACAGAAGCTTGGAGCTCTACGTGATGGTGTAACACAACTTCTGGATTAAAGAGAAAAACAAAAGAGTCCCTTTTTAAATATGATTAAGAAGGAAAATAAATTTAAGGTACCTGTTAGAATATAGTTCCCTCTTAACTTCAGATGCAATAGACGGTTTCAGATTCCAAGAATCCATGAGTACGGGCCTTTCTGTCAAGATACTAAGTATGTCATGGTCATACATTTCTCAAGCTTACATCACTTGTTGCTCAGAGGGAAGATCATCACTCGAGTGCAATAGTCATGAAGGAAGGTAGTTTCCTTCTCAGTAAGAAGACTTCTGTTTCCTTATGGGGAGGGTGACATACGTACATCATATTCAGCTGCTGTACTTCCCATGTGTTTTTGCAAACCAGACTGAATTGTAAAACGCATGGGTTGAGATTACTATGAACTTTTGTTGCAGTGACAATGTCTTTGATTAGCAGGTAGAATATACTCTTCCACCTTCAAAGAATGCTTTAGCCACCAAAATGTGCAAGTCATTGGGCTACTTTCCATCTCCATGGAAACCATTCCATTTTGTATAGGATAACAATATTCAGTGGTTCAGAGAGTACAAAAGTGAACATGAATAACAGCCTCTTGATTAGCTGATATTGGTATTTCGCTATTTTAAGAAAAAAACTTGGAACACCAGGCTCCTTCTATCCTACTCTACAAGTATTCTAAGCACCAGGTAACAGGAATACTTTTTCCTTTCTCACTGATTTAGTGAACACTGAATAGATCTGTCCAAAGTGAAGAGGACCAGCTGGAGAGATGGATGACACCCTGCTTCAGCACAGACTACAGCATGGTGGCTCAGGGCGTTCTCCGTAGCAAGATTCAGAGGAAGAAGTTAAACTCCAGTCTTAGCTACTGAGTAAAAAGCAGGTTTTTGTAGGGAGGAGTTGCTCCTTCACCAGTACTTTGTATCTTGTCCACACTGGTAAGAATCCCTGAACCTCTACAGGATTGTGTATCCTCTCCTTGGGAGAAAGGACACTTCCAGCTTCAGAATCCCAAGGTGTCTGGAGTAGGAAATAGTTCACGTGGCTAAGATCAAAGTGCTTCTGAACATGCCCAGAAATGGAGATTTACATGAGCAATCTTCTGCTTTGAGAAGTTGGCTGTCTGTGGACTTTAAGATGTTTTGTTTTAGATCTGGGGTGCACAGAGATTTTTCCATACCTAGTTTGCCCCCAGGTAAGGTACTTAAATATTTCTGTATCTAGAATGTAGGTGCTTCTTAAAACAGCATTCTGTCTTGAAATTGGCAGACAGATTGTTTGTATACATATATTTAAATGCACACAGACACGCACACAAATATATGTAGTTTGAATGCATTCACACCCAGAAAAACACACAAGTATATATAACATTTAAGCATAGTATGCATGTATAAGAAGGTAATATATAAAATATATTATATATGAAAAATGTTTAACTCCATTCAATAAAGCCAGTACTGTCCCTTTTTCCAGATTTTGCAAAACTGCTATTTTGTGTTTATTCTTCAATTGAAACAAAACGTGAAGGACTTCTGTTTGTAGAAAGAAAGCAAACTATGATTTATTTGGGAAGGTCTTGTTAGGGTCTTTTTGGTAAACCAAAATTTAAAACCAAATGGCAAAAAAAAAAAAAAAGGAAATTATTAAGTCTCCGATTTCTCACAAACTTTTGCTTCATGAAAATGTTTTCACAATCTTTTTGAAATCTGTGTGGAAACTTTTGCATCAGCTCTTGTGCAAAAGCAACGGTTAGGAGTACAACTGATGCAGAGGAAAGGGACAGAAGTCTCCTTACCTTCAGATACCTGCAAAATCTGCTGCAAAATTTGGTACATAAGGGTGTCCAGGCCTTGACAGCATCCTTCCTGCTCAAGAAGTCACTTACTTTTGTAGGTCTTCACAACAGGCTGATAGATCTGCTGGTATTTCAAAGGTGATATTCAAGATAATTGTGCCCAGTTGGGACCAGATTTTCAGAAGACATCATAAAATCTCATCCTTTCTGGTATATTTTAACTAGGTCAGTGCTTTTAATGTTCTGGCCCTGGGTTATTTTGTCTATGAGTTAGAAGAAACATTGAAATAGTAGCAAGATCTTTCTGTGCACTGTGTTGCTCACATGCAACAAATATTTCAGAATAATAAGAGTAGCTTTGTTGAAGTGAGCTGCATAAATTAACTGCACAGCCTTAGGCCTGGTGACTTTTCTTTTATAAGGAACTATTTCTTTTCTGTGCTCATTTAATTGTTTACTCCTACCATGTATTGTACATGGGAATTGTAGTCTCTGCTTATCAGATACCTACCTACACTATTTCTAGTGCATCTGTACAGAATTCCCAACTTTGTAAGTTATCATTGGAGTTGAATTTTCAATCACCAATAACCCTAGTGATATGACAACTGGGGACTTGGTTGATAAGGCTGTATGTAAAAGCTGGTTGGATCTGCACTCTGGACTGGTACATCTTCCTTGACAAGACAAAAATCCTGGGCCTCTTTTACATAATATTTTGTTTCTGCATAGGAGGAAGTCGAGTTTGGTTTGCAATAAACTGCCATTTTATGATAATACAAGGCAAGAAATTTCAGTTTAAGTAGTTGGGTTATCCCAGTTAGATTTGACCTAGGTAGCTACATGGCTTGGGGGTAAAATAGTGGATTAAATTCAGGTTCTGCTGAAGTCAATGGACAAACATCTACTGTATTCAGCAGAGCCTGGATGGAGCTCAGTCTTTCAGTTTCAAAAAAATGAGGGATATTTTAGGCAATAGGTAATTCAATTTTTTGCACCACAGACGGATGTCACATTTTGATTTCTTTTCCCTACCATATTAAAATATGTCTTCTTTGCTTTGAACCACATGTCTTTCAATCTAAATAAGTTAAAAAACCCAAATCTATCTCCAGCCCAGTTCAACTACAGTGAATCGGGGGTGGGGCAGGGGGTGGAAACAGGCCATTTTATAACAGGGAATTAGACTACATTGACTTTATTATTATTGCCCTTGAACATTTTTAACAGGTACCAGTGGCTTATAAAAAACAAAATCTATGCTGCACATATAGTCATAAACTAAATAAGCAGGCTTAGGTGATCTGTTTTAAAGCACAAAGGTGATTTTCATATATTGTAGTGAGAGGCATAAACTGTGTTATCCAGGTTAATTTTCCTCTCATATACTGTGTGCTGTCGGAAAAAACTTCACAGGTATTCAGGCTCCCCTAGATCCTGGTTATCATAAATAAAAGAAAGTTTGGCCCTTAAATAAGTTTTATTTTCAGGTTAGCAGCCACTCTGTTTTGCTTTTCCTCTTCTCATAAATCAATTATTGAGGTCTATTTAATTAAGAACAGATTAGAAACATTTTCATTGTTGTTTTTTAAATTTCCTTTGTACTGAAGTGCTACAGAGTTAGAACACCAAGCACAAAAGTGCACAGCCAACCGTGACTAACTGCATAAAGCAAATAACAAGCTGTATGATCAAAAACGAAAGCCAGCACTGTTCATGTGGAATAATAGAAATCATACCACCAAAACACTTCATACACATCTCATCTACCGACGTACACACTTGCTCAGCTCATGTCACGCCTCAGGAATGCGGTTGCAAACAGAAAGGGACCTTCATGAGAGGTAAATACCCAGAGGGGAAGCCGCATTTCCCTGTGCCTCATCCTGATGGTACCTTACCCCTTCAGCTTGAGGTTCATCGGCTGCGGGGAGGGAAAGGCAGAGCAAGCTGTTACTCAGGACATGCTTCTCTACTTCCAGCTCTTCTGGAGACGTCCTCAGGGAGCTACGCCAAATATATGCACCAAACACTATTGCTCAGTGCGGCTAAACTTGCCACGTTTGAGCTGGAAGGCCGGTAAAGGACAGTCATTATCCATTTCCACAAGTCACAAAATGATGTCCCCCCAAAACATACAAAAATCATCATGCGATGTTGTATTCAGGGCTCTGACATAGTCCCTGTCTTCACCGTCACTAAAAATAACCTTCCACCCTCTGCTGATTTTTCTCAGGGGTTGCAAAGGCCGTTCTTATTTGAGCAAAGAAAATCTTACCTGCTTATGGGATGCAACTGAGAGTGGGGAAATGCTGGATGTCTCTGGGAGAGGATAAAGAGATTTTACCAAGCGCATTTTATTTTTACATAGTGTTTTGAAACAAACAAACAAAAGGCCAACCCTCTGCCTATTAACTGGAAAACAAATCCAGCTTAGAATTTTTGCTCAACTCTCGCTGCAGGAAATGGGAAACTTTCTGCTGTTTCGTGGGGAATTGGAGCAGGCCAGAGATGAGAACAACAACAAGCAGCCACCCACCAATAAAATGCATGTAGTAAAGTACTGTCAGAGAGATCAAGGGCTTTGCATATGCTTTAGGAAGGATTCAATTTCATTGTTAGTTCAGGCCAAGGAGGAAGGAGATTCCATATTCCTGCAGTCATTCATCCCAACTACTCCCCTACTGATTTTTAAAATCTGTTATGGCTCAGACCTTTCCTCACACTTCAGAGGAGAGAGATGGCAGAGGGAACAAGAGCTCCTGAGGTTCCTCTCTACTCATTATCCAAAGACCCTTTAAAAATGTTGCTGCTGAGCGCTACATCTTTTATATCCTATGACTATGACTTCAGTCAGGAGAAATTATATACCGGCATAATTCTCTCTTGAATTCAGTGGGGACTCTAGCTGAGGGGTAAATTCAGCTCCACTGTAAATGGAAGGCGAATGCTGGGATGGCTGGGGACTGAAACCTGCACCCTCTTCTCCAGCTTTATGGCCCCAATGTTGCTGCGTTTTACATTCATTGGAAGCAGCACACCTGCCCCTTTGGAAATCAGTGCTACATGTGTCAATGCCAGAACAGAAACCTTCAGTGTGTTGAGTTGTTGACAGGCCAGTGTGCAATTGGAGATGATAACTCAGATATAAAATTAACCATGCAAATTCTCATCCTTCAAGTCGTATCAGATACGCCCGTTCATACAGGGATGAGCCTTTTCCTGTGGAAGTTCTTAATTCACTGACCCCCAGAAGGTGTTGAGAAGATTTTCTGAGAGGATACCCGAGGGTCCTATTTTCTCTTTAGCATAATTCCTCCCAATTAGTGAGTGTTATAGGTCCAGAACTGACGACAATTTGGGTTCCGAGTCCTTAAAGAGTTGAACACGGTGTTGACCACAGTGTCCTGAGCAGTCTCCTAGGTAGGCAGATTGCCTGTCCTAAGCTTTGTTCCTTATTCCTGCCTTATTCTGAAGCACCAGTTTGCACCTCAGACCCACATCTGTAAAATATGGCATTTGCTCATCTTTGAAAGTGCTCTGAGATCCAGGATGAGAGGTGGGGGATGTGTGCTGAACTGGCAACAAAGCAACTAATCTGAAGTTTACTGGGCACATTTTTGTGACCATGCCTAGGGAATGGCACCAAGTGTCAAGCTGCACCTTGAGCTTCTGAGCAAACCAGTACAAAGGGTTTCTCTGTAGTGATGGGGCAGGGAACACACCACAGAGGTTCTGTTAATGCCAGGGAGACCATACAGCCAGTCTCCTTGTCACATCCTCCCCAGCACGCTCAGCCTCTTGCCCTTACAACAGCGTTGTCAAGGAATGGGTTTGCCTCTTCCTTTTGTTCTTGTTCTCCATGGGAGGGGACAGTAATGCCATTTGTACTCTGCATACTGGCAGGTACTGCTAAAGCACGGACTGAGCCTGTTTCTGAGCTCTCTGAGCTGCCTGCTGAGGTGAAGGAGCTGTAGAATTTCTGCTCCGGTTGCCAGTTGGGCAGGTAACATATCCCTGAGAAAGATGATGCGCAAGAGCTAATTATTTTTGTATGCTGCTGCCTGAATAACTTGAGTCTGTCAGGTGCCAAATGCCTCTGGAAATCTCCCAGTTCTGTGGGAACTGAAAGGTTCAACTTGTTCCTGACTCTTTTACAGAGTCAGACCCCAGAAAACTGCAAACTTTTAGCACAAAGCCTCCTCATCTGCTGGGGGGAGAGTGAATCACACCCATGAGAAACATGAGGTAGAAAAAAGGACTCCAAATTTTCATGACCACTGATTCAGTAAGAGCATGATGCATGCTACCCTGAAAGCCTGTCGCAGAGGTGAATCAATGCCACCGTACTTTGCACCATTTCCTTACATTGCTGTTTGTCTTCTTCCCTGCGTGAGTCACTTGGGTTGTGATCCCTGGTTTACGTGCTTCTAAAATCTTGTGTAAAGTTGTGGTGACTGTTAGGCAGTTGGTAGAAGCTTTATATGTTTATTGCATTAGGTTTACATAAACTAAAATACTTGTATTTTGGATAAATAAATGACTTAAATGCCAGGATGACTGGTCTAACACAGTAAGTTTGTAGAAAGTGGTGGCATGGGGAAAGGTAGGTTGAACCCCGGCTTTGGCCTGGTAGCCAGTCATTTGTTAGTTTGTAATTGGGGTTTTTTCAATTCATTCTCTTAGTTGTCTACCTATGAATGATAAAGAAAGAGACGACACTGTCATTGTACACATGAACTGATGTGGTTTTACTGCATTTGGCCACACACTTAGAAGAAATATGCTGGTACAGAGCAGCCACAGGTCTTATCTCTGCCGCCACTCCTTTCACAAAAGAATGATCTTTACATCAACAGTCTTCCATCCTTGGCTTGATAACGTTGCAGTCCTACCTTTTGCTCTTGGTCCGAATGCAGAGATTAAAAACACTCAGTTGATGCAAACGGTGGGTTGATACAACACACAGAATGGGGTGTAGATGTGCTTCACACAACAGAGAGCAGAATTGAAGGGGAAAATGTTGCTTGGAGGCAAGACGCCTCTTTAATTGAGTATGGCAAGGGAAATCAAATACCATATCTGCTTTTTTCCTGGAGTATATCGAGACTGATCATAACTAACATCTCTTCATGTTAAGCAAGTACTTGTCATGATTTAAACTCCTGTTTGCATACAACTCTGAGTAGTGCATCTTAAAGTCATACATATTCATATAGGATGAAGAATGCATAATGTCTGCATAAAAAGATAAGCTGTATGACTATATATGAAGACAACAACTACAATTCTCACAGCACTGTCATTGGTTAATTTTAAAATATTCAAGCATTATTTAAAAAACAGTAAGCTGAACTTAAAACTACACTACGAAAAAATTGTATAACTGAACCAATGTTGACGTGTTTTCCTCCATATTAACCAGTTTTAAAGTCTCCCTTTTTTTTTTTTTCTAACACTTTTTGTTAATTAGTTGTTATTTTAACCTCCAGTAACATGATCAGACTTCTTCTGCCTCTGGGCAATTGAGTTATGCTCTGATCTCGGGTTCTAAGGGAAATGTTCAATTTTATTTTTTTCCACAGTTGAATAAACAGTACCATGTATACTATCTCTTGTGTTAGAATAGTGTTGTCTTCACATAAGACTCAAATAATGGTATTAGTCATTCATTTCCTTGTACACATACACCCTATTGCGTGTTGACAGGTTTATAAGGATGCAGTGGCAGCCGTGGGTGCTGGGAAGCTCCTAGACGACAGCCTTTGAATCCTTGCAGTCCTGAGCAATGGTGCCTGAGTTAGTCTGTTTATTGTCTGCTTTCTCTCCCAGATGCTTGACTTGTCTGAAAGATTAATACATTAACAAGAGTGGTAAGGTCCAGGGTTGCACATCTTTAAGACATGTTTATTAGCAGATGGCACATGAGATTCAAAGGTCACCGTGGAAGGTAACATTTTAAAGTGAAACAACAATATTTATGTTCAAATACTATGCTGATGAGATCATATGGAAAAATGTTTCTGATTAAATTACTTTATAAATAGCCACAATATATCTATTGAAAATTCCAAATGCCACTTTTAGTCTTATTTTTTTTTTATTCTGTTGCTCCCTAATTTATTTAGTAATACGAGACTACCTTCTTTTGTAAACAGACCAGCAGCTGGAAAAAAAAATCTATACTGGACAGACAATCCCACTTTCTTAAGTAACTGAAAATCCAGTGTGAAACCTGGTTCTATTGTCTACTACTTAGAGCTAATATTCCATATAAGAGTTTTTTAAGACCTGAAAGAAATTCTAACAACTTCTAAATTCTCTAGGGTAAAATTCATCTTGCAGACATAAGGACTTACTGGCAGATAGCTATCCTTATTTACAGGCAATATCATGTGCTACAACACATTTGACAAAAATCATGTTATGCTACTTACACAGAATCCACACAATGAAAAGAAAATCCTTTTCTTTAGGATTTCCATAGGAGGACTGTCTCATAGCTCATTATTAGTAATGCTAAACCTGATATCTTGTTTATCCTCTCAAATTGTCACAAACTCTATGTAAATTCCAGAGGAAAGAGTTTTGCACAGGTTTAAAAGGGCAACTAAGCTCTTTAATTAACATTTCTTATCTACCGCGCCACACAGGCATTAAAATGCAGAGGATTTAAATAGTACTTACTTTTCATGTGATCCGTTTTCAACTTTCATAGCCCCTTCCACTGGATCCAGTCCTTGTTCTGAAAACTGTTTCAAGGCACTTAATGCTGCCTAAAGAAAAAATGAGTTGTCAAAAAACCCACTGACACAACTGTATTAACACCAAGTGAAGGAAGGTGTGTATTTTGATATTCTAGATTTAAATAATTTCCTGTATATCAAAGCCATTTAGGCTACAGAGCTAACAGAGCGCATGCATAACAGCTCCATGATAAAGAGCTGTGCTTGTGCATGGGTTTGAGGTTATCTTCATCTTCCTGAGTATGTGAGTGACTTTTGTGTTCATGCAAGCTTCATCACCTACATGAAGAACATGATACACTTTGAGGATTCTTGCCTCTCTGGCCTGTAAAGTCCCTCCAGCTTCCTCACATGCTTTCCTATATCCTGCTCTTTCTGGAGCTCCTATGGACAAACTCTTGTCTTGGTAGATGATTGCAGAAGGTGTGAGCAACAGGAAGAGAGGGTCAGCAGGAGACTACCGATGCTCCTAGGCTGGAACTCGAACAATGCAGCAGACTGATGTCTTGTACGTAGACACAGGGAGTGTAGTGTGCTAAACAGGGTGAGCTGATATGGGATGATTATGAAGCGTCAGCAATAGAAGAATGATCAACTTTCAGCTGACGTTTTTCTGCACAAGTGCATTCTTTATTAACCAGCTTGTCTCTCATCTTCATGAGTCCTGCTTTAGGACGTAAAATTATTCTTCTCCCCCTCCCCAACCCCGCCAACCGCTTTGGTAAAAGACAAATGATTTTTTGTATTAAGTTAGCAGAGGTTGATTATGAAACTCTCAGACAGCACGTGGCTGACTTTGAAAACACACCCAGCACAATAAAACAGTTGAGGTCAGTTCTGTCTTGAAGGTGAAATGGAAAGCAGAACTTAAAAATGGATTTTTCTCTTTAATCGCTCCCATCTAAGATGCACTCAGAACTAATCACGGGGGGGGGGGGGGGAAGGTAACTTTTCACAGACACTGTCACCTAAGGTAACATCTCAAACACTGGAACTGACTGCAGGCCCTACGGCACTGTTCTTCACTGTGAGGCAACAACTGCTGTTTAGAAAATTGGAGGCTGCTGTCTTCTTGATTGTTGGGACAGAAAGAATCCATGTCTCTATCTTCACTTCCCATTCCTCCCGGAGAGCAGGGATTCTGTCTGGAACAGGAGCTGCCATTGTAATGAAGTACTAGATTTGCTTTCATACTAATTCTTTGCCTGGATTCTCTCAACAACTCCTTCCCATGACAGGTATGTTTATCCAACTTAAATATTATTAGACAATGTGTATTTTGGTGAGATGAATAACAGCACGAAAATTGTCAGGCTGCCCTAAAGTAGAAGACTGTGTATCTCAGATTTGTCTATAGTAATGACTAGCTGCTAAAGCTTTGGAAGGCTGTACAAGGTACTCCCACCCATCATGCATGAAGGTGGAATCTTTCTAGTCTGTGAAGTTTTATGGGTTTTGCCCTAGCAAACAAATAAAAACCTAAACATTTTTTGAAGTGTCTTGGTAAACCTCAGATTTCCACTGTTACTTACCCATCCACTCTACTTTTACCGTGTCTTCTGGGCCCCCTGTATCTGACAGCTAACCTGCTCTCTACTTGCTCCTTCTTCTCATCCATTGACATAATTTTCCTCTTCTTAAAATCCCTGCTGCCCACATCTTTCTTTTCATCCTTTTTCCACGCTACGGCTAAGGGCTGAGCCTCAGCTTCACCTCAGTAACAACTTCCCATTACAGGATCTTTCACTTTTATCACCCATTGAGTTCCCCAGTAGAATGAATTCTCCCTTTCCTCACTTCTGGTTTTCTCGACGTTTTGATATATTCGCATTTTTTATAAGACAGCTCTCTCTCTACCACCTCATAGTGTCCCTTTCAGTTCTAGATGTGCATTCTCAGCTCCTATAAACTCTACTCACCATTTGCCTTTCCATCCTCAATCCTGACTGCACAGCAAAATCACTGTTCATTCAATCCAAATAATTTCTTCCAGTGGCAACAAGGGGTTTGACCTACTCTCCTCTTAACTTCTCTGTTTGTTCCAGCAATCAAACACATTTCTTCATCCCAGTTTCTCTCTTCTCCTCCTTTTCCTGGGGTCCTTTTCATCAAAATGCAAGCACTACTTATCATGAGAGGAAGAGGAGGGATTTGGGCTCCTGCGCTGCCTTGCACAGGACTGCTTCTCTATGGTGCTTTAGTTCGTCATGGGTTAGCAACCACGAGAACCAAACTATTCAGTGGGTAGGGCTTGGCACACAAGAATCCCGTGTCTTCTTGTATCCATTTTTCCTGATGTATATTAGCAAAACAATCAGGATCTCCATTCTTCTTATGTATGGTCATCTAAAAACCATTACTAGCTAGCGCTGCTAGGAGAGAAGGAAGCTGAGACATCTGCTCCTCCTACACTGTTTGACTTCTACCTCATCTGTTTTCAAACCCACCTTGTTTACTTTTTCATATCCATTCTTAGCTTCCGGGTCTGATGTGTCAATTGTGAACTTGTTGTGGAAGAACTGTTTGTTCAGGTTATTTGTTTGTACAGTGGCTTGGATGAAAAGGCTCTGATCATCGCTGCTAAGGAGTAGAGCCAAGCAATGTTTCATTCAAGATTAGATCACAGGTTGATCATATGATATGCAGAACAGTTTGATCTTAATCAGTGGTCACTGAAATGCCCAAAGAGATTAATTAGACCAACCCAAACTTCCTAATTCTTTTCTAGAATTGCTCTGAACGTGAGTACGTCTGTTACTTACTACTGTTTTACTCATAGAACTGGCTATTGCAAGGCATACCACATAAATTACAGAGCAGCTTTCAGGGTTGCTTTCCAGAGAAACTGCTTTGGAACTTCCTGGAGGAATATTAGCCACTATCTCAATAGAAACAGATCACAAGAGCAAGAGAAGTACGACAGTATAAATGAATTTTTTGCCTGTAAGCATGGATCGCTAGTATATGGGTGTCAAGAAAGAAAATATGGAACAATTAGACAAAACATAAAATGAAGGTATTATTCAAGGTGTTTAATGACAAGCATGTTTAATACCAACACGACATCCAAATCCCAATGCTTGTAACATGGTGCAGTCTCATTTCTCCATCTCACTGTTCTTCAACTCATGCCCATCCCAAAGTGAAACGTGATATAAACGATAAGCTCTCAGATCTACTGTGTTTCTGAAACTAAATCTCAGAGGAGGGAAGCAGCAGGAAAGTAGTCCTGTACCTGTATCCTTGATCTTCCAAGCAGAAGTGTCCAGGTGTTTGTGTGAGCACTGTTGAAGAGCCAGTGCTTTACACTGTCCCTCATTGCTATGCTTCTCACCTACACTGTGCTTCTCACCTTTGCTGCTCTGGAAGCCGATGATCTCTTCAAAAGCTCATGCTTCTCACAACTGAGTCCCCACTCCCCACACCTTCTGCCTCAGTCCCACATCTTTTCCAAGCTACTCCGGTGTCCCTGTTCCTCCCCTCCCTGCTATCTATCCCAGAGCTCTGACGTCTTTTACAGCAGAGGCGATGATCACCTCTACTTCTTCACAAATCTCCCCCTACCCAGGCCCCTACTTTTTCCTGCGTCTAAATGTTCTCCTACCCCTAGCTGCCCCCAGCTCCCAGAGCTAAACTTTCCTTCCCCAAGTCTTCCCAGCCTCCTACACCTCACAGTCCCTCTTTATCTTCCAGTTTCCTAACATATTCCAGGTTTATATGAGACCTGATTTAATTTTCATGGAACTATGTCTCTCTCTCCATAAGACACCGGTGGGGGAAGCTTAACTACTTATATCCAAACTTTTGCAGCAACATTTTGGGAAAGTTTCTTTCCTTCTCAAAATGTCCATTCATGGGATGTGACTGAAGTGCAGTAGATGAATGGTAGAAAGCCTTGCAGTGTCTTAAAAACTCCCCCATTCCCTTCTCCCATAGCCTGCTTACATTTGCAAGTAAAAATGCAAAGCTGAGAGAGGTTGGTAAGTAAACAATACTTTGGACTTTATAGATCTCCTTAATGTTTCTCCTCTCCCCGTTGTGCCCCTAGACAGACATGAAGATGCTGGAATCAGGAAGGAAGCTGGTAGCTGAGAGGCTGTGACCTGAATAGTCAGCAGAGTGACACAGAGCCCAAGTAATCTGCAGTGAAGAGGAGTTACAAGCAGACACCGGGCTAATTTAATCCATGATTCAATTCTATTAGTCCCAACAGATTTACACCACTGGGCTTAAATATAACTTGTGAATGGCAGAGAACTTAGGTTAAATGAAAAGGAAAGAAAAGAATGGAACATTTGACAGTGAATCTGGTGAACAATTTCCTCTTTAAAAGCTCAACACTTCCTTCCATTGATATTTTTCTTACAATAGAGCATCTGCACAGATATACAGAAATTTTTCTCTCCCCCAGAAGATTTTACAACTGTTTTGTGAGTGAAGCCCCACAGGTTACAGAACAGATGTCCTTACACATTTCTTGTATCACTTGTTTTCTATGTAGCTACAACAGTGCCAAAAATACGATGCCAACAGGATGCACCGCGCTGCTAGCTGTTTGTCTTGGCTGCCATTTCCATTATTAGTATGTGTGTGTATCAGGATGGGGATGGATGTTTCCAGTCATTTTTTAGCTTTCCTCGAGTCAATTGGCAATTAGTAAATAGCATTGAAACTTGTGATTATTCTTCCTGTTTCTCACTCTGGGGATTAAGCGTCTTATAATGACAATCTAGTAACATTAGATCATTCTTTTAGCAAGAACAGCAGACAGGCACTACACTAGCCCATGTGTGTTTAAGACCACATCCTCACGATAAAATTTTCACATGTTTGTTTTAGCACAGCATGTGGTTTGTGTTTTTGCTCTTAAATCTATATTACATTTCAGATTATTCCACGAAGCTGAGAATTGTAAAAGTTTGTTGTTCTCTGTGGCCCCTCCAGTTGACTTTACCAAGGAGGTCTAAGACAATCCTAATAAACACACTGCTTGATACTGTTAATGTACCGGTGATATGTCTCCTAACATGAGTTTTCTAAGTACATTAAAAAACATATTCATCTTGGCTTTAATCAGTGTTTTCAGAAGACATAAAATTATGGGCAGAAATAGTTAAGCTGCAAAACTGAATTGAGTCAGGGTCCAGAGCAGGTCATGAAGGACAAGATTTTACTGCCTTTAGTAGCTGGCTCTTAGTTCAAGGTTGAGTTTGCAGAAGCAAATGACTCATTGTGATCGTACTGCCTTTAGGCACGTGCTATACACATGATCAAGTCTCAGGCTGTGCCCGAGTTTAGGCTTGAGAAAATGTTTGCGTGCCAGGTTAAAATGATAGAAAAATGATAGACAGATCTAACTCTAGTCCTAGATTTCACTTGCAAGCCGGAAGCCTGGACAACAGCAGAGTTCATGCATGAAAAAAAAATGGTAGCAAGTGTACTTACAAACAATCACTGTTTGTTTGTTTTCTAAGCCAAGAGAAAAAATGCCCCCCGAATCAGGGAGGTTCTTGCCCTCTCCCTGACAGTTGAGGCCTCAAAAGGCAATATCATCTGTTCAGTAACGTTGCAGCAAAGCTGTCTGCATCAGTAATGAGATGCACTTCATGACTTTTTAATAGGTGGATTTAAATTTCACATTTAAAGGCTATTGAAAAAACCCCAACAATATCACAGCTGTAGAGGTGAGTTTGAGGACTTAGTGTCCCAGAGATGAGCAACTATTTAAATTTCTATGTATTCAAAATTATTGTTCTTGGTGACTGTTTTTGCTTTCTCTTGATGAAGAAGTTTTTGACCAAGCTTCCACCTGACTTTGACGTGTCCACACCCAAAATTGCACGCATAGAGAAATGCACAAAGGGAAGATACATTTGCTTGTGTAGACTTACATACATACACAGAAAGTAGCCATAATTTGACTCCTTAACATATCGATTTAATTCTCCTGGATTTTCCAGGTTGGCTACATACAAGTTAAACAAAAACTACATGATGGGTATTGCAAACAAATCCCTTCTCCCCACAGCTTCTGTTGTAAATGAGTTTACTATATCACAAGCAATAACTTCTGCTAGGAGTTTTCGCCACTTGCCTCACAATGTGCCGTTCTCCCCAGCTGATTAGATTTCATGTGAACCAGTGTTAACATCTGTTTAAAAATTAAATTCAGAAAGGCTTTTCACACTGCACAATGTAAACCTTAATTAAATGACTTTAAGCCCTTTCCTCACAAAGTTTATGATATGCATGAAAAACACAGGGTTATAATCTGATTAACTCATGTAGTTTACATGGAAATAGCATTTTCCAAACCGAGTAATCTCTGCACAAAGGCATAGTCACCTGATAGGCACCACAATTAAGGCACCTGTCAAGAAAAGGAGCTTGGAGGACAGAAGGAGTCCAGTATCTTCAAACAAAGAGCGATGATTCACGGATGTAGCTTACAGCAAGTCCCACGTAGGAGTTAATGCTACCCCCAGGCAACCCATGCAGCCAGCATTTAAATGACACACAATCCACCTACAGACTGACCTTGCCAGCTTTCTGGGGGTAATCCTAAAGTAAGGATTAACTGTTCTTGAACATTTTTTTCTGATATATTAGGCAGATCTTCTGTCAAGTGCAGCGTGCTGCGTGGGCCCCTCACCACAAGAAGGACATTGAGGCACTGGAGCATGGGCAAAGAAGGGCAACAAAACTGGTGAGGGGTCTGGAGCATGTCTTATGAGGAGCAGCTGAGAGAACTGGGGTTGTTTACCCTGGAGAAAAGGAGGCTGAGGGGAGACTTTATTGCTCTCTACAACTATCTGAAAGGAGGTTGCAGAGAGATGGGAGTCAACCTGTTCTGTCAAGTAACAGATGATAGAACAAGAGGAAATGGCTTCAAGTTGCACCAAGGGAAGTTTAGATTGGGTATTAGGAAGAATTTCTTTACTGAAAGGGTCATCAGACTTTGGAATGCATTACCCAGGGCAGTAGTGGAGTCCCCATCCCTGGAGGTATTTAAGGGTTGTGTAGATATAGTGCTCAGGGACATAGCTTAGTGGTGGGCTTGTCAGTGTTAGGTTAATGATTGGACTAGATGATCTCACAGGTCTTTTCCAATCTAGGAGATCCTGTGATTCTGTGCATGTCACCTTCTTCCACCTGCTTTTATCAGACACATGTACTCATTCCCCCATGCCTCTATTCACTATTCAACATGGAATTTTATTTCCATAGGTTTTCATCTTCGACAATCTGCTTAAGTAGACTACTTAACAGCCGAGAGAGTCAATTAGGCGTGGCTTGTTTTAGCATGTGAACCACCACACAAGAAATCTGACCTCCATTCTTGAGACTATGCAATAATTCCAGACATAATGAATGACAAAGCATTATCTCAAAGCCCAAGAAAAAGCCGCATGATCATCTGGGGTGAGACACTTCTATTGCTTTAATGGTGAGTCAAGAGTTTCTAGCCACAAAAAGAGAAAACCGTACTGAAAAGCACCTAATTCTTACAATACTCAAAAGGTATGCTTTCATATGAAGAGTATTTGATAAATAATACTGAATGTCAAACTTAACGCTAATATAAGAGAATAATCCAGTGTGGAGAGGCTAGTCTGCTTGCCAAGTTTAGGTTACTTGTGGGGGGAAATAAGAGAGGAAAGGATTGCTGAAAGATCTGTATGGGACTCAGAGAAGAAATGTTCTTAAATCTGTATCTTTTCAGACTCCTCTCTCTCCACATATTCTCAACTGCAAGGAGCAACATTTTCAAGTGATACCAAAAGGCTAACTTTTGCCTCCTCGGCAATCTGTGCTGGAAACCAGTAAGTTGGCACTTCTTCATGAACATCTTGAAAGAGCTTTCAGGTTCAATGCCAGTATCTGCTGAGGTGTGTCTATGTCCTCTAACAGTGAAGTGAAGTGTGAATGTTAGGCCCCAGTATCAGCAGTTAAAAGAAGTCCCAATCAAGCCTCTTTTGTCAGATAATTTCAGTACCTTTTCAGTGTATACTCTTCAGACTGTACTGGTTCTGGTCTAGAAACGTGGACGTTCTTTTAAAATAAATTTAATTATAAATTGAAAACTTCATATTTTTTCGTCAATAGTTCCAATTGAAAGAACAAAGACAGAAAGAGAATCATGCATCATCACAGCTTACTTACCAACATGGAGAAAAATATTTTAAAATTCGATTTCCAAGCATTTACACTAAATATATACAACAGAATTTCACCATATAGCAATTAATCTTCACATTAATCTGGCTTCTAATTTTGTATGCTTAGACAAAGGCTACTTAACACTAACTTTCAGAAAGAGGTAGACATCTAAGTAATATAGGTGCTTTCAACAATTAGATTTCCAAATGAGAGCATTTAGATGGCCAGTTATTGTATGGGTAGGTAGATCATGCAATTGAGACAACACTCAAGCATGGTTGAGAAGCAGCAGACAAAAATTATTGGTGATTTTAAGAAACATGGCTTTAAACACAAAACTGAAAACAGCAGAATGTATATCCTCAGGCAAAATCCTGCACCAGCAGGGAAGAAAGGCCATGAATCAATGTCTCTTTCATCACTGATGGCTGGAAAATATCCTTGTCAGCTGTGTTCTCAGAACAATTTGGTTTATTTAATTATTTATTTATAGGCATTTCTCTGCATCACTGCCATAGATTTGCAAGTCCACTGTCATTAACCCTATCTGTATTGCAGGAGATTTTGACCTCGTGATTTTAAATAAGTGGATTGAGGTTCTCGGCTGTGTAAGAGTTCATGGTGACTTCTAAAATATGCTGCAATAGACAATCCTCTTCATCTGTCTGACCTCCACAGTTCCGTCCCGTTTTTAACATCACTGCCTACGTAGCTATCAATACATAAACGAGGTAAAGACCATGTCATTGCTCACCAGGGAATGGACCCTCACCCATGTTGGGAGTAGTGTAGATGTAGCCAGAACTGTTTTAACAACGTGAAAGAGCGGTAAACTGAGCTGCATTTAAACAACATGTAAACATTTATTCTCTTATGTAAGTGGTTTTCTTAGGCAACTGCTCATGCAGAGTGGTCAAAAAAATGGGTATTAAAATATTTTCATGAATTCTCAAAGATCCACACCAAAATTGAACAAAGTTCAAACTATCAAGTATTACTCAATGTTTACTTCAACGTAGTTACTTTTCCATGAAACTGAACTTGTAAATAAACTGAACTTGTAAAACACACTCACTAGTGTTTAAATACTTTTCACCTCTACTTGCAAATACCATTTTCTTCATGAAACAAAATGGCACTCAGGACCAGAGGTAGTTTTATTATTCCTGTTTTTAAAGAGAAGGAAACTGAAGCGAAGAGAGAGTGCATGAGCACATAAAAGGCTGGCCCCAGGCAATAAAAGTAAGAATCAGTTTTACTAGTGTACATGCATTTTATCATAGCTCAATACAGCCAGAGAAAGATTCTGAAAAAAAGGTGTTTAATGACAGAAAATAAAAGAACAGTCTTCACTGCAGCCACAATTTTAATTCAAATGCCTCATTCCTGTCACTATCACCCAGCAAGCTATAATTATCCCATTAATGTGAAACACTTTCAGTGACATAGGAGACTCCCTTTTAAGAGAAGAGGACAGGTGTGAGCCTCTAACAAATTTGTTTTGCTGAAATATTCTAAAGAGTACTTTTTCCCCCAATGTTTTACCAAAATACTTTTTTTTTCCTTTAAAGCTTGATGGGTTTCTATTTCTAAAGACCATACACTTTGCTTTAGACATGGGAGTAATTTCCTAAATATCAGATTCCTCAATTTTAGCAATTTTAAAATGAAAGAATGTTTGTTCTGTCATACCAAGACAATTACCTAAGATTTTAAGCGCGTGTTGGTCTAAACATGACTAGAAACTTTGGTTTGAAGACAAAAGCAATAGATTACACTGAATGCAACGGACTGCCCATTGGCTTCTTCAAGCAGTACATTCTAGCTGGAACAATGGGGGACTCTAGGGCTGCAGATTCTTGCATTACAACATCTGTAATGAAGCCCATGTACTAAATTGTATCGCATCTCTGCTTCTGTGTAACTCTACTCCTGTGGCCAACATATCAGCATTCGGAGAAGGTTACTTCCACCCTCAGAGCCCTAACGACCAATCCCCCTCTTCATTCTCCAGTTCTCATTTTACAAGCATGCATGTACATCCAACAAAGTGCCAGATCTTGACTGACAGCTCAAAGCATTATATTTAGCATATATGGCATGTAATTAGAAATTTGAGTGTTTCCAAAAGGCAAAAGTTTTTGATTCTGATCTCAGAGTATTTTTACACTGCATTAACTGGTATTTTTCTCATAATTGAAGCTGATTTAAGCGAGATCAGAGTCAGGCCCAAGAGCTACAGGCCGAACTTCTCATTTGAAGTAGTTTGTAATGTAATTTTGTCCTTGCTAACTGTTGATGGCTTGTCCTCATCCCATTTTAACCTACAACCATCAGCTCCTTTAATGGAAGTGTCTATAAAGATCTTCTCTAAAATATGCTTTTCCAGCACACTTAATGTCTTTTAATGTCTTTCCAATTAAATCCAGATGTGAAAAGCTTAAGGAACAGTTCTCAGGACTGAAAAAGATGACATAAATCTTGCAGCTGACAGAGATCCCACTGAGCTCAGTTGGGGAAACTCACAGAGGACTTCTTGTGGGCCAGAAAAGCTGCTGGGTATAAAGACAGATGTGTATACTCCTATTAAAAAATTTTAAATAAAAACTGACTCCTACAATGAGGTATCCACAATTATCAGGGACATTACTAACTCAATCCCTCAATGCGCTGAGCACATCCTGTGCGGTACAGATTTCCCTCATCTTTTTGGGAAGTTTATCAGAGTTGAAGGGGGTCACATCTGTTCGGGAAAAAGCCCTTCACCTTTCAGGATTGCAGCTCTTAAACCAGCGTAGGGGCTGATTCTGGAAAACGCTGTCTCTCTTGGTCTCATACTGCTATCAATAGGGAGATAGTGTGCTCAGCAAAGCGAGACTCTGAATTTCTGCCCTCTCTCCTTTACCTCCTCCATAATCAGGTTAGCAGATTAAATTGTGGTTTCATTACAGAAGAGTCCCCAAGTGTGCTATTAATTATAAATTCTTACCAATCTGATGGGAAACTGGGCATTCCTAGTAGCTGACTACCACTGATGGGCAAGTGCTGTTTGTGCAGCTGTCAATTTGGGGTTTGTTTTGCTGTAATCACTTGTACGCTCTCAGGATTTTTTTAATTTTTATTTTAACAACAATAGATCATCTTATTTTGCCCCTCCCAAACTGTTTGTAAATGTGGGCTCAGCTCAAGCCACATCTTTCAGAGAAACAGGAAACAACCCCCACACACAGCTTGTGTTAAAGAAAGTTTCTAGAAAACTGCCCAACACTAACAGCTTTAATACTTTCTTACCCTCCTGCTACTTACCGATTTATTTTTTAAATTGGTAAATTATCCAGACAGATCAATGATTTTTAAAGAGCTACATCCTCATGAGACACCAGAAAGGAAAAAGGAAAAATGTTCCAGGACAGAAGAAAAAAACAATTCTAAATGAAGATGAAGCTTGAATTGACATTCATTAGTGGCAAGAACTTCAGTAGAGATATTTTGGGTAGTGTTACTTAACTCCATTTTTCTAATGCCCATAAAAAAAGTTTTAGTACTGTTTGGTGTCATAAATGAGTGTATGAAAACATGAAACTAGATACCTGAATTAAAGGACAATCTTATGTAATAAAGTACAACAAAAAGTGATCAAATATGAGATTTGGACAATAGCACAGGCCTAACACTGAAAGCTGTAGGCTCCTAAACACACACATAAGAGCTCTTGAAGATAAAATTCCTCTGGTTCTCAAATTGTTTTATTTTCCACAATGGCCAGCACTTTTCAGACTATCACTCCTGCAGGGCTGAAGGCTGGATTTGACTCCCACCAAAATCAGTGCTTCATGACCATCACTCAGGAGACACGAGGAATGGCCTTCCCTTGGAATGAGCTGCTGTCTCTGCGAGGATCCCACTCTTGGCTAGCTCAGGGTATGAGCTCAAATCTCCTGTGCTTTGCTGCCAGGGACCACCAGGCCAGCTCTGATTTATAGCTTTCTCTTTGCAGTTTTATGATACAAGAATGTTCACTTGTAATTACAACAGCATTTTGTTGGCTTCCTGCCTTCACTTGGGTATGCGCAACACCATATCCTTCATTCCAGCCTTTTTATGTCAAGGCCCAAAATTTGAGAAGAAAAGTACATCAGAAGTATTATAAAGATGCTGCAGAACTTGCTCCTCCTCAAGGAGGGGACTCATACGTGTCTGCTAGGGGGGACGTAGGACCAGCTGGATAGGACACAACTAGGAGTTGGTAGAAGAGCTGGTCAAGTTTCTTTCACAGAAATACACTAAATCAAAAAATAAACCTTTTTAAGAGAATATGTCAGATTTGAAAAAAGATTATATATGTCCAGGATAGACTCTCAAGTCAAAATATCACAGACAAGGGCCACAACATAACCACTGGGCTAATGCCTGTGTTTGTAGTGGCACATTCATAGTTGCTTGTTCTTCTGTGTGAAAAAATTTTAGGAGCTCTCTAGTTCATTTCAAAGTGAATGAAAATACTTCAACTTTTCATGTGTTTTGTAGGATAAAATAATCTGTCTCACTCAAAAGACAGTGGCTCTGCCACTAATCTGCTGTGTGACCTTGAAGAACCACTTTAGGTCAGTATTTTTCAGGCAAATACTTAGCTCCTGACTTTGAGACCATCATGTAGTACGCTTCCATCACTTGTGGTGAAAACTTGATTTTGTCATTCTCAGTAGAGGTATACAGTTCTTCAGAGGCAATTCCAGGTATTTTAGATACCATTTAATAGCTAACTGTCAAACAACTTCCTGTCTTTTAAACAAAGAATACTTCTGTGCTAACTTAATTTATAGAGCCATATATGTCCTATTTAAAGTGGCTGTGATTAAGAAGAAACACTAAGCTTAAATTTTTCTACAAAATGAGAAAAGTTTAAAGCCAATAAACTGTATCTAGGATTTTAGCTAGGAGATGAAATAAAGGACACATTTGTTCCTGGTCACTGAATTTTTAACCTGGGTCTGCTGCTCCTGCTGTTAAGCTCCTATACATTCCTTAATAGCCCGTAGCGTCCAGCAATCCCAGCTCTCACTGTTTGGAATTAGAGGTGAATGGCAAAATAAAACCACTTTCTGGGGAGAGCTAGTATATGGTGAGTGCCACATATTCTGACAGAAGGCAGCAACTGAAAAGGTTAATATTTAAAAAGTGGGCTTCTTCCACAGATTTTTAAAAATTTTAGATTAGATGTATAAATTCCAGCTGGGATCTGAGGATTCTGACAATATCTGGAAAACCTGGAAAGTGCTGCTTAATCTGGTGGATAAAATGCAAGCTGTACTTTATGTAGCCCTTATATACAGGAGAGGAGAGGTTGAGCCTTACACTTTCACTCAGCTACCTGTCTCAGGTATGAGAATCCCTTTCAAGTGCCCGAAAGTTTGCCTTTATTATACAGCAAGGAGGAAAAAAAAACCAACCTGGCTTTCTAGCAATAAAATAAAATTATACTTTTTCTGTCCCCTCTATCCCTTTTCAAGCTTATATTCTTTTTTTTTTTTTTTTTAAATAACATATTTAACCTGTCTTTTTGCAACACAGGAGTAGTATCATGATTTCATTGCTTCTCCTTTTACCTCAAAATCCTGTGAGGGTACTTGAGTATTTCCTAAAGGTGAAATAAAAAACTAATCTGCTGTCAGTGACTCATCACTCCAGTGATCAAGTCAAATGACAGCATTGCAAAAAACTCTAGTAATACATATTTTTCCCCTGCGTAGTCCAGTGCTGCTGTTTTACACACAAATTCAACCATTTCTTTAGCAAATGCATCTTGAGGTGAAGAATCAGTCTTCACCTAAAATCTATACCAGCTACTCTCCTATTCATTTTATGAAGTGGCAGATTTTTTTTTTATTGGATTATTTTATATTTTCCACTGCTTGCAGCTCCCCTTTTTAATGGAAAGGCCAAATCTACCCTCGGATCCAGCTTCTACTACCATTTGTATTTTGATTTAAGCAGGAACTTGCTGTGTGCACCCGGATTTGCTCTACAGTCATTAACTCCTACTTCTGGCTGCTACTGCAATACAGGTAGAAAGAGTGCTAATGATGTGGTGTGGATCAGGCCCCATAAATACTGTCCTACATGCTTCTCTGGTAAGAAGGGTATACCTTGGGAACTATGTAGCTCCAAAAGTGCTTAAAGAGAGATGTTAACAAGCAGGAACCAGATTTCCTCAAGAACTCTGACTTCTTGAATTCAGGAACCTCTCCAACTGGCAGCTCAGCAATGCAGATTAGACACTCCTTGACTCTGATTAACTGAGCTCTGCAACTATGGACCTGGTTTTCCTCCATTTACAGTTACAGTCAAAAATATAGATATATGTTCAACAATTTTACTGAACAGCTGGCTTTTAGTCTGGAAGATCTGCTAACGGCTATTTTATCATTTCATTCTAGCACCTATTATTAAAATCCATTAACCACAGCTGTCAAAAAGAGCTTATTCAAAATCTTGCTAGTTACAAAATAACCTGTCAGGGTTAGATTCAATAAAGAATTCAGGTGCTTACAAATTAGGCACTGTAAGAGCAAAGTTTTAAATAGCACATCCCTGGAATAAAATCAAAGGTCTAAAGTTAAGTACTCAGTTTCTTTATTCAGTTTTAAGAGGAGAGCCAGGTTTCTCTGCAGAACGACCTGAGAAAGCTACGGGCTGAGTAAGGAGCTACCTGCAGGCAATGAGGTACTCCAAGCCCAGAGGTGAACTCCTGCTCCTCTCTGGCATTCAGCTGCAAAGCCAGGACCACACGCGGAGGACCTGGCAGCTTGGTCAGCTCGTGTCTACAGATGCACAGTCCTCTCCTCAAGACAGCTGGCTCTTCCAGCTCTTCCACAGGCCTGAGCAGTGCTCACTGTTTTCATAGAGATGACGACCCCTGGAGAAGTGTTTGGAGGTGAGACTCCCCTTTTTGACTATGGCACAGATGTGAGAACACTTGTCCAGAGTACAAGAGATACAGATTTTAGATTTCTTAGATTTAAGCCAACCGACCACACATCCCATCTCCTAGGTGACAACTGAACCTCCAGGATCAGTGACAGGGAAGATTCAGCTGTGGCAGAAAAAAAGAATTCAACATTCGTGGGTCAAAGAAAAGAGCACAAGGAAGAGCCTGACTCCATAGGCTAATGATCACAGCAGTTACTGAGATATCCTGAGGATCAGCCCATGCTCCCTAGATAATTTCTGTCAGTGGCTTCCTTAACTGGTAGGATGCGATAATAGTCCTTCTCATGCTTTCTCTGTGCAGTCCTGAGGAGCTTAGATTTTTGTTATACAGTGGCTCTGGTTATCTGAGAAGGTAGATAAATAGCTGTACTAGCATTTAGGCAGTCCCCTGGGACATGTCATTATGAATACCTTAAGGCTGTGGAAGGAACAGAGTCTGACTTCACGGTTTCCTGAGTTAGTCTATGTTACTGTGTAAAGCATGGAAACCACTAGCAACTGCTCCAACCATGGCTAAGAAAAAAAGCCTTCGGGATGCTGTTTGGTCTAATGTTTTTCCATATGAGGCATGTTAATTAAAATACAGCTGTATCTTAATAAAAGATTTTATTAAGATAAATAGTAATCATCCTTCATTACTCAAGCTGTCTTTATGCAAATGAGTCCAATAAGCCTGCTCATGTATGTAAACCCTATGAGAAGGTTTCCAGGATTAGGCTACAAGCAGTTTTACTCTGGCATAATAGAGTAAAACTAAGTTGCTTAAAATCAACACACTCACAATAAAAGCAGAAATACTAATGTAACCTAGATGGCAGGAAGAGTACAACATTACGCCCAGTCTCAGTTAGCTCTAAGAATTTAATATTTTTAGCTGTTATATAAACATTACAATTATAGCATGAGAGAAACATTAGCTTTTTAAGGCTGCCACCAGAAGCAGAGAAAATACACTTATAACCACGCATATTATACAGCAATATTCTTCAAGCACAAATAAGACCTAACTGAAACCATGCTTGAGATAACTGTCATGCTATCAAGTTACAATAAAGAGAGGAGGAGATCAGACTTATTCTTTCCTTCACAATGAAATCAGTATAAACAAATCATATAATGTTTGGACACCAAACTCCTGAAACAAAGAAGCCCAGAAAATCTCTTAAAACCACCCACAGACTCCACATGCTGGCCTGTGATTATACAACTGGAGAAGATCATCCAAACTGCGATGTAAACCAATGTCAGTCTGCAAATGATAGTACTACAATGGTTCTAACAAAAAAGAAAGCAAGTCCCTGGAACAGGCACCAGTGAGGAATACTTTCATGTTTATCTAACCATTTTCCCCATAAATGAGGTATACTTTTAAAACTTAATCCCCACACTGACAGTAACAGCTCTCTTGTGTGTCTTCACTAGACTGCAACACACATCCAGCTAAAAAAAAATGAGCCTGGGACCAATAGTAAAAGGGAAGGCTTTCTAATGCCCCCCAGTGCCTTCTGCATTTCAACCTGCTCCACTATGAAACCCATTTTGCCCTCATTATTTGTTATGCGGGAATATTCACCCTCATTTTTAGAAATATATATGCCAAACAGCATATCTCTTTCTCTTATAGACTACATACAAAAAGATAAGCTCAAATGCTGAAAACTTTTCAGTTCTTTCAGCAAAATGCAGTGTTTCTGTAGACCACACTTCTGCCTCAGAACTGTAGTTTTTCTCCTTGCCTGGCAGCCAGAAGCAAATTATTTTAGATCTGAAAAAACATGTGCCTTTCGAGATGAGATGTGAAAGAATATAGCCAATTCTCTGTCTATAGATGTCATCTCGAGAGTGCAAACCACTGTGTACTTCTTAGTTGAGGCTCCACAAGATGCAAGCCACACAATATTAAGGACTCTAAAGCACTGGACTAACCCAGTTGCCCTGAAGGTGGGGTCTACAAGCTATCAATTTTTTGGCCTGTTTCAACTCCATTTAAGTTCCTATAAGCCTGAAAAATATTTTACTCAAATCAGAAGTTAACGATATGATACAATCACTTTCCCTTTCACAATTGCTGTGAAAAGCAGTGGCATTCTTTCTTTCTAGCTATGCCATAGAGGTATTTGATCATTCATACATGTACTTAGTAAAGAAACTTATTTCATTAAAATTAACCGCCTCTGCTACTCGGTTAATAATTTATATTTCCCTAACATTAATCTCATTCTTGTCTTTAAGCCACAATTGACTGAACTGTAAGTCAGTATTAACAATGGGTATTAATTATCCAAAAGAAAACAGAAGCAGCAGTAATGAACTGACAAAGCTTGTTAGTCTTCTCCAGTAAGGGTGCAACAATTAACAATACAGTGAATGAATATCAAGCATTCAAATGCAGTAAAAAGAAATCGCTATATAAATAGAAGAAATGAAGAACAGTAGCTGACAAAACCTCAACAATTGCGAGGGAAAAATCTAGTCATTATTACACTTAACAGACTGTGAAATAACAGTTTAATTATTAAGAAGATGGGAAGAAAAAAGGATTGTATTAAAATTAATAAATTGCAATTCTTAAGAAAGTATCTTCTGCAGTACTTCCACAAAGGCTGTTCCCACATATAGTAATATATGCTTCTTATATTGCTATATTGCTAACATTTGACCTTTTCTAGTTCTTATTTACAATATTGTGCCTGGCTACAAGCTATGCTACTGGCATCAGCGTTACCATGCGTTATCAGTTGCATGTTGAATTACCCAACACACTTATACATGAATAGTGCTTTTCAGGAGAAAAAAAAAAAGTCTTAGCTGTTCTTTGTGATCACTAGTTCTCATGTGTTTTATCTACTGCAGAGATTTCATCAAAGCTGGTCATTTATGAAGAGGTACAGTTACATAATTTTCCCCAATACTTTGATAAGATTTTCAATATGCAATTTTAATTCATAATGTTTATAATTTGAACAGAAATTATTTTGAATTCTAAAGGCAAAACACAAAAGTAAAACAAAAATATCTTTTTTAAGTTTCATGTTCAATCCAAATGTAATTCCCACCCTTCACTGGGGTAGGGGCAAGAAGGGGTTCTCAATAAACCCTCAGAATTGCATGCTGATATTTTTCGTATCGTAGTTACAACTTCACAATGAATGCTACATATTTCAATAAACAACATGCTTACTTTGCTAATAATTTCTAAAAAGAGCAACCCCCTCCTTATAACAGCTGCGGTGGCCTAGATGCCATAAAAGCAGAATGCCTTTGCTATGCAGGGGAGGGGCAGGCTTTCCCTCTGCACAGGCACGTGGAGGTCCCAGCCAGCACCAGCCTTTCACAAGCACATCGTGCCCGATGGGGTTTGGCCACGGGAGAGGGCAGGACCATGTGCAGAACTGGTGTAATGAATAAAACATGGAATTTATTTGTTGCTGTACAGATGGCAAAGGAGTTTCAGACCTGGTTTGCTGAGCGGAAAAGAGCAGCTTCAGCCCCGTGCATCAGTCTCCCTCTTGCACCACAGTGCAACTGCCCAGTTTTTCCGATTTGGCAAGAGGAGCAAGCTCCAGCCCTGAAAAATTGACTCCATAAAGAATACGACGTGCACATGCCAAATAACAACTTACCAAGTAGCCAGAGTTGATTGTTTCTGATGAACAGCAAAGCCTGGCAGGCAGAGGAGCTTGTGGGAAGATAACATTTTCTATTGTTGGCTCTACAAAGCTCTTAATACACTGTTAGACTGAAAAGATCAAGCAACAAAAGCACTGATTTCTCCTGGAAAACAGCAAAGATTCTTCCTTGTAAAGTATTGGGGAAGGTCCTACCTGGTAGTACTAGAAACGCCAGCCCTCCACAAAGCACAGAGCTCCTAGCCACCTCCCAAGATTATTACTCTCTCTGGGCCTCATTCATGTTTTTCACCAGTTCCCCTCAGCAGGGAAAAATCAGTCACCATGACCATTTTACACTTGCGCTGCTTCAGTCTGCAGGTTGCCTTGGCTGACAGGGCAGATGCTATCCCTGGGCATCCAAAGAGCTAAGCATGGGGTCTAATGGAAATGGAAGAAACAGGTTTTTGCCTCTAACATCCCGTAACAAGAAAAGGGTAAGCAGAGGGCGAGGTGAGGCTTGAGATCAGACAGAAACTGGTCTGTGATCCTCATCATGCAAATGAGGGACTTAGTCATGCAGTTTTCTCTTTGGAGAATGTGACCAGGCAGGAGCAACTTGACAGCTGCACTCTCATAATAGCTGGTTCGGATTCCTGTATACTCTTCAGCCCTCTACATTGTTTTATTACTTTGCATTTCGATGTAGAAACCTCCATGCACCTGCATGACATGGCATTAAACCCTATATCTACTAAATCTGCCAACACAGAAGCCAATTCAACCAGTGGAATCATTTGATGTGGTCACTCACTACAAAGCGGATTGAAAGCACAAACTTCTCTCAAGCCCACCACTGCGGAAACAACTGTAGTATTTTACTGATGTGGGCAGGATCCGAGCGGGTAAAGGGCAATTTGTGGCGCACTTGAAAAATAAGTTAGTTTTGAAACAAAGAAACAAGGTTCCTTTGTTCAGTTCTAACATGTTTCTTGACTTGTATTACCCACTTCTCCCTTTCCCATTCCCAAGGAAGGTTCCATTAATCATCCCTCTAATGGAAACACTTGTGTCTGATCACTGAGCAGTGGACACAGGCATAGTCTTGGGCATGCACTGAACAAGAAGCCCAAGGGAAGCCTAGCTGAAAAGTTTGGGAAAGCAAGGATGCCTTTTTAAAATAAACTTTGGAGAGGTCAGCAGGACAGCAAGGGGTCAGCACCAGGCAGCCAGTGGGTGGATGGCACAGGAGAAAGACAACAACACTTGTCATTAATTATATCTGTTGGAATGCTACACATTTTCCCCCCCAAGTGGTAGTACTCCAGACATCCAAGCACAATCTCTCCCACGTCCTACTCGACCCCAGGCAGGGCACATGCCAAGAAGCTTTCATACACTAGAAGCCAAGAAGTAGCTAATACAAGCAGTTTAAAGAATTTAAATTGTCCCTCCACTTTGAAACATTTTTTCTCTAGTTTAAAGCCATCCTCTCATAACTGTCTCCTCTACCAGTGAAATACATATTCTCTTAGACCTAAATATGGCTAGATTTCTGTGCCCAGCCTCAAGCTAACAAAACTCTGACTTTCTTTGGAGAGGAATAACTACTGGGAACCCAACTACACGGAACAAGAACTCTGCTCCTAAAATTGATCCTGCAAGATCCTAATACCATGTACCACTTACCCGGGTCTAGGTGTATCTGATCTGTAAATCTGTTTTCTCCTATAAACATTTTTTGCAAAATGTCTGCAATGCAGTGCACCAATACAGGCGATGCTCTTGCAAAACTTTGAACCGCCCCTATTTATCAAGCTAATTGTTTCATAACCAAGAGTATCTTTTATTTTAATAAAATCCCCAATGATTTATTGATTGGAGAAGAAATGGCAGGCTAGTGATTCATGGATGGGTCCATTCTCACTTAACCCTGAACTCGCCAAGGACGTAGTCAAAGTTCATTGTCTATTGTGAGCAGAAGGACACAGGTATCTCTGGAACACGATTTATCCTATCCTAAATAGATAGGAGGGAGGAATCAACCTCTGGAAATGCTTCTTTCTGTACTTTCACCATAGAGAAACCCATAAAACTTGCCCAACCTAGAGGCATTGCAGGTATTTGAAAGGTATGCAAGATGTTTTAGTGACTATATAGTTTATGAGGAAGCTTTGGATAACATAGTAGTTATGTAGTAGCATAGTAGTTATAGTAGCAGCACAGTAGTTATAAATCATAAAATTTCTGCCCATTTCTGCAAAGTGGCCTGAGATGTCTTAAAATCAGCTAGTGGGGTTCTTTAGTGTATACGGAATGAGAAAGCAGAATCTGTGGGCAGGATGGTGCTCGAGGAGAGTGGGGTGTCCCCTGTACACTGCAGAACCCTGTTTCGCACTAACAGAACTAGACAGAGATAACAGCTTGAGCAAGATAGATCTGGATATGCTAAGCTTTGTTAATGGGTTCTGATTATTAAGTGGGGAAGAAAAGACAAGACCATGCTGGGGCCACTGAAAAGCACTGCACTACTCTGTGGCTTAAGGAAAAATTCCCCTACAATGCAGGGAAACCCGTACCCTAAATCCATCTATTTAAGACTGCAGTAGAAAATAATATATCTTTTTGTAGAGAACAAGGAGATCTTTAGAAAGACAGAACTCCTCCAGTAAATAAAAAAACAGACCGTGGTTGTATTTTCATTTGAATGATGCATACAACAGGGAATATTCAAACTCAGTGTTACTGCCTGCCAGTTCAAGAGCCAAGAAGGGCTTTGAACCCACAGCTTCGGAGCCCAGCTTAAGTCACCAAATGTTTTTGAGAGCTTTTATTAAACTTTTTTCTGTAGCTTTCAAGCTTTCATACAGTCATAAAACATGGGTAGAAATAGGCTCACTCTACAAACAGAAAAATATTGTGGATGGGAACATATGCTGTGGTGAGGCACAGAACCCACAGGAAAGTATTAATCATTTTTTTACTGAAAAAAGGAAAAACTACCCAATGCTGAAAAAGTAGTAGCAGTGTAAAAGTAACTTGTTAGATAGATAAAGAACTCCAGAGTGACCCACAGTGTTTGGCACTCAGAGGTCTCTTCTTCAATCCCAGCATTGAACAAGAGAGTTAAGAACAGAGACTGTTACACACAAGAAATTAAAAAGCAACCCTTCCTGCCTTCCCCTCAGAAAACAACAGCAAATAAGCCAAATAATGAGCCTGGTTGTGTTGATTTAAACCATTCGCAAAACTGCAGTTCTGAGTTGTGCTTGTGTTAACCAGAGACCGGATGCCAGGCTTCCTTTCCTATTTTCAGAAATTCATCATAGATAAAAACTACTTCTACGGGAGATGGAGGTACAGGCCTAAAACGCAATGCAAAAACAATGATTTCACTACAAAAAAAAACAAAACAAAGAGCAATGAAAAAGAGACCTGACAGAATCATCAGTTTCAAAAAGAAGCACCCTCAGGTAGCAGAATTCATTCCTCAGATTTCATTTGAGACCTCATTAATGAAAGCAAGTTGGCATCACACCCCAGTACACTTCCTTCAGTTTAGCTCCTCTCCCTCTCTCAAAACGTGCATTGATTTTCCTGGTCTGTGCTACTTGGACCAGTGATGAAAGCTACGGGTTAGTGACATTTCTGTTCCATAGTTATAAAATACACAGCTTCATCAATTCATAAAGCCAGAAGGGAATCCAAGTTGGTCTAGTCTGTCCTTCTATATGTCCTACTATGATAGTACTGTCGTTGTGTGTTGACCAGAGAAATGCTATCTTGCTCCACAGAGTGTTAGAGACATTTAGCAGCTTCTTTACACGAGTAAGCATTTTTCTGCTCAGAACTCATTCTTTGTCATCTGAATTTGCATACCTTCAGATTTTTGCTATTGGTTCTTATTATGTCCTTCTCAGTCAGATTAAAGAGTCCCTTAGGAACCAATAATTTTTTCTTCATAAGTACTTTGACAGAGTCAAGTAAGCTCCCAGTTTTTTCCTTTAGACATTACACGAAATAAGTTTTCAAGTCTTTCACCAGAAGGCATTTCCCCCCACTTCCTCCAGCAGATACATTTTTGTGGCTGTTTCATGAACTTACCTCAGTGTTTCCATATCCCTTTAAAAATGCTGACACCAGGACTAGATGAATTCTTCCAGAATCAGCTTGACTAATGCCACATACAAGGATATACCTTGTAACTCATACTTACTATTAACCGTGACATTCATGGTCAAGTACTGTAACGGGAACTCTTACTCAGTTGCCCATCTTATATGAACCCCTGGTCGGTTACTTACTTTTAGGCTAAAATTCTCCGTTGTGTCAGTATGGCTTTCATCCCTTGTTCCTTGATGAATAATTGTGCAGTTAGCTGTGTCAGGATAGACTTTGTTGAATCAGCTAGGCTTACCGCATTGTATTCTGCAATTTACTTACCACCATTTAACACTCTGCTGGTCTTTGTGCTATCAGCAAACACTACCGAGAGGTGATTTTATGCTTACTTCCAGACCACGGATGAACACACTGCATATAACCCAAGACTGAAAATTAGAACTGAATTTTGAAGTATTTATTTCTGTATAGTGTAGAGAAAGAGCAATAGAGTCTATTGTGTACTGGAACAGATTTCTCAGGATAACTCAGGAAATGCTGTATATATACAATAAAAATAAAAGGTCAGGTCAAATTTTCTGCTCTAGTCTCCAGTTCTGTGTAAACTAATGATAGGATTGAAATGGAGATATTTATACGTGCCAGGAAGACACTGCAGGTCAAGCTATCTGATTTCTGTGCCGATTAGGCATGTGGACACTCCTTTTTGAGCCTAGTACATGGCATGCTCAAAATCCATGGCCTTCTCACACTTCTTTGGCAGACTAGGCTTAAAGAATACATATGCCATCAAAGTCTTGAACTCTGTATATTAGTTTGCTGCATTCTCAACAGAGCTAACAAAGGAGAAAAGAAAAGAAAAAAAGGGATACCTAGCCCACAACTTTGTTATAATGCGAGAATAAAGTTGAATATTGCCAGCAATGTAAACTATCAAACTTGAAGCTGGGAGCCTTCAGTACTATACAGCTCGTTAATGCAGAATACCATATTCTGCTGAAATGAAATGTTTGAAAGCGTCCAAAGAGATCTTGCCTACTTGTGGTAGATTGACTCTGGCTGGCAGCTAAGCCCCCACCCAACTGCTCGCTCGCTCTCCCCCAGCGGGATGGGGGTGAGAATTGGAACAGCAAAAGTGAGAAAAACTCATGGGTTGATAAAGACAGTTTAATAAGTGAAGAAAAAGGAGATAAAACCAAGTGATGCAAAGCCAATCACTCACCACCTCCCACCAGCAGATCGATGCTCAGCCACTCTCCAAGTGATGGCTACCTTGGAAAAACTCCCCCCTCTGCTTAATTGCTGAACATGATGTTATACAACATGGAATATCTCCTCGGCCAGCTGGGGTCATCTGTCCCAGCTGTGTTCTCTCCCAACCTCTTGCCCACCCCAGCCTGCTTGAATTAGGGCAGAGTGAGAAACTGAGGGGGGCTTGACGCTGTGCAAATACTGTTCAGCGACAGCGAAAACAGTGGTGTGTTATCAACACTCTTTTCACCACAGATCTAAACTATAGCATCATACAGGCTGCTAAGAAGAAAATTAACTCCCTCCCAGCCAGACCCAGTATACTACTGAGCAACAATGGAGCAATAACAGGTACTGAATTCACGATTAGGAAAGCAAGTGGTCAGATTGTTAACAGCTCTGCTCTAGCCCAAGTGGGTGTTTACCTTATTTGGCTATAGAGTATATAAAGTTGTAAACAGCTGTATATCCTGAATTCAACAGCCTGAGACTGTAGATTGTTATAAACAACAGAACTATGACTGCCCACCTCCTCTAAACAAGATTGTTTTCCTTTCAAGAAAATAAAAGCTATCTGTATCTTGTAAATGACAGGACTCTTTCCACACAAGACAAAGGGTTTCTGAAAACATAAGTTGTGTTTCACTGCACTTGTGCTGCTTTTTTTTAAAATTGTTTTTTATGTGAAACCAATTTGTCATTATTGCCTTGCAGTCTTAAACTTCATGCTCTGCTTGCTTCTGTATTTGAAAATCAATTATTTCAAAGTATCAATGTTATGAAGAGTTAGTTGCACAGATTACCTTAAAAAAGATTGTTTAAAACATTCAAACGGCTTGGAATTATTTAGGGTGGCCTTACTTAGATCTAAAAACAATGATTATCCTTACGTCTTACTCTTTTATTAGCTAACCAGCCCATTTTAATTCTCAAAACTCACATACTACTCACTGTACAGTAGCAGCCTGCACTGTCTCAATGACAGGATATTAAATACCCTGCACTCTGTTTCCATTTAGTGCAGAAAGGAATCTAGGTCTGCTGCATCCAGAAATGGAATTAAGTTATCAGAGAATATTGATTTCAACATGGAGAAATGTTGTGGCTTTGATGAAAAATGTAACTGTGAAATAAAGTTAAAATAAAAATAAGATAGAATACCATCTATTAATTTCAAATAGAGTGTTAGAAATACAAGACAAAGTTAAGTTCTGAAAATTCAGGTTTCTGCATCTTCTTCACTCAACTGTGATGTTATTACTGGCCAAAACCACTTGGGTTTGTTCCCATAGCTTAGCTAAAAGTTTATTTGTTGATATATGATCCCAGAAAAATCATTTTCTGAGTTGGGATAGGAAAACAGCTTAGACATCCAGCCCTTCCTCTGGAAAGGTTTTCTAAAGGCTCCATTGCTTCAGTCAGACTTTTGTGTCTGGGCTCATAATCTGGGAAGAGCAAAGCCATGAATCCCCCAAAGTTATTGTTTTGTATAAAGTGACCTGTTCTCAGGCTGTTACTCCAACCAGGGAGGCTGGCAAGAGAGATGAGGGTTATACCTGCCTATAGGCTCTTCCCACTAAGCTCCTGAAAGCTGAAACACTGTGGATTTTCTATCTTATAAATATCCAATTTAAGAAGAAAAAAGTATCAGGTAATCCATAAATTTAAGTGATGCTGGGATCCCATTACAAGCAGAAACCTTTGGACATTTCTAAGTTTTACATTCCATCGCCTGAAGCGTTTCCTTGAATTCTTTCTTGCAGAGTTCAGCGTGTTGAACAATGGGATTTGAAGTTTGGAGGAGGAAGATTTTGATACGATGGAATTATGAGACATGAACATCAGGCGGGAGAATGGCCATGGTCCACAGACTTTCAGCGCTCTTCAGGGCCAGAGCCAGCTTATTTCACTCACTTTGGTGACTACTCCCAGGGTTTGCATCAGAGCAGTTCCTGGGGTGCATATGCTGAACGCTGCAGGAGCAGGTCCCTATGGCCCATGTGCTTGGATTATCTTCAAGGAAAGTCAAGGTGAAGAGAAGGCAAGAAGGAGGGCTGCTGGGCACCTGCTTCTTGTCCCTGTATGAGGCGGGAGATAGCCAGAGTATCTACCAGTCTCAGGAGCTCAAAAGCGCTTCTCAAAAGTTTTTTTCTAAATAGTGAGCTCAAATATTTTTGCTAGTAGTTATATCAAATGGATCAGAAAGTTGGAGAAAGTAGGTGGTAAGGGCATCTTATTAATTTGACCATACAGATTGAAAATTACATTATTCTGAATTTAGCTGTTTTCTAGACCTGCCAGAAACAGGATATCCTGAATCCAAGGTCTCCACACATAAAAAAACATCAAATCACATTACAAATATTCAGGCAAAGGAGCTCTGTCTTATGACAAGTCATATTCAATTCTCATTATTATTTATCAACAGTGTCCATCCTCAATGAGAAATTTTTAATTCTTGTTAAGTTTGATGGAAGTACACAGGATGGTTTTGAAAAGCGGCTTTGTGTTCTTCCCTTTAATATTAAATCTGGTTTTCTTTTTTTTTTTTCCCCTGATGAAAGAAGCCCCACTTCTTTATGTTGTCTTGAAATATTTTTTTCTCACTAATTTGGATGAAACTTCACTACTTCTGATGAAGGAGGAAGTGGAGATGCCAACATTTGACGCTGATTCAGAGGCACCCACCACATGTTGTAAAAGTTGCTGCCTAAAAGGGATTATGTGTTCCTTGAACTATTATACGCTTAAGAAGATATGAATAAACTTCCAAATTCCAAAATGATTAAAAAAATAGAAATACTCCCACAGAAGAGAAAAAAAAAAAGAGAACCAAAAAGAAACTTGATGAAATGGAACCAATTCATGCCAAATTTTGCCAACACATTTTATATGAATAAGATGTCAGATGTCCTGGAGTTATTTATACAACTAGTCTACAAACAAGAACTGTCAGTACCAGAAAAAAAATGGGTTTCATCTGCTTATTTTTTAGTTCCAGAATATTTACAAACCTGTAGCAAAGAATAATCCAAAAAAGACTGTTGTGTTCAGTAGATTAAAGAACGAAGAATCAGAAGACTGGTTCATTTTGCTATAATTCAGAGCAGCATTGAGGCTCATTAAGTCATGCTAGAGACTGTACAGACCATACATGATGTGCAGTCTTCTTTGACCTCATCCTCTAGATGCTAGTTCAGAGGGTGAAAAAATCTGAAAGGAGACCAAATTTTCCGAGATTTCTTAGTCAGATATGGTCTATTTCATAGAGGTGATAGTCACTTTTCACTAAGGTTAGTTTCATTGCCACTACCCTCAATCATCTCTTTGAAATACATTTAATAGCTTCAGGTCACTATTCAGTTTTTGATAAGTGTAAATTATTATCTCCTTATTGCTTTGAAAGGTTCAAACAGAAAGAATAGAAAAGTTAGACCCTTAACTTAACTAGTCCTTGGCATTAATCAGGGGATTTTTTTTTAATCAACAAAGAACCATAGTGGCTGAAAATCTGAATGTAACAATCCAAGAATTACTGAACCAAACTATTTCATAATATATTGCAGTTCAGTTTCAGTATAACCCTAAGCTTTATTGCATTCTTCTCTTTAGAAGCAAATCTGCCTTAGGCATCCTATTTTTGACAGTCTAGAGTACATCCTCCATAAACCTAAATTCATATGGTAAGCTCTTATTCTTAAATCCAATTTTATCCTCATTTTAGGGGAAAAACTAAAGATAAGGATCAGTTTCTACACTTGCCCATAGCTGCTTCAGAAAAAGGAATGCAAACTGACAAAGCGTCTTTATTTCTACTTATTATTCTAATTACTTATCCAGTTTGGATCATGATTGCTTCTATTTATACTGGGAGCCTACACATTGCACTATTTCTGCATGACTGCTTGTCAAACAGACACCTCAAACAAGGATAAACAGCTCCCTTTCATAATTAGAAATTCAGAATTTTTCAGGGGAAACAAGTGAAACACATGTTTTAGATAGAAGGTGACTGAGCTGCGAATTGGAGCTGTATACCTCAAATTTAGTAATAGAGACAGCTAGAAGTAAAACAAAGTCCTAAAATAAAGATCAGAGCTCACAGTACAGAAAGTAAACTTTTAGTAATAAACCATACTCTGCAGACACACTTTAAAAGTAAAACGAATGGTCCTGTTCTGACTAAAAGGTTACCCACAATTAATATGAAAGAGAACAACAAAATTGTAACTCGGTAGCTCTGCCTCTCCTTTGAAAGGTCGTAAGAAAGAAGACGAATGTGAAACACCAGCTTTCATTTACAAACCAACCAACATTTTAGGTCTTGTTATAAAGCCTTTACACACAGTACAGTTAGGAAAACAAAACCTGCACATCATTCTACGTTAGGAAACGATGCAGTTAAGTCAAAGTGACAGTCAAGTTTCCATCTGAAAATTAGGGCAGCTAATGGGGAGCATTGACACAAACTGTTTTTAGCCTCCGCATAAGAACCTGACGTGCCAGTGACATGCCCTACAGGTCTGACTCACAGGCTGCTCTGTGTGACAAACTTCCTCCTTCACACACTGTGGAGCAAAGTAACACTGAGGAATTACTCGAGAGAAAGTTTGTCAACCCCTACAAATCTGGGCAGGAAGAAAGGCACAAACGCTTTTAGAAGAGCAGTACTTGATTTCCTTCTGAGGAAGCTAACGTAATGCAGTCCGCTTGTTAAGAGGCTGCTGTGGTGAGGTGTGGAGAGCGCTCCAGTTCGACGGGCTGCAGTCAGCGTGGGATGCTGAGCACATTTCAAGTTGCAACCCGAATCATGCAAGCATCCAATATGCTCACAACACTTCTAGCAGTCATCCTGAAGATTTGCACATAACCCACGGCCACACAAAAAGAAGGTTGGAGCATATGGCAAGGTTTTTAATTGCTCCGAAAGACATCAGAGAACTTTACAGGCAACCACAAACCATTACATATCCAAATGCTTCAAAGCTGTTTGTAAAATACCACTATCATGCTGTGGGACTGATCCTGCTGTCCTTCTCCTTCCACTTCAATAACCCCCTGTGGAGAATCTGAGAGTGCCTTGGCCCCACAGCCCTTCATGTGATGGCATTTATTGAAAAACACCAGCAGAGAAAACACAAAGCTGTAGTTAGAAGATGCTGATGTAAGTGTAACTCCTTCAGGTGCTAAGGAAGGCATACGTATACAATTACAATATTTTGCAAGTTCAGATTTGTCCTGCTGTCTGTCCAGTCTGTCTGCTCCACCTTAGCAGTTTTGGTAAGGTGAGCGTGCTCCCGAGCAGGTGATGTGACACCTGCGAAATTCCCCTCATGTCCCCAGTCCCTTCCTCCCCCATTCATCCTGCTTGAACACCCAGCCCTGAATATGCTATCTAATCCTAGAAGCTCCTTCTAGGACTAACATACTGCCTGTTTTGGTCAGACAGCTGCTTTATCTTACCCTATACTCAGGGCTCAGAGTCTCACCCACTTTGACTGACAACAAGAAGCAAATTGCATTGCCTCCTTAATCTTTGAGATTGTCACAACGATTCACAGTGTGGCATGTTGGCAGTACAGTTAAACTCAGAACTTCTGCTCTAAAAGCAAATACCCCTTACACTTTAGATAAAGGAAAGCCTTTGCGAAACCCTTACTACAGAAATGGTTATACAGGTTTTTATTTTGGTGCCAATACCTGTTTAAGCAGTTCTTCTCTGCTGCTTTTCTCTCAACTCCCCCGTCACCATTCCAGCCCTTGCGTTGCTCCATTAATTATGCTGCTGCAACTGTCTATCAGGACATATCAGTGACCTGCCTACAATTAATTTGCCAGGAAAAAAAGAAGTTATATTCCAGGTTGGTCAGTTTTCTCATCTCATTCATCTTAGAAGCCTGAAGAGTTGCACCAAGACAAGGGGTGGCACGTCACATGTACACGTTAGTGTCACCACTAACGGACGGTCTGTGTAACCATGCCCAAAGAACTACATTAGAAACATGATTCATTGGAAAGGTTAATTCAGTTATACCAGCTGACTCACAACAGGAACCACAGGTTTGTTGTGGAATAGTGCAATTATGTTATTCTCTACAGAATACCAAGGCTAGTTTGGCAAGATGGCTAAGCCAATCTAACACCGTGTCACCGCTAAAATTAGCTGCCCAAGCTCTCCCTCCCACCCCAGGAACATGCTCCTGCTCCTGGTCTTCCACCACCATGGGCACCCGATTGACCCCCAGGTGGAGTCGTAAATCTATTCACGTATTTTCGCAGGGTTCGTTTTTTCTAGGTCTAGACCTCTGAACCGAGTGCCCGTGGGGCCAGGTGCCTGCGCAAAGAAGCCAGGGTGACCACGCAGCTGGGAGCAAGACGGCAGGAAAGGGATGAGATCGCCTCTGTCAGTAGCAGCTAGCAATTAAGTTGGTTTAGCTTTAGTG
This sequence comes from Ibidorhyncha struthersii, assembly GCA_013398815.1. Classification (NCBI taxonomy): domain Eukaryota; kingdom Metazoa; phylum Chordata; class Aves; order Charadriiformes; family Charadriidae; genus Ibidorhyncha; species Ibidorhyncha struthersii. The sequence continues at coordinate 782,121 of VZSZ01004591.1, forward strand.
TCAAACTACATAATGACTAATGAAACACAAAGAAGTACTACCCGTCTGTCAGTCAATCCTCCAGTGAGCATAAAAGGGTAGGAAGGTTCATTCTCCTGCCTTAACCTGGTGGCATGTGTTAGAACTGGGCAAAGAAAGTGGATTAATTTCTGCTGAGCCGAGAGTTTTGGGAGGATAAGAGGCATGGCTCATTAGCTCCACTAGGTGCAGGGGAGGGAAAGGTGGCTTTTCACCTAGGGGCTTAGGTAAACATAGAAATTTGCAGGAAAGTGCTTTAAGCAGTCAAGCTTGAGAGGAAACATCAGACTAAAGTTCGCATTGTAGCTGTCTTTTTAACTAACAGTGGAGATACATTCTGTGGAAATTACACATTGACAATTAATTCTGTTTAGTCTCTACCCTGTGCAGGTTGTCATTTTTTATAGCCTTTTATTGATTCTTTGGTAAAAGGTTTCTGAAATGCAGCTTCTCTCCGTTGGTGGTTTGACAATAGAGAGACTTTGGCAATAATACCAACTATAGAGTAAGCAGGACTGATTTGGCATCCCTCTTAGTCTGAGATTTCCCACTTCTTATAAGTGCCTATGTACTAAATGAGAGAAGCTAGGCTGTACAGATGAAGAAAATCTTGTAATAAAATATTATGGTGCTTGGAAGCATGCTCTTCTACTCTGAATACCTAGATGTAGTGGAAGGTGTCTCTGCCCATGGCAGCAGGGTTGGAACTAGATGATCTTTAAGGTCCCTTCCAACCCAAACCATTTTATGATTCTGTGATGATTCTACGAGTCTATGAATATCGCCACAGGAACAACAATAACAAAAAAGAACTGGAGTAAATTGAGGGAAAAACAAAGATTTTATTACTCTCTTTCTCGCACCTTGCCCACATGACAGCCTCAGCTGGGGGTGTGCTCTGCTCCTCCCGCTGAGGCTGTGGCACTGTGCAGGCAAACAGCTTAACGTTCCCAGCAAGAGAGGAGACAGCTGCCTGACTCTATAGGTGGTCATCTGGAAGAAGAAAGATCTGGATTTCATTTTCTACTATTAAGATTTGTTGTCTAGTTTAACTAAAGTTTTATTTTCTAAATATATGAAAAGGTTTAGGTAATTTGGAACAGGTAAGGTGTATTTGGAATTAAGCTACTATTAATATGATAGGAGCCTATTTTTTTATAGGGTGAGGTACAGACCTGTAGTTCTTGCATCTTACAGCTAATCAGAACATTGGAGGTTTTATTAACACCTATTTTTAAGCAGTTAACTCTCTGGCTATAACTCTAAAGACTCTGTTTAAAGTCAAAAGATCCAGTGAATTTAGTCCCAGTCTTTGAGGACTCCACAGAATGTGGCAGGAACCGGGGCCATCCATGGTTAACACTCTGTGTAGCCAGCGCTACACCTACGGACATACAGCAACAAGCTTGATGGATATAACCTGAGGGGTCATCGGGAGCCTGTGCAGATCTCAGTGTGACAGAGGGAGCAATTTGTTTAGCTTTTGTAGCCTGTACATAGTTTTAGCAATATACTGACCATCCCAGTTAGAAGTGTACAGCACTGCAAGTGGACTTGAAGGTAACCACTTCTTCAGTGGTGACGTTTTCTCACAACCAGGATCTGTCAAGCCAGTTTTTCTTTTTAATTCTTCCAGTTGAAGATTTGGGGCTAAACTACTGCCATTATAAACGGGATGAAACTGTGACTTCTCTGTTGTGGAATCCAGCTCTTCAAAGTTTAAGTGGTAATTCCAGGTTGTTTTCTTATCCAGTATTGCTTATTCACCTGTTACCAGCCCCACAATGTTTTCATTCAACAGAGAAAAATTTGCTTGATTCCTACCTCTCAGCAAACAGAAATTAACTGGCTTGCTTGCAACCATGCATGAAGACATTAGATCCAGCTGCTGTATATCTACAGCAGGCCTCAAGTTAAGATTAAAGCGGTGTACAATGCCAAGTAAATTGACCTAACCAGCAGTTTTCTCTGGAAAGAATACTGAACAGAGCTGTAATATATGTCCTCTAATTTTCTTGCATCAGCACTGAAGATAACATTAGGTATTTGCTTCACATCATTTACAAGGGAAAAAAGCGTGCATGGGAAAATGTAGCAAGGAGCTGAAGCGGTAAGAGAAAGGACCGGTGAAATCCAGGTTTGCAGGAAGGAATCTGGGACAGAAACAGTGAAGGGCATTAAACCCTTTCCTTTGGCATCTGCTTTCTCCAGGGCTACACCACACAGTAAAGAGAACCCCCACTTGAAGAGAACAGCCCGCACAAAGCGGTTCGAGACAGGCTCCTGCTTCACTTGCACGACCTCACCCCAGGAGAGAGCTTGCAGAGGTGCCGATTTCACGCCGCTTCCCCGTGCAAGCACAGCACCAGCAGCAGAAGCCCCCACGTCCCACCCACGTCCTCACCCGACACCCCAAGGCAGGGTTTCCACGCAGTCCCCACTCCGGCAGAGAGCTGGCAGAGATTACTAATTAGGGCAGTGGGGGTCCCTAGTGCTGACACCTGCTTACCCAGACCCAAACTTCCAACTTCCTTCACAGGGGCCTCCTACAGACATCACATTTGAACAGCCGTCAATCCCTGGTGCCCCAGGCCAGAATCACGCAGATGACCTGCAAGTGAAAGATTTTCCCCTCCTAATCCCTAGTAGCCATTGAGGGCTCTCTTTAACAATGTAAGATGTCAGTATGTCAAACAAAAATGGTACTAATTTCTGGTTAGGAGGCGAAAGTTAAATTTTGTTTCCTAATAATTATTTATATCAAAGAAGAAGACGACCGAATCAGTGACCCATCCTTTACCTCTAGTTTTCTTTGAGCCCTCTGTTCCTCGGGAGAGCAAGAGCCATGGGAACCATGGCTCTCTAGGGCCCGGCAGCTCCACAGCCCAGAAAATCTGCTGTCTTACTTTGCCTGCCGTTATGCTCTAATGAACAAAGAGCAGCAAGAAAGCTGAGCATTGAATGGCCAAGGGGACCAGGGACTGAAGGACATTCCATCTCCCTGCTTTTGAGGGGTGATAACAGGACAGGCAAAATCTGTGTGCTAAATATGGTCTGGAGATGGCATCATCAGTGGGGACTTGGACATGTATTAACCTTTAGATATTCATAGCCCATCTGATATGTCAAAGCATGTACTTGCTCCCTCTACCACTAAAGTTATAAGGATCTAGATACTTGGGATTATTTATGAGAGAGAAATCTTAATGAATTCAATACTGCACCTTTATGTTCCTTATTTTATGCAACTACTCAAATGCACATATTTTAAAAACATAAATGTATTCCTTCTGTGGGGAAACAAAAATATGGCTATTGTCCTTCTGTTGAAAAAACAGCTTATGTGGCAACTTTTAGCTAGATTGGGTTTAAAAATGAACTATGCACATAGAAAAAATACACCTTTTTCTAAAGAGAGGCTTTCAAAGAGCCAAATTAGCTATGCATTTGAGCCAAATATTTTACAAAAAGAACTTGGAAACAAAATACTGGTATTCTTTCTTGGATTACTCTCAAACGGAGGCTTCTGACTATAATAGCATGCAGCACTTGCATGATATGGACAATTGCCTTGGGACTGAGAAATCAATTCTGCAAAGCACTGAAAATGTTGAAGATCAGCAATTTGCGGGATACCGCCGATACTCTTTCTGGGACCAGTTAGTTGCTGAGACACCCAAACTGACTTAGTGCTACTGATATATTTCAAATGTTAAACAGGATCTGCAGATCTAAATACCACTTTACTAAATGATGGTTCCTTCAAGCATGTACAGATAAATCCTTCCAAGTCGCTGCTGCAACAGACCAGTGTTTGTAAGTATACAAAAATTCTTCCAGAAAAGCTGTGGATTAACTTTGTAGGACAAGGTACATGCACCATGTAAAACTGTGTTTTACTGGAGACAGTTAAATCTGTTGTATGGGAATGGATTAATTAATTTTATAGAGAAAATATTTAGGAAAAAATAACCAGGTGTATGTTTGTGGCTTAAGAATATCTAATGGTAATAAATAAAGGATCTATTTCATAAGGCGCATATGGACTACAGCCATTTTATGACATCTCAGATTGTTTAATCACCGTTTTTTCCTATTCGGCTGCAATACTTCTGAAACAAGCTAATACTTACAGATTAAAGTGGTGTTACAGATGAGTAACTAGAGTCCAAAAACTTTATAGTGAAGATTTAGAAAAGAATTAGCAAGAGTAGCTGTGTCAGTGCTGGTTGGCTTTCAAATACCTGTCCATGTCTTGAGTTTTCAGAAAATATTTGCTCAGTTTTGAAATCCGCTGATGACTTTTTTTTTTTTTTTAACCCAAAGCGTCTACAATCACAGGTCACTTGGAAATCTATTCTCTCTTTCTACTAACACTTTTTGATAACTACACATTTTACACTTCTAACTACCAGTAGTGAAACAGTGAAGAGAGAGTTTCTAAAACTGAATCTTGTCAGCAAATAAATCATTAGTATGCCACTTAAATAGTTTCACTCTTGGCATGCTAAATTTTCACGCTCTGATAAGATTTTGGCATGATCCTTTAATTATTCTTGCAAAGAACACAAATAATTAAATCATGAAGCACTCAGTTTTCTTGGTATTGTTCCCAATCAAAAGCAATATGACTATATGCAAAACATCACTACTGCTATTACAATGTAAATAAGGCAGTAAAACCCTAATAAAGAGATAAAAAGTAAATCATTACAGTGTATGAACTCTGCAAAAACTAAGTGGTTGGCTTCGTCATCCCCTGAAAATAGGGAATAATAAAAACTGCTTTAAAATGCCTATGTAAAGGCTGAAGAAGTAAGCGGCTTTCCTTACGGAGTTTCTCAAACTCTCTTCTACAGCACAATTGGCTTTGTGTGTGTTTGGGGAAAAGGGGTCCAAAAGCTTCGTGAATTATTCAAGAAATCTAGAAGTATTACAGAGGATGTGTCCCAGAACACTTTGTTCCTGGCTCAGAGCCTCTGCTCAGCAGCACAGACTAAAGGAAAGCGTATTCTGAGGCTCTATAGTTGGTGCCTACTGGTGCTCATTTTCTTTGCACAGATCCCCAGCACCCGCTCGCTTTCTTCCCCTAAGTGCCAGTGTCGGTGCAGAGGAGCAATCTTCTCCGCACCCCTCCTCTTTCGCCATGCTCTGTCTTTCCATTCTGATCTCTCTGGACACATGGATTAGGCAGAAAAGGCAAACGCTCCAGGCCACAAACTGCTCTGTTCCTGCCTGTAAGCAGGATGCACACATGGATAATTCTGGGTTATGACTGGAAGTCACCACTTACTTGTCACTCTGATACCATTGTATAAATTCTGAACAGGGACTATGGTACAGAAACAGATATAAATGCTTAGTGTGTCCTCAGAGCCAGCTCTGGGCAGCTCCTTTTTCAGCTACAAATTTATGCAAATTATGCTCTATGTCTGAGATAACTGCTGCCGTGCCATCTATCTGCTGCCAAGACAGCCACAGCCTGTGGAAAGGAACTGAGAACTGGGGACTAGCAACCTAATATACAAGTATAACCTATTTCATAGAGCTTCAAGCGCTTGATTAGACATAGTCCATAAAACTGTAAAACTGAAGACTGAAAAACATAGAGGCATTGCCTATGAGATTGACTACGCAACCTTGCTATGGTCCTTTACGTATGTGCAGTATGGCACAATCTTTAAATACACGCTCATTCCATTCCTGTCCAATGCCACTCACAAGATGGGCATATTCAAAGGAGTAGCTTTTTTCCAAACTTGTCCCATCACAAACCACAAGTTTTCTGATAAAGAAAGTGGCAAATTGAAAGGATGTTCTGGTATATGGGAACGCAGCAGAGCCCACTAAGTAGAGCACTGTACCAGGGTTTATACTTCCCGGTTTGTCACCAGGTTTGCTGACTTTCAGCAAGACGCTGAGCATCCTCGCGCCCCATTTCCCTATCTGTAATATAAACAGAATGGGAATGACTTTCTTGGTAAAGTATTTGAGATATACCAGAGAAAAGTGCTATGCAATAAGCAGGTCTCTCTTTTGAAAGACAGGAGTTACACACCTCATACAGCCCTCCCTTGCCAGCGGAAAGATTGAAAAAACTCCACACCTTTCAGTTTAAACAAATCTAAACATTCCTAGTCCTTGGATCGCACCTGGAACTATTTATTACCAAGATCTGATCCTGTGATGGGATTAGTTCAGCCTCAGTGTTACAGTAACTCCACTGTGGTTTCACTCTTGTAACAGGGAATAAATATACATACTTCTGGAGTTATGTTTCATATTAGATGGTGAGCATATTTGTACGAGCCCTTATTTTCCCATTCAGCTTCAGAGGATCCCATTACATAGTTGTGTATGGTCATTTTCTACTTCTGCATTGGGTCAAGCTTTCCCGAGGGTACACTTCTAATTCATGGTCTTCTACATTATTATTACCCTTTTGACCTAAATGATTAGCCAAAGTTTGAGGCCCTGAGGGCTGTTTCTATTAGGAGGAGAAAATTATGAAGTCAAGCATCATTCAGGCCTATCTAGTTAAAAAAACACCTCCAAAGTCACCCGCCTCCAGCTTCACTCTTTTTTCCTTGAATGCAGGAGACAGATACAAAACAACAACAACAAATGTCTTCCATCCCTTCTTGAAGCCTTTTCAGCCAGCACTCAGACCTTCATGGAACAGGCACAGTGCTTATCTAATGCCTTTTTTCCCACTTCCTTTTCCTCCTTTGAGTCTTTTGCTATGCTTTTTCTCCTGCTTTATCTGTTTTTCTTTCTTTCCCTTTTGTCCTTCTCTTTCAGATATACCCAATTTCCATAGAGATTAATTTAATATCCAGTCATACCCATCTTCCACCTCGTTCAAATGCTTGAGCATCCCCACGTATGCTTTTGTTGCGGGAGGTGAAAGGTACCTGAGATTAGGATGGAGTCTGCTATTGTTTGAACTGCTGCTAGCATGAACTTACCTGTTCCTTACAGGAAGGATGTCACATTCACCAAGTTCCACGGGATCTCACCCAAAGACACATGCCAAAAGTTTGCATTTTTGGAATGCTGCGGAGACCCTTCTGGTTTGCCTACGTACCCCACTCAGCTGGCTCCAGAGTCTGCAGCCAAACCAACGCTTGTGCTGGTTGTGCCAGCAGTGTGAGTGAAGGAAGCAGCCCTGTCCTCCCCCAGCCTCGTCTCCCTCACTGCTTGCAGGATACACAGCTGCAATAGCTCAAAGGAAAGCGTGGTAGAGGGTCAGGACTGAGAAGCCAAGGGTGGGGGGAAGGCAGGACGGCGCTTTTGGCATTGGTGTCAGCACACCTGGCTTGAAGTATTCATCAAACTAGACTCATCCGTTGAAATCTCCCTGAGCCTTGTGCAAGTAGAAAGGCTTGTAAAGTAGACACCAGTAGCTGCCAGTTCTAATCCGAGAATTTGGACAGAAACTATCCATCCAAATTCTTCATCACTTCATGGAAAAGCAGTGAATTGTTAAATTATGACATTATGAGCATAAAGGGTCTCAACATAGTCTACCTGACATATTTAAATATCTATGCAAATGAATCAGAGAAAATGACAGGAAACACGCACATGGTGAACTCCACCTTGATTGTGCACTGACACAAGGAGTTTTTGGTATTTCATAGCCTTAGTAGCTGGAACCCTCAAAAAATTTAAGAATGTAGGAATCTCCAAAAGACCGCTATGAAAGAGAAGTACAATATAAAGAGTGACTTGCCCAATGGTAACGGTGGCATTTGTGGCAAAGCACCCTTGTGCCCACATCCCCATCTCCTAGCCCACCTGATCACAGTGCTTTCCTCACAATGGGAGTCCAACTATTATCTTCAAAGGGGAAAACCCTGTGTGAGTAAGCTGTAAAAATAGCTAGCGGGGCGCACATCAGATCATGCCCTGCTATTATTTCCTCTTGCAGATGCACATTTTCAAGTAAATCTCTGGCATCAGGTCGTGAGGCAATACACACAGCATTCTCTAAACTACTTTAGGAGTTGTGCAATACCTATAACCCCACTCTGTAACACAAATACGAAAGCGGAAAAAGCGTGCATAAAATCTATATTACCACATTAATCTCAAAAGGACATTTGGCTAATATAAAATTCAGCATCATCTTCATTGATGGTTCAGGGAAATAAAGTTGTAATAAATTGCCGCAAGGCACAGTACTAATGATTGAATGAGGCTATGCAATTAAGATGTAACTTTTAAAATCACCTTTGAGGTTAAACGTAGAAGAATTATGAGTAAAAGGGCAATTAAATGCCAGACTTTTCAGTCTAAGGTCTCCTCATCAAAGATTCAGTTACCTAAATTGTTTTTCACTATTTCAGAGGAAGAGCTGGGTGTGACAATATTTCATCCCCCACAAGAGGAAGTAAAGAATACTCTTTCAAACAAAAGCATTACCAGGCTATCAAAATCTTTACAAAGAAAAATAAACTAATCAAGATTGATCTACAAGGGCTCTCAAGTTCCCAAATTCCTAAATGTTAACATTAGGTTATAAAAGGGAAAAGAAGGGTAAAATGTAGCCATTATCATCTTCACATCACAATCTTGAGTAATATATATCTTAATGAAACATGAGTTCCATGAGCAGTGTACTCAATATTTCTATAATCTCTAACTTTTTATATAAATTTACATGCTGCATTTAAAAATACTTTCCTTCCAAAATATTTCAAGATTTATTTTTGAGGAGAAACATGGATCCACTTATGCTCTGATCCTGCAGAGCCTTACATATCTGACTGAGTTGAGTGTATATAACGTCTCTATTGAGTAAAGCTATTCAAATTGAACTGTTTTCAAGGTTGTGAAGCCAATTTAAATTTTCTTCAAGGGACACATGAAAAATCTAATACTTACTGACTGAAAAATCAAACTAGCTGCAAGCTACAGTTGTGGATGAAAAGTCTAAAAATATGCTTTGCATAGTATTTAAAATAATAACCCTTTCCTACATTTCCTTTCTCTTTTCAAGTGACAATTTGCTAGTACATTGGCATAAATCAATATCAGAATTTTGTATTGTCATATCTTGTTCCATCCAAAGTTTCCAAGGCATGTTAAGATGCAGCAATTTAATAACCTCACTTGTTTTGTACTTCTATTTCTAGCAAAAAAAAATGGGGAAAAAGGAACATGGGGAAAAAGGAACATAAGGAAAAAGGAATATAAGAAAATAGTTTTCCCACCCCGGATCAGTAATATTTCAATTACTGAGCTGTAAGATTTAGACTGCTATATCTGTCATATAAACATATAAACAAATAAAGACACATGCAATCTTCCCTTGGGCAGAATGAAGAAAGGAGAAAAGAAAGAAAGAAAGCAGCACATTTGACAGATGCTAGTCACATCACTGACTGCATGTCTGGAAAGACCTTAGAAGGCACATCTATTCCAAAATAACTAAATAAATTCAAAATTCACACCAGTTTGTTGCAAGAACTCAGTTTTTATTTTAAACTAGGAATGTGGTATTTTGCTCTGACTTAAAATAGCCATGCACAAACCTCCTTTAAAAAAATACCACACTGAAACATGTTCCCTTAAGATACACAAGACAAAACTGATTGTCTTATGGATTGAAGTTAAACCAAAGTATCTGTAAAATATGGTGCTTTTTACCTTCTGCAAAACATACATCTTTATCTTCTCTTCACTTACACCATTAACCCTGTAGCAACTGTTGCAACAGTATTGTATGAGTTTAATTGTACAGCAGCTCAAAACAAGTAACGTTACTGCTTCCATTTGCATCAAATTAAAAATTCAGTTCTTCGATTTTCAAAAAACTTACAAGCCTCCTCACGGAGCTGTTTACAGTGGCCTTTCCAGCTTACCATTTCTGAGATACGTGGGCAGCTTTCCTGACACATGGAAAAGAGTGCAAATTACTTGAGTATTCAGCGTCATAAAACACAGGCACTGATATAAAAGCTGAAAATGTGCATACCAGCTTTTTATTGTGCGTTTACAGCCCAATTGAAGTTTACGAATAAAGTTTCATTAAAAGTTGAATTATTACAGATTGGGCACGCTGGCATTATATTAGCACTAAACTAAAAAAGAGGGTCAACTGCATTTCTACTTGCTGTATGCAACTGAGCTTCTCTACGTTCATCTGTAATTTTTAAAAATTCCTCCTGCTTCTACAACAACCTTCTGCTAATTTTCTTCAATTTTCTGCTCCACTAACTTAAAAGTCATTTCCTTAAGAAAACAGATGACAGACAACCTGAGTGACTGATTATATTGTGCCATCACTTTGTTTTTTCTCTGAGGCCTTGGTTTAAGAGGATGGATGTTAGTGTAAATGACAGAAAGGGGAGCTTCGCATAGGATTTCACTTCTGTTCAAAGACAAGCTAATGCAACCTCGCTGAGGTGCAATCAACTTGACAAATGGATGCTGTGCAGCCCTGTGCCTCCCACTGAAACCCGAGAGTCTGATTTACACAATATTCCCCCTGTAAACGGAGGGAAGCCCAAATTCCAATCAGACTTAACGCTGCTCGGCTGTATAATGGGTTGATCTGATAATTCCTCCCATATAATGAAATCTGATAATAGTGGGAAAAAGTACATCAGAGAGAATGGAATACATTAATGAACTTGTAAAAATACACTTAGGTCTGAACAGATTTAATAAACAGAGGAGGGACGGCTCAAACCGGGAGTCTTCATATGTGGTCAGCAGTTCTCGGGTTTAACAATGAAGCTGACTGAAAACACAGAGTTTCTATTTACAGTTGACTACATTCACCACACCTTTTTTCAGATGGCCAGGAAAAGAAAAAAAAAAGCATTTAAATATCAAAGTCAGCTTTGTAATATGTTTACATGTCTTGCCTTGTTCTGTTTCCCCTTCAAACTAAACTAATTCTATGATACAAGCTGTTTTCTCAGGGAAATGTGAGTCAGATAGAAATGTTTTCCTACCCAAGAAACAGCGTTTCATTTACTAACTGGAAAAAATAGGAAACATTTGCTTTCAGACATTTAAGATTTTTTTTGGAATTGAAAAACAAAGACAATTCCATTTCAAAATGCTTTTCACACAAGTTCAACAGCTGGCACAAAAATTAACTGAATGTTTACACTGGAAAAATGTCACAGAAATGTCTATTAAAATCAGTATTTTTTGTGTATCATAATAAACTGCTCTCATTGTCATTGCTCTCTACAAATAAACATTTTGCCTTAGCAGCTACAATTACGACCAGAAGCTGTTCTCACACATATATGAGTTGAGTAGTGCAGGACTTTATTTGCTTTGCTGTTGTCACAAATAAAAGAAAAAAAGAAAAAAACTTATGCAAACATTTCATGCTGAAGTGAATGGATTTCAACAGCTGCTGATTTGGTGACATCGAGAACCCCAGTGGAGATGTCCTGCTGAATTAACGTCTTGGAAATGTTAAAAAGAAACTTCAAACAGCCCTTGTTTAGCAGGCGGTCGAGGCTCGCTCTCGGTGGGGATCATGTGAAGACTAGCAGAGCAGTCACTCAGTCATGAATCAGACTTGTCAATAGTTGCCTATTTTCTCAACAGGTGTCTCAATCACACACCATAATCCTTCCCCCCATAGGCTTCTGTTTAACAGAAATGGCCATCTCACAGGACGCTGCTTTTGCTTATATGAGACATACATCGATTTCTTCATCACCAACTCCCTCCTAGAGTCTCTACCGGACTTTGTACTTGGTATAAACATGTCTCTCTCACCTATGTGAGCTAGCAGGGAAAGTATGAGAACTGTAATACAGGAGCAAGGAAGCATTTAATCCTTTGTTATTGCTGCAGATAAGCACGGCAAACACCAAACAATCATCCGCTGTTTTGTCAGATAATTATGAAATGCTATTATCTTGAGGTACCCTTTGTGAATCACTACGCAGTAACCACTGGGTACTTGGATGGAAAAAGGCATCACTGGCATAAAATATCTTACTGTAAATAAAAATGTCGGGAAAATTTTCATATTAACTAAATAAAAAATAAAAAGTTTAAATTAAAAACCCAGGAAGCCATTTTCAAATTACTATTTTTTTTATAACTAACTTTCAATCGTGAGCTTTTAAAGCACTTTTTGTAATTAAATTAATTTTGTTAAGTTTGAAATCCTCATTTCTTTTATATGACTCATACATACACTTAACTACAAAAGTAAATTAAGCCCTATAGGTCTCAGCTGTCAGAATCCTGAAGAAATACAAGTATGCACAGAAAATTTTAAGTTACATACAGTTTTTACCCTATTAAAAAGTGTTTATCTCTATGCTTACTGCTAGTCACATCAGCATTAAGCAACACAACAAAAAGATTTAGAGAAATTTTTCTTGGCTTTTCTGTCAAGAAGCAATGAACCACTAAATATTCTACAACGCTTAATAAGCTTGCACAAATTACATCATTTATGATGTGAATTAGAACCAACTTTGTATCACCAAACTACTCTGGGCTTCCTGTTGTTACCTTTGTTTTCTAATTTTACCTACTATATGTACACAAAATAGTGGTGATCTGAAGTAATCTTTTGTATTTTCAGGCCAGTTTCTTCCTCTATGAGTGGAAGAAGTACGACTGTAAAATAATGTGGGCAGGTTAGTAGCAGCATGCTTCGCTTTTATAGTAACAGCTCCTGTAGAAACTACAGCTTCTGCATGACTTGCAAATTAAACATAAAAGGACATTTACCAAAAAATATGTCAGCTTTATGCAATGTTTTGAGATCATAAGCCCCCACGTATCAGACTTTATAAAAAACTTCCCTAAGAAAGGTTAACTCTCCAAATGTAGCATACAATTTAATAATTTCCAAATACGTTTGAAATTCATGCCAAATGAAGTTAGACAGTGAAACTGGTGGTTTGATCATTCCAGCTGTATGTCAAAATTCTTCCACATTGTTGGATAACATGAAAGTGCAGCACCAGTTCCTGTCACCCTCAATTTAAAAACTTTTGATGTACTACCTCTGAGCATGGAGTTGTTTAAATACTATCTCTAACATCAGTAAACTGCATGTACCACCTGCACCGTGACTTGAATTACTGAAACACAACACTACACAATTAAAGAGATCATCTCAGATTTCTGCAGAAAAAACATTGCACTGAAGAAATTTATATCAAAAGAAAATATTTTAAATATATTTCAAATGTGAAATGTAATTTGATTGTGTATCTGATGTATACACAGATTATTAATTTATAGAGGATAAACCATAGTGACAAGTTGTTTTAAGTATGTTGATAGATGCATATAGCCTGGGCCAGATCTCAAAAATACTATTGAACTGAGCGACTTTACGTACAAGTAATCCCTGTGAAATAATTTTAACTACTCGCATAAGTGCTTTGTAATTTGACATATAAGTTTTGTAATTTCTGTAAGAATGAACATAAAATGTATACATTACTTTCTATGTTGTACAGACAGCATGTCAGTATATTTTTTTTGCTCTGAGGTAATTTGTAAGGATTTTGTTCCTACTCATAGCCTTGATTTTATTTTATTCAACATTGTATAAGTATTCTGACATGACTGGTTTCAACAGGACTGCTCAGATATACGCCGCTTCCTGTGCATTTGTAGACAGAAGACTTGCATTTTTTAAGATTTATTTTTGACACTATGTAAGGATATTACACAGAGAATATGCCAGATGATTATTTAGAGAACACAAACACATTCTCAGCAAATGAAACCTTTAATGACATTTACTTACAAAACTCGCTGGGCACTGATTGATTGATTCTGAACGGGAGCCCAGCCTCACACAGACCACATTCATCAAAAGCATCCTAATCATACCAGCATATTAACATTTTGAACTTTACTCCCAGTACCCAAGGAATGCAACTCACGAAATAATGAAATTTAGGGGAAATTGAATCTTGTTTTCCATATGTAAAGACCTACATTCAACACAGATAATGCATTCTTGCTGCATTCTCTGCTTTCTTGCCAGCAAAGAGCGAGAATTGATAAAAACCCAGCTATTTTGGAGTAAACCCCTAATGTTGACGTGTAATCATTGTAAAAATTGAACTTTCAACAGGTAATCTGGAATGATGCAAGTTCTATCATCTCATTCAGATGCAGCTCATTTATTCCAGAAAAAAAGGACAAAATTAAAAAATGGAACAAACTACACTGGCAAAAGTAATGCAAAGGCTACAACAGCAAATCCTTAGACACATAGTCAGAACGATATCGAGAAAGGGGAAAGAGTTATTACCAGTAGAGATAGCATTAAGCTATCTCTAAGCTCCAAAGTTTAAAAGGTGTATTGACAGATTAGATGGTTCTGGAAAAGAGTTAGAAGAATAAGGTGAGTATGTACAGTCTTCCCTGTATTTCAAGACTAAAGAAGCTTAAGTTGTTCTGCTTATGAGACAAGGTGTGGGTAACCTAATGGACCTGCAGTAGCTACAATGAGAGAGATTTGCAGGGAGACGTCTCAAAAGTAACAGACAAAGACAAAAAGATCTCGTAAAAGGTAGGGGAAGATCAGACAAGAAGAAAGGTGCACAACTTCTCTCAGACTACAATAGGGCAAGAATGATATTGAGCCTTTTCTTTCTTCTGCCAGGCAAGGACTGTAATGGAAACTTCAGCTGCAAACTCTGAAACATTCTCGAGCAAGTTTCCAGCACCAATGCACTACACGGGCATACTCACACTGTCCATTTTAAGACCCGAAAGGACTTTTCGGACTTCTTCATATAACAGAAACCAAAACATGTCACCTGGTTACACCACTTTTAGCCGGCAACTTGGCTCGCTTACCTTCTAATTTCTACTTGAAATGGAGAACATGATCGGGAATGCAGAAGTACATAACATATGCCCAAGAGTCTTGTTCCATCTGATAAAGACCACCCCTGTCAAAATTGCACTCCTGCTCAAATCATCAGTCAAATATCAGTCTTTGATACTCTGGGCTGCTGCTGTCTCAATTGTGAAATGATTTGTGAACTGGAATGAGGTTTTAGAAAGGAGGTCTAAGAGAGAAGTAAGAGGCATTACCCAGAAGGAGACCTATCAGACACTGTGGCTCCTCAAGATACAACCCAGCACACGCACGCATCTGTTCTCAGGACAAGGGCTGTGAATACCTGTGATTCCAACAACGAGCCTTTACTTTTCTGTACTTCCCTCCACCTTTTTTTTCTAAATCCATGAACAAAGTTTTCCCTTTCAGTCACTTTTGGCCAGCAGAAGGCAATGGGCATGCAAGTACCAGCCACAATGACTTGCAAAAAAAAAATAGAAAGAGCAAAAGGGAGCTCAAAATACAAATTATTCATTCTACTATAAAAATTGTGACATGGCTGGAAACCACAGCTTTCATGCAGTTGGGACATTAAAAACTCACTGTAGGAACATCAGTTCTTAGTATGATGGTGTTCAGAGATGCCATGTTTTACTCTCGTGCCCTTTGACAAGATTCCAGCCAAAACAAAGGTGGGATACTAAACCTGGGCAATGCAGCTACGTTTGGTATTTCACCTCAGATCAACCTCCATGCACATCAGTTGAACTTGCATTTCTGACTGTCTTTACATTTGCACAGATCAATCATCAGGTATTCTAATGGGATGACTCGTCTGCAGACCTACATAAGCATGGAAATGTTTACAGGATCAGAAGGTTTGGTCAGAATTTCTTAATGAATTAGTGGTGGGCCTAGTCATCTGGTACCATTATAAACTGAATGAGCTGTGTGGGCTCTTTATTTCTGAACACCATAGTTTAAGGCATCTCAAATCAGAAGTCTAGAATTAGAGGGTATATTTGAAATGTAGCCTTTAATTTTTCTCTTGAGGCTTTAATTTGTACTTTAGACTTTGGATCACAGTCCAAATGACTTTTGAAGCTTCATGAGTAATCTTCAGCTTTACTAAAACTGTTCAGATACCGTGAGTGCTACTATTCTGTTACACACTGCATTGCCCTCAGGCTGCTGATGGAACACGTCTTGCCTAAATATCTCGGCAAGTGATAACCTTTGAAACAACTTCTGGTGGGCTGTTACATCAAACTGTTTCATATCTTCTCATGCTTTCTTTCATTGAAACAAAAAGTCTTTCAAGCAAATAAGAATATATTCTTTTTTTTAAAAATCTTACACTCTATTTTAAAATGCTATACTTTTTTATTTAATCAAAACAGTCTTCAGTGCCTTTTAATCGCTTAGCTTTTTTGTATAAAGTTGAAAGTTTATTGAAAATAGCCAGTTCACTCCTTATCGCTTTTCTCACTGTTTAGTCATGATCAGAAACAAGATGTTCCTTAAGATATTTCATAATTTCATCAAATTCTATACTTCCTGTTTTTCCAACTGGTTTCAGTACTGTTCTCTTCATTCCACTGCTTATTTTGTCACATTTCCCAAGTCTTACTATAACTCCATTCTTGTTATATTGCTGTATGTTCTAGAGGGTATTTAGATACGAAGCGCTCTTGGCTTTGTTATCCTAAAAGGCATATCTTGTACACAGAAAATAATCTTCTTCTGAAGTTAACACTTAGCTTGCTACTCTTCCTTCCAGTGACCTTCACTGATATAAAGTATAACTGTGACAATTTTATTTGGCCATTGGCTAAATGCAAGTTATTTTGGTTTTTGACAGGTAAATAAAATCCTGCTGCTTTCTCATGACTTGCCAACACTGTTCCGATAGGAAGATGTATGTCTAAACATATTAAAACACAGATTCAGTATGATCTAAAAAGTGTAGTAAAGCAGTCATTTCTCTAAGTGAAGAACTGAGAAGTATTGCACTTAAAAGGAGTGTGTTGAGGAAGTGTGGACATTTGTTGCCAAGCTGCTCAGCTGACTCTTCAAGAAGGTCCTTTGCTGCTAAAAATGTATTCACAAGCTTCCCTCAACAGTGAAAGTTACTTTCACGGAGCAGCTCCAGCCATATTAAAGCTGTCAGCTTTTGCTTTTATTTTTCACATTTCATTACGTCTCTGTTAAAACATTTCTTAAAGAGCAAAACTGAGAGTCCAAATTGCCAAGTTTCTTTGAAATCCCAAATACTGTTCTTTACTGAATGTTGGTCTTGTATCACCTAACCCTCAGAAACACTTTGACCTGAAGAGAGACACAAAGCCATCAGAAATAAGAAGGATGCAGCCAGAATTTTTATTTTTCAGTACACTATACATACTTCTTTTACTCCAATTAAAAGTCGCAGCAAAACAGTCTTCGAGAAAAGAGGACGGATTTCAACCCTTTCCATCTACATTTGTCTCAGGTGTTACCTTCTCTAAATGCAAAATGATTCATTTAAAAGTATGACTTTCCCTTTTAAATGAAAATATATATTGTCCCAAACACAATTTCCTTACACTCTACTAAACACAGACAGAGATGGCTAGAGGCTACAAATCTTTAGGTTCTCCACTGATGCATTAACTAAACAAAAAAGACAACCTTACTTGTTTCAGAAAGCTTTATTAGAATAGGAATCTTTGAAGACAAACACAAAAGATTCTAATATGTTTAGATTTTATAATGTAAACAACTAATTTAATGCATCACTAGCAATATACAATAGTCGCCATCTTGCAACATGAATGCAAGTAAGAAACTGATGTAATCTGTGAGATATTTCAAAATAATTAATTTGAGAATAAAAAAAAGAACTTTTATTGTGTAAACTCTCCCGGTTTGCCTTTTTTAAAAGGATCAGAAAACTGCAGCAGTTGAACCTTTGCTAAATGAAGGTAACAAGCAATCGTTTGAACTGGCGTCTAAATTAAGAACATGTAATTGCCTGAGAAAGGGTATTTGATCAAAAGGGTTTTAAGTGTTACTTATTAGGAGACTTCCAAAAAACTCCACAAGATCCAGTTTATTTAAATAAGGGCCAAAAAACTTGCAAATTTTTGCAAATTTTCTCAAAGCAGTTTGACATGTCTAAATTGTGTATTTGCCAGCATGTCAGGCTTCTTCTGTGCTAATATTTTTGTTCTGCAAGTGCAAATGGGGCTTTAAGCATTTTTGGGTAAAGCCAGCATTTGATGCCTCCTTGTAATTTCCCTAACCCCCTCTCAAACCCATATCTTCTTGCTTAACTATTTTGCAGCTTAGAAAATTATAGCAAACATTCCTTTCCAATTTTCTTTCTTTTCTATTATTCTCCTCACAAGCATGGACAGATACATGATTACCAAAAAAAAATAAGTTCTACACACTGATCCCTGTTTATTTTTTATTTAACTTGAAAGAATCATCCTGTTTTCTGGCACACTCCAAAATCAAACCGCAGGTCCTGCAGTATTATTTGCATTGATGAACTGAGGCGCCCTGAGGCCCCACTCACATGAACAAAGCTTCATGTAAGGCCCAGCTGGCCCCAAAATGACTGACAGTGTATTATTGTACCACTTCGCATAAATGACAATGGGGTATTGAATCAAATACGACAACATGGAAATCTCTTCAATTCTTAATTTCATACATCACACTGTGCTATAAAAAATTACCCCAATTATTCAAAACAAAGTTAAAGTATGAAATGTTTAAGGAGTAGTCTGAAATAGGACTGACTTGCTGAGCAGCCCGATCTTTATGTTACTGGGATGAGCCCTGTAGCCAGTATCAGCAAAAGGTATGCTTTTTATGTAAATAGCTGAGGCGTGATGGGTACAGGGACTGCCCAGAGCCCCACTACTATCAGCATACAGAGAAATGAGCCTTCGGCACTTGCCTTACTTTACCAAGCTGCCAATATAAGAGATTCAGCAACAGCAGAGGTATAAATGTATGCCAAGGTCTCCTTTATGAAGCCATGCCATGTAACCAAGTTTTAAAAACCCTGAAGCGAATGTAAAGCTTCTTTACAGACAACTGGAGACCTGAACGCTGAAGAAGGGAAGCTCTCATTTTGTCTGCAGGTTATACTTAGAAGAATTGCACAAGGGAGGAAGAAGACAACTTTCCGGGTACTGCTGGGGAACACAGTGACTCCAGCTGAACATGTCTTACTACCTTAAATTGCTTTTGTAGCCTGACCTAGCAGTCCCTGCTTGGGGTCCATGTGGCCACTTCCAACCATGAGGAGCACATGCCTGGGAGATTTGAAAATGCCGCCACCAGCTGGATACGTACTGCTGGCAGTAGAGGGTTGGCTGTAGAGCAAGGTAGGTATATTCTTCCTGAAAAATACATATACATTGGAAAAAGCAGGTTTGTGTTGGCTAAATCTGCTCCCAGACTTCGGACAGGTATTCTGCAATTTCAACTGTAAATAACTTTAGAAACTTTGAAGTTATCTCTTACAGTTTGCTTAGCTTTGGCTTTTTGTAGTGAAAACCAAAGGGCAAGATTCACTTGATCGTTGATACCAGACTGTGGAAAATCACTGTTTAAGGCTCTTTGACTCCTGGGAGGATCCAAACCCTTCTTTTCACCTTTCAGAACAGTGCCCTAACTGCTGGTTTGTGGGGTATTACAACACAAGAAGTCCCCCAAACTCTTCTGCTCACGCAGCTCTACTGAGCACACTGTTTAGTGAGTCAAAGAAGATGACTACTCTGTGGTTTATCACTTTGTGTTCCTGTGGCTACCCAGCTGTGCTGCTCGGTAGCACAAGGAGGGTTCCTACAGAGGATTCATGCTCCTCTGGGGACAGGCATAGAATAAAATTTACATCTTCTGCATCTTGCATGAGTATGTGAACCGCTGAGCTTGTAGGTAAAATAATTCATCATCTTTCCCACCAGTTTCGTGAATCTCAGCCATTTTCCTAGTTTCACTACAAATGCCTAAGTACAAACGAATTATTTTTTTTTGGCTAGAAGCATTTTCTTCTTTATTTTGGACCAAATTGAACTGTTTTTCTGAGGGGATGAAGGATAAGAGAGGAGATTTTGGACTGTAAAATCAATTATTTGTACAGCCGTAAGGATCTGTGGAAAACTAGGTCTCACACTCTCTCATATGATGGGAAAGAGAAAGAATGAATATGAAGAAACACGTATAAAATTTAAAGTTTAACTTAAGAGTTCACTGTTTTGGTTTTCCTTGATACCTCCATTTTAGTGTTTATTATCTCATGTCCTGGATCCTTGAGAGAGTGAATTACTTGGAAGCAGTCTTACATTTAGCATATGTGAAGGATCTTGCTGGAATGAAGCATTAGTATTGGAACACAGACAGTATGTAAGGGCTACAAAATGGAGGACACAAGTACATACAGAGCTTATGGGGATGCGGAGCTCCTGTATCAAGTGAGGACATTACACATTTGATGCTTTGAAGAGAAGGTTGGCTGGTGACTCCTTCCTGTCTCAAACAGTTCTGTCTCAAACAGTTCTGTCTCAAACAGATGTTCTGACTTGGTGATCTGAGAAACCCAGTGTGACTACAAAAACCTGTATGTGAAATGAGTTTGGGAGACAAGAGAGGGACTCAGATGCTATGTTAAATGAGTTACAGGAAAGAATATAAACACCTTTTTCCCTGGAGATGTCTGACACTTTCCACCAGGGCATCAAAGGCAACCATGTGAAAAAGGAAAGTGAAATAATTTTCTCAGGTAAACGATTAGCAGTCAAGCTCGTCTAACTCTTCAGCTCTTTCTTGATGGGGTATTTAAAAAAACATCCAAGGAAGAAAACAGGATGTTGTTGCACCATGGATGCCTAGGAACTGAGTTTAATCTTAGTGCTCCTACACATAGCTCCACAACTGCCTCATGCTCAGCAGAGATCCAGACCTTTAATGTACCACCTTTAATGCACTGATCCATGTTACAGGTAGCATAGCTAAGAGAGTAAATTTAGAACTGAACTTCAAATTGGACAGGAACTTGCCATGATCTGCACTGAGCATGCACGCATGACTACTTTTATATTCTCCCTGTTACTTGACAAAACTATTCCTTTGTTCCGCCAGTAACCCTACCTCTGCCCAGAACAGACGCAAGTTTGCCTACAGCGGACTGAGAAAAGTGCTTCAGTACTAAAAACATGGGCCAAACTATGTAGAGATGAGTACGTAAGTTACGTAGACACAACAGATGAGGA
Organism: Ibidorhyncha struthersii; assembly: GCA_013398815.1. Lineage (NCBI taxonomy): Eukaryota > Metazoa > Chordata > Aves > Charadriiformes > Charadriidae > Ibidorhyncha > Ibidorhyncha struthersii. Next base: position 803,217 of record VZSZ01004591.1, read on the forward strand.
GTTTGATGTGGGAACATGGTGCTGGAAGACAGTCCAAGTTTACAGAAGTGCTTAAACTAGCTCACCACCAGGGCTGGTTACGTTGTGTAGACCTATCTCAAAAAGAAGAAGGAAAAGTTGTTTGAACTCCGAAAAGATAGTCAGAGGAAAATTGTACCAACTTGATGAAACTAAAGCGGTGACAGAGAGGAGCACTCAGTTTTGATATCCCCCTGTATTTCACAATACATAAGCCTGGCTATTCTCCTGTAATTACTTATAAAACCCGACTTGCTTCATTTCCCTTTAAGTCTATTGTTGGAACATTTATTATGAGATCCTGGCTTCTTGAAATGAATCCTTGAAGTAAAGGGGTGTAGGATGTCAGATTTAGCTTCTACTTGCACTATGTAGATCCAGGGGTTGCATGATGATTATGCAAACAAAAAACTATGAAACTTCATTTGTACTTAGGTGAATGCCAGCCATGTGATGCTGTTTCAAGAGAAGTGGAAAAATTAGGTGGCAAACACAATTCTGGCAAAAGCACAGTTCTTCAGGTGCAACATGTGCAAATCATTATTTTGTCTTGTAGAATGGTTAAGGAAATGTATTTTGAAATGGCAATTATATAATTAGTGTGCTAAGCAACTTCATTGAATGACAAGTGCTTAAACACGTATCAACAAACAGACATAGCATTACTTTGATTAGTGTGTGGAAAATGCCACAGAATAACTCTGGCAAGTACAGGGTGGGCAATTAAGTTGAGTGTACATTTTGCTAATACCTTTCTTTGTCTAAAATGGAGGTGCCTACAAAATAGGCACCTGGGTTTTGACTGAGTGTTAGTTTTGCTTCATCGGGTTTGAAAGGCTTTACCAGTCCTACAAATGAAAACGAACATAGTTATTAAAATGAAAATGCTCCCCATCAGGGGTCAAGATGAAAAATCAGGTCCTTGTCAATCCCAACTGCAAGACAAGCTGCTAGGGGTGTCTCCTTCCAGTTCATATTTGCCTCCATCTCTGTCACCAGCTTTTGTCTAGTAGGTGTATGTCTATCCATTTTTAACTGTTGAGTAGGAGAAGAATCTACCTCTGTTGTCTTCCCTCTGTTTTTTCCTGCCAGGCAAAAAGCTGTTAGATTTCTTGACACTGCAAGTGGGCTGAATCTGCTGCTGCAGTGTGACAAGGCAGAAAACTAACTGACACTTTTAGCTTTTTCAAACTTCTCCGATACCTTTCCCTTTTAAGCTTCTTCCCTTCCCTAACAGACACAGCAGCAAGAAAAGTCAAGGTTTTTACATTTCACCACTGGCCAGTGGAGCCTAAAGTAAGAGCAAAACAAACCAAACCAGAAACAGATTGCAAACTGAGGATAGCGAACAGCTGGCCTGTGGTCCATGGAAGGTTGGCTCATTGCATGTTGTTAATGCCTTTCTTTTCACTTCCATATGCTACACTGCACTGAAAGCCTGCTAAGGTATTTTAATGCAAGCAACTACTAAGGGAGCGGTTACAAAACAGCTCAACTTCTCCAGGTCAGGGCTGCTACGATCTTGCTCTTCCTCCCTCCTTCTGTGCGCATTCCTCTTCTCTTCTTTCTGCCAAATCATGCTACTGCAGGACGGACAGGTTTAAGGGTACTATACAAGACAAGTTTATTTCTACAAGAAAATCACTTTTCTGTACAGTTACTTTTTGCCTCATCCTCTTCAAGTGACATTTTACAAGGCGGGTAAGCTGATGTAATAGCTTGGTGCTGTGGAAGGGGATGGCTCCCTCTCCTCTTCTCTTGGCTGGGCAGTCCTGGTGTGTTCCTTGTTTCAGCTCTGGCACTCATCTAAGCCCCAGTGGGCCACTTCAACTCACTTAGCTGGCTAACACTTCACTTAGTTTCTGCCAGCTCAGTGGTTTAGGAAGCAGCCAGGATTGGAGCTGAAGACAATGAGAAGGAACAACCAAGGTAGATTCTCCCACCTTGAGGATATTCAAAAGCTGCCTGGACACAGGCCTGGGCAGCCTGTTGTAGGTTGAGCAGGGGGTTAGACCAGATGACATCCAGAGGTCCCTTCCAGCCTCAACCATTCTGTGAACCTCACCACTCTTGTGAAACCTCACTTACAGTTGTCACCAGGATGTTTCACCTTGGGTTTTTTTTTGTTTTCCAAGAGAGGAAGAAACAGTCCCCAAAACATACATGGTCTTTGTTTGCCATCACTTACGTGCCAAGCATGTAAGATATCCAGAGACTGCAACAGTAGCATTTCATACCCTGCTGACATTACTGTGTGAAGAAACGCGCAATCAGAGCACTGAAAAAACCTATTCTGCATCTTCAGCAAGAGACAATCACATTGGGAAGCTGCTTGGGAAGACCTGAATGAGAGCACTGAAAGGGTCTGGCAGGGAGATAGCCATGCCTTGGTTTACATTCTGTTCCCATTCGGCAGTTAATTAGTAACTCACTTTTTGAAAATGAAAGATTACACATCCTGAACAAATACAAACGTTTGATCTGAGGCTCATCAAGGAAAACTTCAGCAGCTGCCAGGGAAAAGCAAATGTTCTGTCACGTACATCCAGACTGAGATAATGCGAAACAGAAGATGAAGAATACGGAGAGAATGTACTGATGCTTCCACACACAGTCATGGGGAGCACAGAACATAAGGAAAAAGTACCAAATAGCAGACAACAAGCTAGTGAGCCTAACTAAAACCTGATGGGATGACTCCTGACTGCAACCTGAACCTAAGAAGTGCAACTTTCCCAACACTACAAGAGAAGAGTGAAGCATGGTGCTATATATCAAAAGCAGTTTATTCTTTGGTCCCACATGAACTGTCTCTTTTGGAGCACCAGGCACTCAGCTGTGGCCATTCCTGACCCACCCTGAATGTTATATAGTCACCAAGAAGAAAGCAGAAGCCAGCCAGATCTCACTGGCAGGAGAAGGAGATCTACTTGCGTGAGCTGTTCTTACAAGATCAGGTAGGAGTTCTGATGCTGAAGGGGCTGTGAAGGAATCGCCAAGCTTTGGGAAAGCTGCTAGAAGATTTTTACTGAGTCAAACTAAAGTTTTCTCTTTTTATTGAAGAAGCCATCCCAAGGAAATGAGAACTTCATTTACAGTGAATCACATAGAAATGAGCTGACAAGTGAAGCACGTAACACCAGCCAAAAATAGGAATACATGTATTTTTTAAAGAAAATCCTAACAGTTTCTCATTTTTTGGCTGTGTCCAGGACACAAATACCTACTGTGAAGTAAATATGAATATCTAGAAAACACTAATTTTGCCTTAGAACAAAATTAATTTTAAGCAGGAATTAATGTAGTGGCCAGTAAATAATAGTTTTTTCCAATGTGGAAAGGTATCTTAACAAAAACCCCAATCCCATTCATCTTCTTTGATTACATCATTGGACAAATTTTCATCCTCTGCATACTCACCGAGTGCACCATTAGTTTTTGGGGCTTTTGTTTTTCTTACAGATAAGTCAGCCAGTGCATCCGGCTAGCATAAATTCCCTGGATGCTGCTTCCCAAGCATGCTCTACAAGCAATTCTCAGACCATAATAAATACAGAGATGTGGACCTTCATATGTATTATGTATTTGCTTTTACAAGGTAAAGTTCTTCGTAAACCTTAAGTTTCAACACCCCAGGCACTTTCCCTCGAGACTGTCACCCATCTCTGAGGTCTTTTGTCCCTAGAGAACTACTTCTACCCTTGCTTTATTCAAGTGACATCAGCGGCTGCTCACCTCTGGGCACCACTACAGGCCCTTAAACTGGCCCAGAAAAGCCTGTTTGCAGGCTCTTGCACTTCAACTATTTCTGTCCCCGATTCTCTTTCCAGCTATTTTTATACTTGAAAATAAACGTGGTAATAGCGATGGATTATAGACAACATTACACAACTGTTACCTGTCCTAGAAAACAGAAATATACTATTTTATGCGTTGTAATGTGTAGGAGAGCTCTAAAAACATGGTCTAATATACAACACAAATATAATGGATGGGATTAAGAAAGCATAGACTCAAGACATAAGCATAAAACATTCATTGTCACCGCTTTAATAGCACATCTTGTTGGGACTATTGGGTGAAGTGAACACCAGAAGTCAGTACTAAACAAATAGGCAGTATTGCTACCTCCAAAACCCAAGCGTATGTTAAAGCCTCCAAAGTCATTAAAAAGTATTAAAATAATGAGCATTTTAGAACATGCACTGATCTTTGAGCTGTCTCTTGAAATCTAATTAGAGAAGCGGTCACCACCCAACAGACATCAAGTTACTGGGGGTTAAAAATTCAGTTGTACAGGCCGAGTACTCTACGGCAAGCATTCTAAACTCTCAAAATGGGCCTAAACTGTTCTTTCTCATCACCAGGACTGACTTTAAAATAATTTTATTAAAAAAAAAAATTTCATACTTTCAATTTGCCTGTTGTTCAGCAAGCCTGAAGAATGCACCCAAGATGTTTTTTCAGGTTTTTTCTTCACAGCTATGAGAACCACAGAAGCGTATATCCCTGAAGCAGAGTTCTACAGTCACTTAGAACTGAAGCACTCAGAAAACCAGCAATTATTACAAAGCCACAAAAGATAGTAACATTGCAAGTTTCCAAACTATACATGCAAACGTGGAAGCTGAATTTGACACTGGCTTGCTGAAGATGTAGCAGAAATGTCACTTCTTAGACTGAAGCTATGTCACAGGCCGTCTTGTATGACACAGGCTGTCCAACTTAATCTAGCTACTATTATAGTAAGTCCAACAATTTGTGTTCAGTGAAGTACATCTCTAACAACTAGACTATTGACTAGAAGTCTTTAGGGGAAACAGAAATCTCTACTTCCTTCAACAGTTCACTCCAAGAGCATTACATCTTCTAACTAAAAGTTCTTGGTACGTCTTTGCTCAAGAATTCGAAGAGCTCTTCATATAACATAGTTGAATAAAGCTGAAAGGTATTTATTTGTATTAGTTACAAGCAATTCAGTGTTCAATACTTTGAGAAGCTAAGCAGGCAAAACTCTGTAAGACTTTCAGACTAAGCAATAGAGAAGATGCCTTTATTCATTTTGATAGGGTTTTTGAGCACAATCTTCCACTTACCTCTACCTTCCTCCATTTATACCACTCCCCTGGCCTTTAGACATTCACTGCCCCATTTCCCTGCACTTTCTTAGTATTTTGCTCCATTCCAACTGTTTTTGCCTCCTATCTTTGATTTTTTCCCTTTTGTCTCCCACTCCTCGTACATTGAATTTTGTTAGTGACAGAAATGGAACAACTACCTGGACTTCCTTTCTGTTTCTTTGTATCACCCACATTCAATTAATTCCTCAGCTTCACACTATATGCCTAAAGTCCATCATAAGCCCTGAGAATAGCTTGTCTCCAGTCCCACAGCAAGGTAGAAAGCACCAAGATTCATTACCGCTAAGGACAAACTCAAGTTTGCTTGAGAAAGCCACTAGAAAGTGGTGACCATTTTAACTAAAAGCTGCTTGTAGCTAAATTGTAATGAAAGAAAACCCAACCAAAGAATAATGGCCAGTAAGGAAAGAGAAATTTATAGTTACTGTCAGATATTGGGAAAGAAATAAAAAAAGAATTAATTCAGGAAAAAAATATTCTAAAACCCATTAAATTTCTACTAAAGAGGCTGGCATACCTGAATGCAAAACCTAACAAAGCCCGTGGCAGGCTAGACTGCAGTGGTACTTTAGGAATGTTTCCCTTTTTTGCAGTTTGCCAAAAGAAAAATGAAAGACCAGCAATTGCTTCCACAATACTGCTTCATGATCAAATGAGAGACACCTTGTCAATCAGATAGTTGAAATACACACTAATTAGTGTACCAGTATGAAATGTTTATTTTAATCTTAAATTGCTTGAATGAAGTATGTGGGGAAAAAATTTAAACTCATTAAAATCGCAAGCTAAACCAATCTAAAGAAGGGAAACTCCTTACAGAGTATGGGAAAAGAGCAAATTACTTGAAAAAAATGCTGTGTCTGATATACTTATGCAGGATTGTAACCACACTAGTATCTGCTGGCTAACAAATCTCCCACTGCATGTGAATAGAGAGATATATCTGTATTACAAAACGCAAGTCCAATCAAAAAGGTACACTAGAGTGCTGGAGATGCCACTGGCAACATGGTTTTGTTTTTTTTTTTTCATTTCTGTTTCTTCTTTTGATCAAGGTATGTGGTCAGCTGTGGTTCTCCTGCCACAATATAGTGAAAAATCTGGTATACAGCTGTTTTATTAGATATTCTCACACAACAAGTTCTACCACTTTCCCACAGAGAAACAACTATTCCAGACTCTCAATCAGGCAGCTTTCCATTAAAAAACCTAGAATTTATAGAATCTATATTTTAGAACGATCAGGAGAACAATTATTACCTTCATAAGCACAGAAGTGGACAGATCCAGTCAAACTATGCCTTAGAGCTGACACAAATTGACATGCTACCATTGAAACCACAGGATTTCAAGTGACTAGCCCATTCTAATTATTATACAATACAAAAGAGATGATTTAAAAGTAACAGATGACATAAGTTTAAGAAGAGTTTCTAGAATTTAAGTTTTATAGCATATTGCTGTCTTGAACTTATTCCATCTGAAACTTTAAAATGTGGATAATTCAGCTTAACACAGGCACAGCATTTCCATCTCCTATTTTTATGAGAAGAATATGAGTATCCAATAAAGCTGCTGCAAGGGAAATTGTAGAAAAACAAGCAAAATCATACCAATCACTCAGGAACAAGAAAGAAAAGTTGTTTTTATTTAAGTTGGTCCATTAAGAGCTCTAATTTTGTCATTAATTAATTCCAGTGCCTGACAAATACTCGATGCACGTTCTGTTTGTCTGCTAATGATTCATTTTTCTCTATTTATTTAGGTGACGACAAATAATGCTTGAATCTAGTCCTGCTACCCCCCTTATCAAACACAAGCAGTCAGTAGCATCTCTCTTCCCCAGAAAGTAGAGTTCCTTCGATATTTAGGAAGGGGATGAGCAGAACTTTGTGACTCCTGCCCGGTATGTGGATCTATTTTGTTACCCACTGGCTGGCACTCAGCTTTTAGGTGATTATTTTATTTTGCTCTCAGCTCAGATGAAATCTTTGCAGAAGTGAGTGGGTTCAGTAATGCAACAACCACCCCATCAAAACATTTTTCTTGCCTTTTTCAGAACCCTGTGGAAATTTACATAACTAAACCCAATGATGAATATTTTTTAAACTTCAAATTGAAGCACGATTAGGAAATTCTAGCTTCATAATGGCCCAAGCAAACTTAACTCTACCCCTTTGTGTACATGCTATGATATAAACTTTATCTATGTGATTTTATGCATTTTTTTTTCCTCCCAGAAGAATGTCCTTTTTGGAGCACTGAATGGGTACACTTGGGATCAAACTAATGCTGCACATAATCTGGAATTTCCTAATTTCTAGGTGCTTGACTTTGCAGGCTCAATAACACTTTGTCATTTAGATGTCTTAAATATATAATTATTCAGATGGCTTAAATGTGCTTTTTGCTTACAAAGTCTTTTTTCTGTTTACATATCATGCTCTAGCCTAAATAAATGCTAAGACAAAGGCCAAGCTGGCTGGTAGCCCAGACTGTAGTTGTTACCAAATTGACAGGGACCACCTTAAATTCATTGAAATGTCTAAATATTGTATTTGAGTTATAACTAAATTTTAAAAGGCGATCTTTACTGCAAGAAAAACGGAGCGACTTTAGAACAGCATAAACAAGTTGCTGGATGAAATGAGAACTGAATGGATTATGTCTGTCGAAGTATGGTCTGACTTACCACAGCTCTCCATTACTGTAAAATGCCAAACACTTAAGGACAGGAAGTATCCTCATGTTACCATGTAAATAACTAATGGGCTTAGTTTATGTTAACAACTAACTTAGAAACTTCCAACAAAAAAAACCACCAACCTAAAATATGGCTAAGAGTGTCTGAACCTTTTCCCCAAAAGTAACTAGTTCTGATAATTCTTAAGCTGATTTTTCCTTTTTCCTTAGAAAATCTTACATCAAGTCTGATAAAATGTACGGTAAATGTGAACGCAGTACAATTTAAAGATGGCCTGCAAAGGCATACAAAAATGGTACTTTTTCCAATCTACTTAAGACCTGAAAGGTGCAAGGTTTGGTTTAAAGTTTTCTTCTACTTGTTTCCTTTTTGCTTTTAAAACTTTTGGAGTATCAAAGTCTTGTCTTGCTTTTATACAGAAGCACGTTGGAGGACAAGAAGACTAGAATGGAAGTCCCCCTCAGTTCCCATCTGAAGCAGCAGGGTGATGAGGGATTGAGATTTTTTTTTCCTCCTGGCTTTTCGCCAGAAACTTGAATTAAACATTTTAAGAACAGCCAAACAAAATGGGAGTTCTACACAGTCTGATTAAAATTCCCTTTCCCCTCTCAAATGTCAGTTTCTCGTGACAGATGATTGCTAGAGATGATGGCTTCACCTCCGCTTTTCCAGCTACCCATAATCTTCTAGTAAAAATAGGATAGACAAGACCCGATACATACATAAAATTAAACAAAACCTTTGCAGAAACCTTCCATCTGCCTTTAAAACCAAAGTAAGCTCTTCAGGCTTTCCTAGTACATCTTAAAAATATGTAAAAGGAACATAGTTTTGTCTCCTTTTTGGGTCACTCTGTAGATCTAATCAGAATTTTACTATGGCAAGGTAGGCAAATCCCAGGGACAAGAACATGCCATACGAAAAGCACAAGATGTGGTGAAATTTAAAATTTACTAATGCTGACATTCTGGCCTTACTAGATATTAATAAAATTACAAGAGTGTGGGGTGAAGGTATTATACCTGGTCATGGCTGGCTTCAATGGAGCTTCCGATACCTTGGAAAGTCATCTGCACAGGAGACAGTGTCAAACAGGTCATACACTCTTTGCCATTTTGTCTATCACTGTAGTGTACCTATAACAGAATAACATACGTAATCTGCTAAACACCAGGTTTGTACAAGGGAGTCATGCTAAAATACTGTCCCTTTTCAACAAGTTTGTAAGAAGAATTCCAAACATTTACATTGAATTCATCTTTAATATAAAACCAGGAGTGTGTAAAAAATTCTAGGTAGCCACATAGTGAACTGGGGCCAAATTTTCTGGCATGTCTGTTGGACAGTTTTTGAAGTGATGTGTTCTTCAGTTTCTGAGACCTTTGAGACTGAACTCAAGATGTTGCATCTATACAAATATAAGAATCTAGTTTGAAGTTATGGTTTCCAGCCTCGATGTCGTTTTTAACAGCATTTTGTAGCTTAAGTTATAAAACATCCATGTAAATCATTATACCTCAAAAACCTTGACAATAATAGTTTAAATTTTTCAATTGTAATTCCATTTTTTTACTAAAATCTACTAACTCTTTTGACATGGCTAATGCTGCATATTTGAATTTGATTTTGTAATTAAATCAAAATGACACATAAAATGGAGAAGAATTCACATTCCTCTTGAGATGTCTAAGCTATTCTTTTCTAAGAGTAACTCATCCCCTACTGATGTCAAGATGTGCGTGTTGAACCTGAATCTTGCATGAAATACAGAGGAAGATAGTGCTTCTACTTGAATTATTTTCCTTGTCTTCAGGCTCCCTTCAGATAGTGCTTAAATCCGCTAAAGAAAGGATGGATTTTAATATGTTGAGACAAAATGAAATTAAATGTTGCCAGTGTTTCATTATTAAGAACAGGTTGCCACTCGTGCTGAATCGTTGAAATATTACAGTTCTCTGCGTAGCTCCTGGCTTCTAGACAGGCAGATCAAGCACTTTGTTCTACAGGAGAGGTGGAATTTAGTTTATGGTGGTAATTTACATTGGCTATGTGACCCCTGTCAGAAATGGAAAGAGAGATCAGCTCTGCTGGAGACAGACCTTTTATGTTAGTATCTATTTACAGCTGTGTAGCTCTCAGGCAAAAGTTACATGATAAAGCCTCATCTTGACATTTAGGCTACAAAATTAAACTTTATTATTTCTGAAGACAACTAGGAACCATATTAGAGTTATTCCTGTGGCAACGATTTAGTGATGTATATGATACCTAATTGTACACCGTGCGCATTAAATCCCCTGCGCCTAACTCTTCTTTGCCACAGGTGCAAATTCGGAATACTTCAGCTGAAGCAAAACCAGTGCAAAACTGGCCGAGTGAGAGGAAAAACAAGTCGGTGCTATATTTCAGAATTACTTTACTGACAACACATCAAAACAGTTTTGCCGTGGCCAACGGTAAGACACAGAATGCAAAATTGTCTCACCGTGTCTAGAAATATTGATTTCACTCAGCCCTTCTTAAAGCTTTCTGGATTATCCCTGTCTCTCTTCCTCTCAACCCCCACAATATGTGCCTACTAAATTGCTTGTGGCTTTCTGCCAGAAAAGCCATACTACTTACTTAGAAACCACAAGAGGCCCCTTCGCATATACAATGGTTTAACTTTGATTAATTGAAAGAGGTATGAAGGTATGAAATTTGGCTTGCAAATATAAACTGAAGTTCTTTAAATGTCAGGGACTACTGTTATGACAAGGACTTATCAAGCTTCCACAACTGTGGTATCTGGTTGCAAGCTAGATATTCCGCTGAGTACGTGTTGTGGGAATGCCATGTGGAGAAATGGGGCAGAAAAGCTCAAGAGGGTACTTCTGTACTGCAAACACAACATAGCAAAAGGGGCAAAACCTGGTGACTGAGAAAAGTACATGTCTTAGAGCATAGAGAAATAGAAAAATGGCGCTTTCTGAACTGCATGTTTGTAGGCTTATTTTTAATGAGAATAATATGAATAAGGTTACACTTCACTAATGTCCACTGAATAAAGCAAGGTTAACAAGCTGAAAGAACAGGAGATATCCAGAGGAAAAATTAAGATTCGTGTTACATGACACTATTATCTTCAATAGCAGATTTGATCCACGCCTCCTTTAGAGTCCCACATTGAAACTGCAATTCAGAATTTTGGTATCTTTCTAAGCTTAACTTTCCCGAGGGAACTTCGTGATGCACTTTTGGCCTCATCTGAAGGTATCAAGGCCATTACTTTGTAATTTCTGAGGCAACAGACCCCTAATTATCTCTTGCCCTGTTGAAGCTCTTCAGTTGAACCAAAAGAAACACTTTCTATATTAATGATATGAATAGTGATATAAAAACCCAAAAGACTGGGCTTTGAATGGGGGACAGAATAAAACTTTGTCCTTTCATCAGATCTCTCTAGTCTACAGATTTGTGCAGTCAGCAGAAACACTCAGATTTCTTCTACATTTGGCATGCGTATGTGCAATTTCCCAGTAATCCTGTTTTGTTATTTATCAGTCCAGCTGCTACATTCTCAAATGCTCTATTTTATTCCTTTCTTCTTCAAATTTGGTCTATGATCCAAAGTTGGGGAGGAGGGGGGGGCAGGGGATTTCGTCAAGGCAGAGTGTTAGGTATTTACCTGTTTGAGCAGAACGTCCAAAATAGGCACTCAGAAAGAAATGATAGAATGATAGTAGTCAAATAGTTGTCAAATAGTCTCAATAGCAGCAGATACCTCTAGGTTTTCGGCCAGCAGTATATTCCAATTTATATGTCCATGCTATCATGACTAATTAAGGGAGGAACCTGAACGTCTATAAAACTTGTTTAAGAATACCATATAATCTAAGGCAGGGGAACACAAAGCCACAGCAAACACTTGATTCAGTATCTGCAATCAAGGAGTGGTGACTGAAGGCTGGCCAAGTGCTCCAATGGTGATTACGTGGCCATTATTGAGATTCACAATGACAATAATACTTTTCTAAGTTCCTCAGTGCCTTAAGAGTCAAGAGTGCTGAACTACAGCTCATCTCTGCAATAACTCTGTTAGGCAGGTAAGGACACTTTGTGGACAGACATTAAACGACGAATCCAAATTCACTCGGCAGTGGCAGGACTGGGACTATAACCCATCATTAAGGCCTCTGACCTAAGCGGTCATTTTCCCTTTCCGTATATTATGGAGGTAAAAATAAAAGAGTTATGAAAATAATTACTACCTCTGCCCAGGACCTAATTTTCAGGCTTCAATTTTTTTTGTAATTAAGGGACACTCACAAATTAGCTCAGTGCATTTTAAGGATTAAAGAGCAACGAAATTTCACTCATTAAAATCCAGAATGTTTTATTTGGGTAACTTATAAGCAGAGATTTTCTAGAACAGCATTAGGATCTGTTTAGAAAATAATGGCCAGCATACAGATGTCTCTAGTAAGGGTTGTGCAAGCTTCTGAGTAAAACGCAACACTCCAGCCTCAGACTATTATGAGTGATTTACACGTAATTCTCCTCCAAGGTATATCTACAACAGCACAAAGCAGTGCCACAACAACGAGATCCTGGCAGTAACTCTGAATGAGCCTGCTCATTTATTGGAGAAAAGCATACAACACTGCTAGCTTTTCTCCTGGGTAACTACATACATGGAGTACCTGAGATAAATCGTGTATAACCAGCTTAGGAATCCCAAACGCAGCACTCTGTTGCGCTGTGTGGGCAGGGCACGAAGCCTCTGTGGGTAAAACGCAAAGTGCATCCCGGGCATCAAAATAATGAAATGAATTCTAGAAGTAATTTTTTCCACAAGCACACGCCATGGATTTACTCATCCACTTATGCCTTCATGTTCGATATTTTCATGAGATGCAACTGTATATGGTTTTCACAGATTGCTTCAGTCAAGAACAAGCTGCATGGTATGAGTATGTATGGAGGGGTACTACTAACTGGTGCATGGATATAGAAATGTATGCGAAAGTCCAAAACCATTTGACAACTATGTTGAAATTTGGCCCTTGTTTTTAATATTTTAAATTACTGAAGAGACGCAAATATTTTGACGGACATTTATAGCTTCACATAAAGGAAGATATAAGATGAATGTTTACAATGTTACAACTGAATGTGGAATGGCATAGCCAAAATTCTAAACCTTATATGTTATTTTATAAAGGAAAAACTAAATTACACTGCATAATACTGCATAAGGAATTATATTTAAGGTTAATTCTACCACAATGCTGCTCCAAAAGCAGGAAATTTCCCATTCATTCATATTTAAATAAAGATGTCTCTTGAATCTACCTTTACTATCATACTCTTCCCTATATGCAAGTGTTCTGATAGAAACTGTAAAAATATTGCAGGATTTGTCTTGCAATAAGCTACTTTAACACACTGGATCAATATGCCATTTCATATAATGGCCACAGTTAATCTGCATAAATTATTCTGTAAATACAGCGCCCTAACTTCAAGCACAGGGCAGTCTGCTGGTCTTCAGGGGGCACTTCTGCATTTGAACATCCGTCCTTTTGCATGAACAAGGGCTATGGTTTACTGATTCACAACTGAGGAAGGTGAGAGACCTGTTATATTACTACACAGTAGTTAAGTTTAACTATGCTATACTAAACAACTGTTAGAAATGAGCTAACTATGCATTAACAAGAGACTGAGGGGAGCAAAAATAAAGGCTACTATTTTCACACACTGCCGCTTAGATGTTCACAGTTTGAAACACAACTTCTGTCTGGCCAAACGCTTTCTTTTGTGACCATTTATTAACTTAAAAAAATAATATGAATTACCAAAAGAAAGAAGTCATGTGTGACATTGGAGTTCATGTTTCCAAACCAAAAACTACTCTGAGTCAAAGCATCAGCAGGAGTCTTAGAATGCGAGACAGAAATAAACTAGGTAATAAAATGCCATTATGTTCAGCAATGCACAAATCTTCTGGATTGACAAGCCCGGACTATTTTGTTAGAACAAAGGATGGTATTCCTTTAAATCTGCCCCTTAGAGGGAAAGCATCAAATTTAGTTCTGAATTTACAGGATAAGTTCCAAGATTTTACATAGGTTGCTCTGGATTTACAGTGACAAGCAAACCAAAATGGGCTCAAAAATCAGATGTTAAAATAGCAATTTTGACTTGTCATGAGTCTCATGAAACATTTTTCTTCCTTTAGCTTCCCGGTGAAATGCTTGTCTTTTCCATATTGGTCTTTTACCTTCCTCTTTCTGTTGCTCATCTACTGTTAGTCATGTCATCTACCAAAAAAAAATAAATTAATCAATCCTGTTTGTTTGCGCTCAGTTTCATGCATATTTATTTGTGAAGAAATACTGCTGGTGCAAAAACAAATTAAATCTACTCGCTCTTTTCAACCATTTTCTCAAAGCCAATGATAGGAGCTTTCACTGTATAGTATTCTAGTACTTAAAAGTGTGGATCCTTGCATTATCCCTAGAGTTTTCCTAACAAATAATAGATTAGTCTCTTCAGACATGGAGCAGCATGAGAGATTCTGAATACCACTTTACATCCTTACTACCTGCTTTACATTTCCAGATATTTAATTAGTGAAAGTAGAACAGGAGTACAGCAAAAACAAAAAAAATAAAACTGGGGGAAAATCTCCGTTGTATGAACAAAGTCTTTTATGAAAAGCTGATGTATAGATACAAAAAAACAAGACCGAGATGAAAAAAAATGTCCCCGATGAAAAAGTAAGACATATAATTAAAAAAATTTCAAAAAAATCAGAAAAAAAGCGTTGAATCAAACTGTTTCCTGCAATGCTGGAGTTCCTTGATGTAGTGCGATTACTAAATATAGTATTTTACTAATCTCAGCAGGGAGCTGGCTAACTGCATGCCCGTCAGATGTTTTTAATGATCACCCCCTGTGGAACAAATCTAAGGAGTCCATGAAAAACACCCACATTTAAAAAAGCCCCCTTGCTAGATCATTAAGGAAAGATAAAGGCCTGTACATTCGGATGTGATATATAACACAATCATTGTGTCAAGAAAACATATGTTTGATTAGCGCGCCTCAGGTTCATTAATCGCCGTGTCTGCTTCACAGCAGTGGGCAAAGTTTCCACCGTAGCTACTGCACGGAAGGGTAAAGACACTCAGTAGCTTAAAGACTGACAGTTCAGCAGTAAATCTTGAGCCAGTCCAACATGCTCCCCTCATACCGAGCTTGAATAGCAGCTGTATCATAGTCTTAAATCTTCATTGAAATACAGTCCCGGGGTTTAGACTAAGAAATAAGGCCATTACTGCACCGTAAACAGGCAACAAGCAGCAGACTAAAGGCATTGTCACAGGTTACTGCGGTGGTATTTTACGTTCCTGACTACAGTAAGGCAGGCACTTGACATCTATAAAAACATGTGAAGTACAAATAAGAGTGAGAAAACTTACTGGATACAGTTCCCAAAGAGGATATATAAAATATCTGCTAAACGCAAATCAAGTTTATCATCTGAGCCAAAGAAGCTTGTACGTCCTTTTTTTCATGCTTTTTAGATATCCTCTGAATTCAGAGCTCCTGTGTCAGCGATGCAGGAGAGCTGGAAAGTTTGGCCATAAATTGTGCTCAGTCAAGCAAGGGAGACCCAGCTCCATCCTACCTCTGGATGTGATGTTTGGTTCTAATTAAGAGAAAATTAGCTAACACTGCTGCTGCCGCAGCAGCGTACAGGATAATCAGTACAGTAAGGTGCTCACTGTTTGCCTTCCATTTGTTAAACCTTAACCCAGGTATGTATTTATAAAGACAGTGTTCCTGTGGAGCCCATGCAAAGCGAGCAACCATGTTTTCAATGGCTGGGATTCAAGGGTGCAAAGAGACTTGTTTGTCTGATCGGGAAGCTGAAATCAGGAGACGGGACATGGCTTTCTAGAAAAAAACACACTTAGGTTGAAGAGTACCTTGCTAGCCTACTCACTTCCTCTATTCTATAACGAAGACATATCGTTTTGTAGACATAGTAGAGAGTAGTTTAACTACAGTGATCTAAAACACTGAATACAACCTTTTCCCTAAAAAATGAGTAAGAAAAACATGACAAAAAAAAAGAATTATTCAGACATTAAAACACTGCAAAGCACTACAAAATAATGCAAATTATACCTGGCAGGGATTTTGCAGAAACGACGTGTCTGCTTCTGATCCATTCACCCATAATTATTTGGGTAAATACTGTATTTTCAGGGAGAGGAGTTGAAATTAATTTTATAATTCACAGTCAAAGGAAACATGAAAACCTGGCAACCCTGGGATCTCCTGTTTTCATCACATGGCCTGAAAAAAGGAGGGAGGTGAGGGAGTTTGTGTTCTGCTAATGAAGTACACAGAGGACGAGCGTGGTAGGGAGCATTTATGGAGGAGCCTGTGTCCTCGGGTGTCATCCTGAACAACTGACTAAAGGGAGAGAGGAACTTGGTTAGTTTGGAGAGAGAAAATAGTTTGGGTTTAAAATCACTTTCTAGCAAAAGCATGGAAATATGTTTTCAGGTACATTCTTTTTTTCATTATGAAGGTTGTCACTGGAGCGAAGAGCGAAGCAAGCGTTTACTCTCCATTTACAAACTGCATGTGAAAGCCCCAAACGTCGCATCAACGAAGAGGGAACAGGATTGCTGTGAAACCGCGACTACAAAACCGGCTGCCTGAGTTTGCTAAAAAGTCTGATGCTGATACAGACACTGGTTTTGTGCACTAACCTAGATATAGGGCAGCATGCGGAAAGAACCACCCTTCTTTAATTAAAACAAGAAACAATCACTTCACTTTTGAAAATTATCCAGCTTCACTGGGCTCACAATTCTGACTGAGACTGAAGGAGATGACAGCCGAAAAAAACCCTTCAAGTCACAGTGAGAGGAATAAACTATAACTCGTCTCTCTTCTCCTTCTTCACCATTTCTCGTTGCTTCTCTTTTTAAGGGTTTTTGCTTGAGAGCTGAATTCCCTTATTATAATTAAAGCTAAACCCCAGTCTGCTATGAATTCACCATCGCACCTTCACATTTTTGCCAGCTGAAACTTCCAGTCTTTCAAAGTTTTGGCTGTATTTCAAGCCAAGGTCTGTAGCTAAGTTATCAAGTCACCTTAGGATTTACTTAGAAAGATTTTGGCAGGGAACCCGGCCTGGTGCGTTTAGTGCCGGCTGCAGTATTTTGAGAGATCCTGACAGCTTTTAAACTTTCTCATACGTAAACCCCCTAAATTCTAAAATTGGTTATGAAAATATAATTCAGATTTTTTCCATGGACTGAGTTACGTGCAGGGATATGTGGGAGGATTTTAATGGTTATTTGCAAGATGCCAAGGAGGAAAGCTAAAATGTTACCAAGGTGACATCCACACCACACCTGGGGACTCACGCGACACCACTAGCCGGTTATTCTCCATTCACCTCCTTTCCTTTTACAAACTGAAACAAAAACAGAAGCACCTGGCTGTTTCTGGCGGCAAGAAGAGCAAAACTTCAGCAGCGCTGGAATAAAGGACCTTCTTTCTTGTAAGAGGGAGAGATATAACAATGGCCAGACCAGAAGAAATCTAGTTGAGACAGATTTCTGGCCAGAAGCCACATAGTTGGAGACCTCGTGTCAGAAAATTTACTGCTCCTTGTACATAGATTTACATTTGTTTTCCTAATTCTGCATGCTCTTAAATTAATACAGAAACATTCTTCCTGCAGCAAATATTACCTCCTGCAGCATGCTCTGTGAATGAACATGCCAGGTTTTCGAACTTACAGATCTTTCCTTATAGAAACTGATAGAGAATGATTCTTACGGCTATCTTGTTGCAGGATGACCACCACTATTTTTGACTTCCTTTGAGGACAATAATAGGGTAGTATGTACTAGATGGTCTATAGTCAGCAGAAACATTTCTGAAATAAATGGAAACTAATAAAACCACATCTTGTAGATCTACTCTGGGTCACTGCCATCAACTGTGGTACTGCCTACCTTCTCTCTGAAGCTAGTTGATTAAAAAAAACTTATAAAACAGAATGCAATGAAGTCCAGGTGCTTTGATTTTTAAATGAAGCTTTCTCAAGATCAATTCTTGCTACCAGCTTGTTCTGTTTTCTCTCTCTATATATATCACATTCCCAACATGTTTTCTTATTTTTGGCTAGTCACGTATAAATTAGGGTTTGGAGACCTTGAAGCCCTTACCTACATAACACAGCCATTTGATTTCAAGTTGATTTTCAGTGTAGTAGGACACCTGCAGGTTTCTGAGGGCCAGGAAAGGACTCTCAGTGAACAGGTTGCCCAGTGGTGTGCAAATCACAGATTCCACTAAAATTATCAATAAAATCCTGACTGACCCTCTGCCTTGCTTGGAGGAACCGTCTTTCCTTGTTAATCTGTATTACCTGTACAACAAAACTAGCAGCTGTCTTGAATAAATGGGGAAGTTCTGTGGCAAATAACCTGATAAAAAAGTGTAAGTTCTCTTCAGAGCACAAAGATGGTAAGTCCACATGGATAAAAGGAGTTTTCCTATTTTCTGACTTCTGCCCAGTGGTACTCAACTGTAAAGATGCCAGTGAAGTGTAGAAAGCTGTACTGGTTTAGGCTGGGATGGAGCTAACTTTCTTCAGAGCAGTTTGTATGGTGCTATGCTTTGGATTTTTGATCAAAACAGCTTTGTTAGCAGTGCTCACACAACATCAAGGCCTTTTCTGCTTCTCCCACTGCCTCACCAGCGAGCAGGCTGGGGGTGGTCAAGAAGCTGTGAGGGGACACAGCCAGGACAGCTGATCCCAACTGACCAAAGGGATATCCCACACCATATGGTGTCACGCTCAGCAATAAAAGCTGGTGGAAGAATGAGGCAGGGGGAGGTTTGGCGTTACGGCATTTGTCTTCCCAGGTAACCGTTAATGCGTGACGGAGCCCTGCTTTCCTGGAGATGGCTGAACACCTGCCTGACGATGGGAAACAGTGAACAAATCCCTTATTTTGTTTTGCTTGCGCACACAGCTTTGATTTACCTATTAAACTGTCTTTATCTCAATCCATGAGTTTTCACACTTTTATCCTTCGTGTTCTCTCCCCCACCTCACCGGGCAGGGCAGGCGAGTGGCCAGGTGGGGCTGAGCTTCTCCCTGGGGATAACCCATAACAGTCCATTCCAGCACCCCATGTGAGAAGTGAGGGGTTCAAGGTATCGACAGATTTGATCAGAGTGTGCTAGGCCAAATTTATAGCTGTTTAGCTGCTAATTGGCAGGCTCCTGTGCTTGCCACGGGGCTTGCTTGCTTTGCTGTGCATTAGCCTAGTACTTGTTAGCGGCTGCTTTTTGCTTCTGCTGTTTCCTGTACTCCTTATCGTCCTGTTCTGCTCTGCCTGGGAACATACCGACAACAGCAACGGGTTGGCAGATGGCCAGGACACTGTTGCCACTCCTGTGCTGCTGTACTGGGCAGGCTGGAACAAGGGACTGTGACCATGGATACGTCCGCGCTGGAGCAGGCACATCCAGAAGCATAAATGGCCATGGAGTAGTCCGTGCCAGAGCAGGTACACCCCTGAAGGAACTGTGGCTCATGGGTAAGGTCACACTGGCGCACGGACAACCCTAATGGACGGTGACCTGTGGATAAGCCCATGCTGGAGAAAGGGGAAGGGGAGGAGTTCATTGTAATGTTAAACCCTATGGCCCAGTCCAAAGGGACAAGGAGAGGAGATTGTAATGGAAATACCACTCAGTGGTTGTAACCCATGATTTGAGTTGCATTTTACAGTTAGTACTATAAGCAGAAACCACCTAAACCAACGGAGGACGAGCCTCACAAGAAGTAATGGAAGTCCAGCAGTGACCCAACCTGAGCTGAATTCAGTGCCGCACAACTCCACGCAACACACCACCTCCCCTGAGCAACTACCATAAGAGACGGAGCCCAAGTCATGGACCAAACGAACTCAGTGGACAGTTGTGGACTTTTATAAGGGGTGGCACACAGACTAAGGGAATGATATCTGTGTATGTATCAAAGGATGACAAGAGCGGGGTGGTTAATGAGGATCTATTGGGTAGTGTGGGACCTGAGCATAATGTAAATGTTATGGAATAAGGGGTGGAAAATACACTGTTTTGGCTGGGATGGAGCCAATTTTTTTCAGAGCAGCTTGTATGGTGCGATGTTTTGGATTTGTGACCAAAACGGCGTTGTTAGCACACCTACGTTTTAGCTATTGCTGAGCAGTGCGCACACAGCATGAAGGCCTTTTCTGCTTCTCACACCGCCCTGCCAGCGAGCAGCCTGGGGGTGGGCAAGAAGGTGGGAGGGGACACAGCTGGGACAGCTGTCAACAAGTTCTGACAGCAAATTTAACATTGGTCAAAGAGAAAGAGATCTCAGGTAAAGGCAGCATTGGGATTCATAAACCTTCACAAACTCAGGCGGGACGGCCGCAAAGGTCACCCACCATCCTTTCCTTGGGAAGTCAGGCGCCAGTTCTGTGGTGCTGCGCTCATTAGCAGCCACAGCTAAGTCTAAGAGAGACCAGGAACCGGTCACAGCATGGCCTAAGCTATGATCGACAGCTGTTTCACAAATTACACCAAGCTTGAAGAAACCAGAGTTGCCCCTTTTTGCTCTTCCTGCCAGTGACTGCATCCTTCAGCGAAAGCAGTGAGCAGACACCGAGGAAGGTACCATTATCACTCACACCCGAATGACAACCAACAGCACGTGAGGACATGTCCACATCAGACAACACAGTACAGGGCAGAAGTCTCAAAGGTATGACTGACTTCAGGCAATGAGTTCACAGCGTGAGGCAACAGCCCAAATCTGCAAAACACTATGTAGTATGTAGCTTACAAGTGAAACGGAAGTCAGGTACCTAATCTGCACAGGTGTTTACGAAAATCCCAAGAAGCATCTACATTTTTAGATGATTTTACGCCTCTCAATGACTTGCTATTAGCATCCATAGTGCCTGTGGCAATTTTGAAAATGTTATTTAGGTGCTTTTTAAAGTTTGACCTGCTCCAAGAAACCTGCAATTACATACAGATCAGACCAAAACTATAGCTCTTTCCTTGAAATTCACTGAGGGATGAATTTCCCTGAAATTTTCTTCACGTATCTCAGTAGTGAGATCTAAGCACTCCTAGACTGATTTCCAAGTCCAGCCTCCAGCAAAGCAAAACAAGTGTTTGTTTTGTTTAAAGCCACTGTAGGGAAAGGTTTAAGCTCAGTGTCAACCCTCGTACAAAGTGTGGAAATTTAGTTTAGGCCCACCTCTGCTGACAATTCAAAACCATGCACTGAAATGTACATGCCCCAAGTAAATCTGACTCTAGAGCATCCAGCAGGACTTCTCCTGCGTGTGCAGTCACTCAGAAATGTATGCCTGTGCTACTGGTCGGGGAAATGAGAAACATTTAGAAACGCCCAGCAATAAAACATTTAAATCTATCAATGCATAAAATGAAACAGTTAACCACTAAACAAATGCGGAGGGGGAAAAAAAAAAGATATAAATTGTGTAACCATTGCAATCAAAGGAACACATCACATAGAAACTATAGTCTGTGTGAGGTTTTATTAGGTAGCCACTACGGAGAAAATGTTAAGATCTCTAAGTCCTGCCAGTGCAGCAAGCCAAGGACGGCTGCAGCCACACACCGGGACTGACTGAGGGCACTCAATATCATGGCTTTTTAAATTTTAAGATCTTTGCTTCATGAAGAGTCCCAGGGGAATTTCCTACTGGACTACCTGCAACTCAGTAAAACCTGGAGGCTCAAATTATTCATGCGTAAACAGCTTCTCTAAATGTTTCCATTTAAACAAACTCTCTGAATAATTTACTGCACTTAAACGGTCAGCAAAAATAACTGTAACTTTCCTAATCTACTTACAGAACAATGGCCAAAATACCACATAGTCACTTAAAAATAACAATTTTACCAAAGCTGAATTTTCCTTTAAACAATCTCTGGGCAAAGTCTGCAAAACAATTAACTGGTAGATCGTATTCATAAATATGAAGCAAGCACTAAAAATGCTTTATTCAAAGTATGTAAAGGCTTGCTTGAAGTATTTGTGGTTTATTATCACTGGTAATTTGAAGCCTGAGCCTTGAAAGTATCCAAGCTAAACACCTGTTTTTCAGTGACACTGAGCTGCTGTTTATGAATTACAAATATCTTTAGAATAATAAGCCATAAACCATAAAAATGTAATTTTTTAGTACTTTTCCATACATTGGTCCCAATAACTCTTAGTATTAAGGGCTTACAATAGAACACGGCTGAGATCATATACAAACAGTTTAGAAGAATGTAAATTAAACAACCACATTTTAAAGATGTGTCCCTTGCAGCTAAAGAAGTTCAAAAAAACCATTCAAATAAGCAAATAACATTTTTTTTACATTTACAAATGAAACATCATATGAGTATTTATTGATTTTTTTAAAAATTCAAAAATACATTGTAACAGAACAGAATGTATACGTTCTTCAATGAAAGACAAAACTATGGTTATCATCCGGACCAGAATACAAATACATGCTAACAATTTAAAAATCATTTTGGGTCATTCAGGAAACATGAAACAAGCTAGCTGTTTGCAAATGCAGTAGTTTTCTACTTAGTAAATATGCCTGAGAAAGTTAACCTGTAAAGAAACCGGCTTCTAAACTCTTAAACACAAAGAGCTTTCTAGGCTGAAATGGTGAAGAGACCTGCGATATGCACCTGACAGGCCACTGAGCCATTTCCCACAGAGATTCTGTTCACTGCTCCAGCTCGGCTCCGCCACCCAGCAGTGGCAGAGTTTCACATCAATATCAGGCTTATTCAAGTGAGGTGTTAAAAAGCATGCTAAGATGATGTAAACCCATCAGTTACATACACAGCGGATAGATGTTAATAACCAAGATTCTCTACCAAACTTCTTGGTTTGCATCAGGTAAAAAGTAGTAGTCTAGTTTACGGATGAAATGGATTATCTTTTTGGCTCAAGGTAAGACCCTTGAAAAACAATTTCTACATAAGCATCTAGAATCCAAGCATGAAAAAAAACAGGACAAACACAACTAATCATTTTACAGTAACCACATACTGTAGGCAAGTAGGAATCAAAACAGTAACATAAATTGTGCATCGGTTCTACGAAAATAAAGTGTTACTAGTAGACACGAGCAATCTGACAAGATGTGAAAGCGAGCAGTGAAAACTTCACGGATTGAATTTCTTTTCATCGGAATTCATCTGTTTCTACTGCAGGAAGGTAACAAATGGAACTCAGGAAAACTGAATTCCTATTAGCAGCTTAACTCTACTACGGTGAGGCTTAGGCTTTTACTGTTTCTTGCATTAAGAGACATTCAAACTAATGAATCAAAAATGACATTTTAAAAATGAAGACCAAAAGAAAGCTGAATATACATTGTAGACAGAAACAGCGTTAGGTCAAATCCACAACTGGTGATATCTGATGTACGCAAATGTAATTTAACTATGCTGCTTATGCCAACAGAACATCTGACACTATTTCTCAAATTCTAGCAGCCTCTTTTAAATCACTTCCAACAACCGCATACTTTGTAAATTACATGGGCTTTGATAAAAAAATCATTATCAGGCATGCAAAAATTCTAACAGAAACCTCCCATTTCCAGAATTTAGTTACATGATCAAATTACATATGCTAGAACATATGAAACCAACTTTTCAAATAAAACAAATTCAGAACTCTGAAAAGGAAAAAACAAAACCAAAAACCTACAACAGGAAAAAGAATATTTCTACATAGCTGGTCCTATCCTCTGATGGTGCTACACAGTAAAATGAGCCACTATCCACATACACGTGTAATTTTGCTTGGAATGGTGACTGGGAAGAGGCTTCCTTTTCCCATCTTCCACACTGCAGAAATGACTAGATGTGCTACAGAGGCTGTCACTGTCCTATGAAATGTAGGGTATTTGCCATTGCTGGACACAGGTCATCAGTGCTGAAGGACTCATGCGCTGACCCAGTGCAGTTCATTTTACATTCTCTAGAATTGATTGTGATGTCAAAAACATTGTGCATTGCTCTGACACCAGGTCTGCTCCTAGGCTGCACCTTCGGATCAAAATGTCGTTCTACAGGTTACAACTAAGAGGTGCAGGGTGGGAAACAGAGTAACGGCTTTAACGACCCGGCCCAGAAGACAAACGCAACGTCAAGGTGGTGCGTCAGTACCTTCTGGATCAGAGCCAGAGAGAGGAACCAACGCCAGAGCAGTATGTAAAGCTTCTAATGCCAAGAGGTGAAGACTCTCAAAGAAGTGCAAGTAAAAAACATGATTTAAGCCTGTAATTATTTAAGGAGAATAAACAAAGGAGAGAAAGATGGCCTGCAGTAAGGTGAATGGAAGGAAGGAACGAAAAAAGAGGAGGAGGAACATGTACATTGGTGCAGGGTTGTATCTCCTGGACCCAGACACTGCCTTGGACACCAGCTAATTTTACAAGATAAGTTACATGCATGCCCACATTCAAGAGGGCAAGAGTGAAACCTTGATGGCAATGCTATGATTCTGGCTGAAGAGCTTCATTTTCCCCTTCCCATACCTGAAAGCCTTGAATCCTTGCCAAATACTCCAGCTGTTTTGAAGGCTGCACTGTAGAACAGGGGGAAGCAGGAGATATTCCTTTTAGACCTATGGCTTCGGCAGTTGGGGACGTTCCATTCATGAGAAGTTCCCTGGCAATCGTAGCTGTGCTATTTGTTGTAGGAGATATGCTGAAGAAAGAGCTAGAAGTCTGGCTCATTTCTTTGGGCGACAAATAGCTTACGGTGGTACCAGGGGCTGATTTGTTGCGGCTTGCTTCCATCTCTTGATAAACATCAGGAGAGAGATGGAGTATTCCCTTTGGTGCTGAAAATAAAAACAAAGATCATTCTCATTACTCTAGAATGAGTTTGACGCGCAGACAATTTTCATTAACGTATTTTGCAGTGGAAAACAAAGTAAGCATTTAGAAGCAGTATCTTTTTTCTAAAGTAACTGTAAATGAAATTGCATAATTTATTTAGAAACAAAGCACATCTGAAGTGTCCCTCTTCTTCCTCTTCCCCCACTCTTTTTAAGAAGGTACAAACCTAGACTTTAAAACTGGGGCTAGCACAGAATACGCAACATGAACAAATAAGCTTTGGAGATCTACAAACCACGAAGAACAGCTGCTCCTTCAAAATGGTGGCACGATCGTTATTTCACTACAATCTTCTGCCTCCTACCTGACACAATAATGTAGGCTGTTATTTCACAAATAATTTAAACTAGCCTACGTCAGTGCTGTCGCCACGAGAAGTAGTCCTTTCTTTTCCCACCTACAGCTGCTGTTTGTACTCTCCAGCTGCTCCGTTGCTTGTGCCAGCACCAGCACCTGTAGGACCACGCGGTGATGCTCATAACAAGCTGCTGGAGGCAAAAGAAGGGCAGGACAGCTTCTTGCAGTAGCAACACTGCCTCAAGTGCTGGCTTAAAGTGTTTGCTGAATTACAACGGCAGCCCTGTGCTTAAATAACCTTAAATTGCCCTGCAGCCACATCCTTACTGTGCTAATGACTCTTTTGTGACAGAATTATTTATTTATTTATTTAGTTGCGTATATGGCATTCTATAGTTTGCAAACAGCTACTTGCCTTGTACAACATTTATACCGAACAAGGAAAGCATTTATGTGTCATCCTTAATACCAATAGGAGTTAGGGTAAACATTAAGAAGATCTGGATTTATTTATGTGAATTACTTTTAAGTATTTCCAGTGACATGTAAATTAGGGATAATTTGTCTCCATTTCAAAATTTTTAATGTATTTTTAGAAAACATCTCAACCCTAAACCTGCGTGAAAACAGGAGTATATACTTGATCAGTTTTGCCTATGTTCCTGTGCATGGAAATGTGCAGAATTAAGGCTGAAGTTTGGTAGTTTTCATATACATATACATGAAGCGTTGGTTGGAAACACGAATACCCTGTTTGCTGATACAAGTGGAAAACCTCTTTCCTATTATTAATAAATTGAAAAATGAGCTTGAAATGTGTAATTTCATATCAATGGCATACTTCAATTTTCTAGCATATATCTGAAAATAACATGGGTGAACCTGAGCCATATGGCATTTCATTCTAGGGATGATAAACCTATTTGTTAACTGATTTAGTAATCCCAAGAGAAATCAAAGGGTTGAATGCTTAATTCACTTGTAGTACACATTAAATTCATCTCAGAATGTAGAATAAATTCAAAGAAGAGAATTAATTTCCAGTTACCTAGAAAGGATTCCTCTAATTCTAGTAGTGCAAGTAGTAATTTTAAATAAAATGTCTACCACAAGGAGAAGACTTAAAAAATATTACCAGGAATTAATATCCTCATTTTCAGCTACATGGTGAAAACGG
Organism: Ibidorhyncha struthersii; assembly: GCA_013398815.1. Lineage (NCBI taxonomy): Eukaryota > Metazoa > Chordata > Aves > Charadriiformes > Charadriidae > Ibidorhyncha > Ibidorhyncha struthersii. Next base: position 829,578 of record VZSZ01004591.1, read on the forward strand.
AACTTCCTCACTGCTGACTCAGCAAACTGCTTGCAGGTGAATCTTTTAATCGATTTACTCACACATTTGGCTTTTAAATTAATATTGCCTTCAGAAAGCTGGAACATCAGCTTATCCCATTCACAAAGATGTACCTGTTATTCACCTGAATGCACTCCCCACCTGCCTTTGTGGGGCTGGGGAGCCTGGCTGGACCCTGAACTTGAACTTTAAAGGTGTTTTACCCAGCCTTACAACCGGCCCCAAAGCCAGTGGACTGTGCCCTGAACTCTAGAGCTAAGCACAAATTCAAGACAACGCTACCGGGAAAGATGGAGGAAGAGGTCCCTAAAGTTTCTTTTTCTCCATTTGGGACAATTTAGAGGATAACCTTACCGATAACAGCAACTGTGTAAACACACAGCATTATTTTATAGCACATAAACACTGTATGACAGAGTGAGTCTATGCCCTTTTTCTGAGGCTATAATCTCCAAGGCCTATCACTGCTCATATTTTAAAACAGTCTTACACAAGAGACAACATGAATGAAAATTAAAATAGATACTACAGATATTGATAGTTGACGTAAGGTTACAAAACCATACAGCAACAATAATATTGAGTGGCAGGTGTTCACCACCTCCTAAGACCTGCTCACTGTAAATCTGATTTCCTACAAATATTTGAGCAATTAAAACTGAACAAAAGTTAAAACAATATACTTGTTTAGAGATAATATGATATTAGTGCTCCCAATCAATTTTAGAAAAACATACTACAACATTAACTTAAAAAAAGTTTAAAGAAGTTTAAAACCAAGTCCAGTGCTGCAGATGTCTGGTCCATTGATGTAATATTACTTAAAACAAACATTTTACATGCTTTCTCAGCCATTTCACTGTTTTTACATGATCCACCCAAATATCTAACTGCTGTCTGGAACAATGGTTTGGAATACTTCCAGATTACTAAGCTTTCTAAATGTTAAAATAACTAATATGCAGCATATGATGAATAAAAAGATACTGAGCAGAGTATAGCAAATGCTCCTAAAGTACTGACTTTACTCTAATGGTGATGTTAAATTAATAATAGTACTTTTACACTTACGCAACACCTTTCTGCTAAAGACTTCAAAGTGCTTTATAAGCAATAATTAATTTAAATCATGCATTGGCTCTGAGAGGCAGATATTATATTACCATCATTGATTATCTCTGGAAACAAAGTAATGTAATATTCCAGACATTACATTAATATAGTTGCAAGCTATTAACTTTTTATATTCAGGGCCTATGTTTCATGAAGCTTTGTTTTAAAAAGCCAGTAAAAACTTGGTCTCTTCGAAAACGTCTATCAAGCATATATTGATTGTAATTCACTACCTGTTTTTAATATATTATTGAGGATTTTTTAAATATCATTCCTCACTGTTGTCTGCTTACTTCTACTCTACTGAACTGTAGAAGGGTGTATATATATATATAACAGTTTAGTTACATTAGTAAAGATGTTATCACAAGACAAGGAGTATGACAGAACAGAGGCGTAAGTATAAGAACAAAAGAACTCTTCAGAAATTATCTTAATTAGTCTTCAAACAAGCACTTTAATAAAAAATATGGGAGAAAGAAATACTATCCTCTAATACCTTTTTGCATTGCAGAACATCTCTAGGTGAATATTTTCCTATTTTTGTTAAGCCTTTCAGCTAAAAAAAAGTTTGGATTTTTGTGTCTGCTAAATATTTACCTCATACTGACTACACCATTCTCCAAAGGTAGCATCGTAATTATTAGGCGTCACAGGATCTAGCATAGTACCATTTAGACTAACAACATCGCACCTTCTGCTGGATGTAACTTAGAGGTACATTCATGAAACATGTTAAAATAATTTCCATTTATATTATTTAAACCTGTGGGCAAATGTGCTATGACAATATGCAGGCTAGCTATGCAATGTAATCACTAACATTTGACAAACATGTCTTATTCATCCTTGGCGGTAATTGTTAGCAGTCTCTCACAATCTTCTGAAGTCTCCGAAAACCCCACACCAAAGACCTCTTACCTAAGAACAAATTTCTTGATCTTCCATTCTCTACTTCTGCTGTCACATATTAGACAACTGCAAAACAGTCTAGACTCCAAGGCAAATGTACGATTAAGATACAAAATGGCCCAGCTATCCTTCACAAGCATTCCCCTTGAAGTGTAATCTTGGTGCTTTGATTCCACTTATTTTCATAACAGTGGCAGTAGAGGCAGTCTCCAAAAATCTGTAGGAGTGCTGCTATTTTTATCCCAAACCCTTTCTCTAGATAGAGGGTCCCTTCGGCTGGGAAGACAGGAGGACCTTTCTACAAAAGGGTCCCCCACAGTCTGGACCTTCCCTCCTTCTGAAGTTCACAGAAAACAAAACTAACCATCGGAGGGACTGTCTGCTTGTGGAATGGGGTGGGGAAAAAGAACGACTGACAATATCATCAAATGAGCCTCAATGTAATGAGACTCCGCAAGAATGGAATTTGCTGATACAAGGACAGTGACAAGTTACCCCACAGCAGTGGGCTACTAAGTCAAGAAAAGTTCAGAGTGATGACAATGTTGCCTGCAGACTCACAGGTATTAGTGTCTATACTGGTACCACTGGTGTCACATTTTCAATCTTCTACTTCTGTCAGGAAGACCAGAAAACACGAAAAGCTGAGATTTTGATTATCGTTCAACTCCAAAAGATGACCTACGGAATCAGGCTTGTATTGTCAATGGACATTCATGTTAAGTGCCAATTTTCTCTTTTCTACACGACCAGTACTATAGGGATACACTTTCTCTGCCTTCACTCAATGACTTTTCCCGATTCAAGGTCACTCATTGACTTTTCGTGTTCCAAGGACACGTGGTCTAAACCATAACTTTATTCTTCCTCGGAGAATCATAATTTTCTCCCTGGGCTCTCACCTGTCCTACAGGAAAGCTATATTTATTGGGGCATCAAAAGCAGTGTCAGCTGTTGTATGACTTCCCCGGACACCCCTGGAGAGCACATCCTCTTTCCTGCACTACAACCGGTGACATGGGGCATCAGCATGAAGGAGTACTTTCATGTCTTGTGTAACGATGCAAAGTAAACCATGATATAATTCTGTTCATGACATGCTCATACATTAAGTTTAACACCCTATTTGAAATAACTGGATGAAAAAAAGATTGTTCATAAAAAGATAATCAGTATTGTTGGAACTGAATAAAATACTTGACACATAACAATCAAAAAGCTTTCTTTCAGATTACGCTACCTGTATTCACAGTGAATAAAGTCGTCTTATATTGTGCTGCTTAAAATACGTGGCAAAATCTTGTAGCAAGGCATTAAGGAGGAGAAGTTAGATGCAGGTCTAATCCTGACTTCACTGTTATGTAAGTTAAAATGGACAAAACCTTAAGAGGCATGGAGGGCTTCCACATGCAACAATTCCTCCATAGAACTGGCAGGTTTTCAACATGCCCTAGAATATGGCCCATTACAAATCCACTGAGAGCAAAAAAGAGAATTTACAAAACCAAGTAACTATTTCAATAATGACTAAAGAACGTAGATATTATCATAAAAAGAAATTATCATTTTATACTCCACTCACTGTAAAAGCCTATTTATATAGGAGAATATTTTCAAATTTTGTTTTATTACCTCAGTAGGAACTCAGAAAACGTCAGTCAAACAACAGAATAGGCAAATAGTATGGCCATTATGTTCTCAGTAATAGTCTACACACAATCTTGGCTTGAAATACCAAGATGCAATCATTACCTACTTAACACAGCTATCTGTGGTATTTCTAAGTCACCAGCTACTGCAATATTCAGACATGAAAAAATGTTTTGTCATTACACAATGTCTTTCAACCAAAAGATCTCGTCTACATGACCTTAAACAAACTGATGTTATATAAAGTCACTCATTAAAATACTAGTTTATTTAACCTTAAAATAACTATGACACTGAAGTAAATACTATTTAGTTCTTCACAATGTCCGGTCGTGATATCCTTAATTTCACCAGAATATTTTCTGTACAGCCCAAAAGGAAATTGCAGTATTGCAGGAGACATAAATTGCATGCATTTTCTGTAACATTTGGTGTTTAACTCCTGTGAGCACAGTACCCTCAAATCTCTCACAGCTTTACTCCTGCTTGGGAATATAAGATTTTGGTAAAAATAAGACTTAGTGTTTGCAGTGGGGAATTTCTACAGGATACTCTATGAAATATTCCAACAGACAGACAAAACACCTACAGCATTACTTTTACATGATAATTTCTGCATGATATGTTTCCAACAATATATCATTGTACCAGATAACCTAAAATGAAGATGAAGCAGGTTCTGAAAAGAACCAATCTAAATGCAGAAGAAAGGACAGTATTCTCATCAGTAAAGAGGATCAGCAAATTTGGAGCAGGAACAAATCAAGCTAGTGAGCTGGCAGATCAAGGTGCTTGTAAAAGCTGCAAGAAAGTGATTTTTTGAGGGGGTAAAGCAATTAGGACAGTGCCTAAGTGCAACTGGAGGTGACCTGTGCAGGCAAGACTATTCATTAACAGATTAAAAGGGGAATGAGAATTGTGATGATGAAAAACAAAGGCATGACCCACATGTAGAAGAGATGAAAGAATGAGCAAGTCTAGTAGACAAGGATAGAGAGGTTGCTGAAGCCAAGAAGGTCAAGGGGGACATCAACAAGCACAGCATAGGTATGAGTGAAGATGAAATCAGAGGAGGAGAAAGCAGTGGGGGAGTGGAAGTCATAGGGATAAGATGTTTGATGTAAACGAAAGGGGATGGAGGAGAGAATGGAGAATTAAGTCTTGGTTCTGACAGCAATAAAATCTCCGTTCAAGTGATTCAGTTCTTCAAGGACATTATTATCCTAGACCAAGGATGGGTTCCAGGTTGGGGGAAGGGAGTAGGAAAAGGAGAAAAGACTTCAGAAAAGTGACAGTATTTAGAGAAACACAGTACTGAAGTTAATTGTGTGATACTGCTTCATTTACTTGACTGAAGACAGAAATCCAAATGCAGATAATTGGCAGAATTACATTATTAAATCTGAATTTGACAGTTAACGTCAAAAAAGATCTCTGTGTTGCTATTTCACATGCAGTTTTTTTCAAAGGAATAGACTAGCAACCTTGAACAAATGCAATTCATATAGGAATTTTAGGGGACCGGGAAAAGCAAAAGAAGAATTTCTCTGAAATTACCTCTACCCACAGAGCTGGCTATCTACTGTCATGGTGGGTGTTTCCTCTTTATGGTTAATGGTTAAGCAGTCTCCTAGAAAGCTAAGATTTGGGTTCCTTGTCAGCCTGAGGGCATCCAAACCACAACCCTCACAGCCCAAGAGTATGTTTCTTACATATGCACAATCCATACTACTCAAGAACCAGGCAGCAGGTGGCTTGCAATACTTTTTTTTTTAATCTGTATCTAAAATATGCAGAATATAATGCATGTAAACCAGCCAGGGAACACCACAATATATATTTGCACCTTCATTCGCAAGTGCTTTAATCAATAGACAGATTACAAAGTCATGATTCTTTTAGATCACTCCTTCTCTGTGGATTTCTTGCATTTTGACAGCATCTGATTTTTTATTTTCTGCCTGCAAATCATGATTCTAGAAACACATCTCCAAAAGCAGCTGCCATTATTCAGATTACTCTGCACCCCATGAGTACTCCCCTTCTGGTGAAGACAGGAAAATGAATCTGACTCTCCCAACTTTCTGGATGTGTGTTTAAAACACTACGTGTGTTAGAAATAAACATCGTACTCTAAACTCAGCAAAGAAAGCATCACATCTGAAGATGCAAAACTTGCAGTACTTCAAGCACCTAACCTAGCATCTCAGAAAGGGAAACGTGGGAAAAAGAGGAGGACCAAATGCAGCTGTGGTCTTACACACCCAAGTTGTACCCAAATCCCACTTACACACAAAAATGCTAATTTGGATCTTACCACTAGTTCTCAAAACAGCGAGGAAAAAATAATGACACTCCCTTTCCTGTTTTGTTAATATTAGGTGGTTTTTAATATTAGGTGTTTTAGAAGGTTTTTTAACTATTTCAAAAAATATATGCAAGTTGTATTTCATTGGTATTATTCTGGATTAATTATTATCTCATTCTCATTGCTAGATGAAACTGAAAAATAACACATTAATTATTAATAATGCCAAATACAGTGCAGAATTCCTAGCTTCAATAACTCAGGGAAGAAACAAAATTGGACAAATCACCTCTGCCTCTACATTTATTTTTCCTATGTCTTCAGTTAGAAAGAAAATTTAGTTATCTCAGACCCTTGCTAGAAGATGGGATGAATCTATTTTTTCTTTTTTTTTTTTTGAAAATTAGCACATCAGCTGAGCAGCTACAGGGGCAAGGTGTTGTTTAAACATAACTAACTGCTATAAGAGTCTATAAGAGACTCTAGCCAAGGTCATGAGACATACAGAATGTAGACAAGTGGCTCAGCTGATGGCACTGCTCCCTGAAACACACAGTGATGGTACAATGCTCACCTGACTGTATGTTTGCTAAAAAAACCCACAAAACAAAACAAAAAACCCCAAACCAAAGAGATGGAAAACTACTGTTCTGCGGCCTGTGCTTCATCAAATAAGTGGCGTTCTCAACCCCTCTTACTGTGGTTTCTATTCAGATGACAAATAGTTTAACAAATGTTTACTGATGTATCAGTCTAACTCCTAGCAAGAGTGTATTATAGCTGACAAAGTTTAGGACGTTTGGAAGCAATTCAAAAGTGAAGTCCAACGAAACAGTAGTACTTAGCGAGCAAAAATGCATACAAACCACTGCAAATCATCTTTGAAATACACCCAAGAAGAATTAAGTATTTCAGCAAAATATAACACATATCAATTCCAATTTAAAAAGTCTGAAATACAAAACAGAAACTTCATTTCCAAAGTGTAGGCTTCAGTTACTGTTCATGGAAATATAGGGGTATTAAATTATCCACTGTAAGTCTTCACCAACATCTCCAGTTGAAAAATAAACATGTAGAGGACTATAAAAAAAGACTTTATAAAATTAGTGAGGGCCAGAATGATACAGTTCACATAAATTTTGTTTACTTCAAAGTGAACATGTATTAGTATGCAAAATTTCATAAATATATGACTTATTTTGCATTTATTTTCTCCCCAAAAAATGGCAAAGAAACATCTAGTTAAGAATTTGAATGTAACCATACGGTTAGGGCTTACAATAACACCATATATTTTAATATTTTTATCTTTCTTATATTCTTAATCTCTTATTAAGTAGATTTTTTTAAATACTAAAATACATGTTATTTATGGAAAAATGCTCAAATTTCCTTATCTCAGATTTAAGAAACTCTTCTGAATATCTATTTGCTTTTTTCTCATTGCTTTTTTTGTTTTTTTACTGAGAACAATTGCATGAGATCAAGTATCTTTGTTCCTTAGGAGATCATCTGCTCCTGCTGCTCATTTACTATCTGAAATCATAATCATCTGTTGGTGACAATCTAATCATCTTCACAGTAACTAATTGTGATGTCACAAACAAATGATTATGATTTCAGGTGGTGAACAAACAGCAGGAGCAGATGTACTCTGAAGAACAAAGACTGTAAAGTCATGCATGAATCCCTAGTAATAAAATGTTAGGCAAGAAAAACAAAGAGCCTGTCCTTTACAGAGAGGTAGGATTGCTCTGAATGTTTTGGATTTTTTTTTATCATTAGTTTTTCAGTACTTACTTTGTGACTCCCAAATTTGCTGGAAATAAATAAAAGAAAACTATAGTATGGAAAATTGAGGGTGGGGAACATATAAAAATAGTTAGGGACATTTTTTCCTCGATAGATTTATAATATATAAAACCACTGGTGGTTTTTTTCTTTTATTTTTCTGTATTTTTGCTTTTCATAGCTCATCTACAGCTTCTCCTAGCACACATGCTTTATGATGTTTGTGACTACCCCATCCAGAAATATAAAACGAAAATATGTTCCCAAGAAAATGCACTTTGCATTAGGATTGTTTATTTGTTTCATGTTTTGTTTTTGTTGATAACTGCTTAAGTCAAATCCAGAGAGATAAATGAGCATTCTGTTGCCAGTAAACATCTCCTGTATGGGCTGCAAATGCTTGTGGTCTGCCCACAGTGTCTCAGTGTCTCTTCCAGAAGCATCAGGGAAAAAACTCACTCGATGTTATTGTTAATTCATGTGTGAAAAATGTCTAAGATAACCCAAACGAAGAAACAAATAGCTTCTTGTTTCTTCTTTAAGATTGTGAAATGAAGAGTAAAGGTAAAGAGGTAAACCTGTGGGAAGAAGCTTTGCCAGTGAGTAGGAGGAACAGAAGTGCTGTAAGGATAGCTGCAAAAGTACATGATAGAGAGGAACAGGAGAAGTCAATTTTCAAGGATATTTAATAGGGAATACTAAAAATGCATTGAGCGAGTACATAGGAGGATACAGACTGAAGGGTATTTCCCAGCAAAAAAGAACTACATAATAAGGGTACAATGAAATCTGCTCTTCAACTGTCCTAAAATATATAACTGTTATGATTTTTGGTTTTGTTGTACTGAAGTATACACCTTCACTTTACTATTCCAGTTTTATTTCACACGGTTTCAGATGGAAACACAGTACATTATGCACACGAAGAAAGAGTATCTGCCTGGAAAAGGAAACTGATGCACAGTGTCCTAACAGCACACAATTGTTTTGCTGGAATAAAAATACTGGAAATCTGAGTACAAGCTGCCAAATGGTAGACGTAGCAATCTCAGAGTCTCAGATCTTCAAGACCACTGAAAGTTAGGTTTTAGGGTCCCTCCCAGTACCTAAAGGGGGCCTACAGGAAAGTGGGGAGGGACTTTTTACAAGGGCATGTAGTGATAGGACGAGGGGGAATGGCTTCAAACTGGACAAAGGTAGATTTAGGTTAGATATTAGGAAGAAATTTTTAACTTTGAGGGTGGTGAGGCACTGGAACAGGTTGTCCAGAGAAGCTGTGGAAGCTCCATCCCTGGAGGTGTTCAAGGCCAGGCTGGATGGGGCTTTGAGCACCCTGGTCTAGTGGGAGGTGTCCCTGCCCGTGGCAGGGGGGTTGGAACGAGATGATCTTTAAGGTCCCTTCCAATCTAAACCATTCTATGATTCTGTGAAATGCAAACTATACATTTCACTTTTAAACAAGGATGTAGAAGGGAGGAAGCTGCTCCACCTGCCCTCTTTAAAACTTCCTACAATAATGCTGACACTGCAAGAGTAGACACACCTACCAATAACTGTTGTTCTTAAATATAAACTAGCATCTTCATACCTGAAAGTATGTGACATTTTTTGATCTCAAACAGTGGAACTTGTTTGGAACTGCCTTAAAAAAACCTGCACTTCACAGATGTATGAGAGATCATGCATGCAGGTGATCTCTTTCATTCAAAAAGAGAAGACACTTCAAATTTCCTCAGTTCTCCTTGACTACAAAGCTCTGAAGTTATCTTGGACTCTGAGGCTTAGGAGAAGATCAATGTGTATGTAAAGGGAAAACTCTTGATAATACTAGTTCTTCTTGAAGGGTTTTTTATGCATTCCCTGTGTGGGAAACTAGCACATAATATTCTACCAGAAGAAGAGCAGGCAAAGTGCTCATAGGTAAACATGTACTGGCGGAGACCATCCCCCTGCTAAACATTAGCACAGCTTTTCAACAAGCATGTCTATGGAAAATGAGAAATGTCAAGTGATACTGCCTAGGTCTTCTCCAAATGCTGCAATCCCCAGCTCTCAGTCCCATCCTGAAAAAGAGGCCTCTTCATAGAGCCATTCAGTAGGAAGGTATCAGCTGAACTTATGCGTTACCTAAATAACATACAAAAAACATTCACCACATTTTCTACCTGGGAATCTGTAGTTCCCTCCTACACGTTACAAATAAATGCTGTATTTTCAGAATCACATGACACTTACACATTGAAAGATTTACAGTATAGAAACCACTACTGTGGTTTTCTATGTATAAGTATACTTAACAGAATACTAATCGATACAGCAGATTCATAATTCTAGCAGAAAGGTCATTTTAGTTTAGAAGTATCAAGAGAGGTTTCAATGAGAAACTCAAAAAGACAACCTATTAGCAATGCATTCAGCCAGGGCTGATACCACACTAACATGTTCAGAGAAGAAAAATTTATTTCTATGTCTTCTGTGAATCCTGGATGAGACTGTAAGGTGAAGAAAGACTGATCTGTCCTCTACACAACCGTAACAGATTCATTCTCCTCCTATGTCTGTATACAGAAATCACAGTTAAGCTTGACCTGTTTACTTTGTGAAGACCCCAGAACAGAAAGGCCCTTTATGAGGTGAAGAGTTAAAAAATCAGTTAAAAAAAAAAGTGCCTGTTGATAGCATTTTGGGTTCAAACCCTTCCTATTTTGCAAAAGGGTAGCACAGTCCTTCTGAAACAAAAAATGAGACACTTTAAGCAGCTGAGTATCATTCACGTTGCCTCTACATTGGAACTCTCAAAAAAGGAGTTAAGGGATTAAGCACAGTGGTCTCTGAACAGCACTGTCAGCAATAAATGCTCTGTGGCTATTGACATGTTAGCTACATCTCCTTTGATTTCCAATTTAATTGTGTATCAGAAGAATGGAAATGAGGGCACTTAGGAACGTCTTTCGTGCATTAGAAAATCATCCCAGACTGAAAACCCATTTCTGCACCATGGCCTGTGATTGCTGCAAAAAGGTCTGTGAGCGGGTAAATCTGTGGAAAAAAAAAAAAAAGTCCTTTTGGTCAGCACAAGTTTAAAACATAATTTTTGCTGATCTTGTCTCCTGTTGAGTCATTTTGCCTGTGTTCTCCTTCTAGATTTGGATTTACATGTATGACTGCCAAAGTTTTCTTGCCAGATGAAGCCTGGGAAAGGGATTGTTTTTTCTTGTTGGTGTAGTAGATGGTCATGATGTCATCTATAAATATCTTTGATACAAAACACTGCAAGGACAGGAGAGAAGAGCTTGAAGTCTTATTCTGCTGTCCCAAACTCCAGTATGTTAACGTTTGAAGATGTTAACATTTGCAGATGTTTCATGGCCTCTGTCCTTAGAGATTTTGACAATGCAAACACAAATCATCTAGAAGTATTGACTGGGACTGGTGATGGGGCTGGAAGGAAGCAATTGATGAGAAGTCCTAGATCCAGTAGAATCCTTCCTTTCAGGGAAACACAATGCGTGTGTTTCTGAAGCTCAAGTGTGTGTCTGTCTCTAGTGCAATCCTTAGTTGAGGATTACTTTAAATAGTAATTCCAAAGCCAGCGAAAATCTAGTTATAAAGTCACAAAGGCCTGTCCTATTCATTACCTAGTACAATGAAACTGAAGTCAGTCTTCACCAGCAAGGTCTCTCAGACCTTTGAGGCTACAGATAGGACTCAAGGAAGAGAGAAACTTCCAGTAGTATAAGCTGCGCAGTGTCAGGGATGTCTTGAGCAATTTTCAGCCCATATGAGTCCATTGGACCAAATGGGATATATCACAGCATGCTGAGTCAAACGGCTTATGTCACTGGGAGGCCATTCTCTATTATCCTGAAAAAGTCATGGAGGTCAGGAGAGGTCTCCAATGCCTAGAGAAAGGCATCATCGTCACCAAAAAAGGCCTGCTGGTCAGCCTTACTTTAGCCTCTGGGAAAATCGTGCAGCAAGTCCTCTTAAAACCGTTTGCGGGCACACAGAGGAGAAAAAGCACTGGGAACAATCAGCGTGAATTTACCAAGGATAAAAAAAAGCCTCAACAACCTGATTGCCTTTTATGATAAAATGACTGGATTTATGAATGAAGGCAGAGCAGTGGATGTCATTTACTTTGGCTTTAGCAAGGCTGTTGACATCATGTCTCTTACAGCATCCTTGTATCCAAGCTGGGATGTTGGAGTCTTGGTAGATGAATTACTAGATGATGAAAAACTGTTTGGATGATCAGGCTTAGAGGACAGTGGTTGACTTTGGGGGACCTAATAGCAGCCTTCTAATACCTAAGAAGAAGTTGCCAAAAAGATGGAGCCAGGCACATTACTGAGGCATGTAGCAGAAGAACAAGACATGATAGTCATAAACAAGCAAATATTCTAACTGGGATAAAAGGACAAAAAGTCAATGTGAAGATAATTAACTGTTGGAACACGCTGCTCAGAGAAGCTATGGAAACTCCATCCTTGGAGAAATGGAAAAGGACATAAGCAAACTTGTCTGAACTCTGTACCAACCCTGCTTTAAGCAGGCAGTTTAGCTGACCTCCTAAAATCCCTTACAACCTGAAGGATTCAATGATTCAATGAGTAAATAAAAATCTCGTTCCTGCACTCATTCATGTCTATACTCACACAGAGGACACTCAAGGGTTAATTCATCTAATTGCAATAAAAACTCTAACATATTTACAGAAGGCATTTCAATTGTCTTGAATAATCCAAATCCTACAGAGACAAAGAGAAGTAAGTATAAATATAAATTTAGAGAGCAATACTTACTGTTACTTGTTGGCTCAGGAAACCCAACATTCTGGCCGTTCCAACTCTTGTTTTCTCCAAGCTGAAACAGGTAGAAAAAGACAAATAAGTAAAGAGCAAACTACTCCTTAAACAGAACATTCACATTTACAAATTTAGTTGAAAGCTTCTAAAAAGGATGGCTTGGGATTGCCACATCTGCTCACAAAACTTTGCTAACAAATCTTAATTTTTGTCTAAAATAGGTTATTTGAGGAATGTACCCTTCATGAATAAACATTAACAACTATTGCCTAACACTGAAATATAAATGTTTCCCCAAGGATTAGGCTCAACTCAATATGTTACCAAATCAGACTTAAAATCAAATGTTTTAAGCAGCTCTCAACTGAAAACATACACAGACAACAGAGAAATTACATTCTAAAAGAAGAAGATCCTAATATCTGCCTATGAAAGAATGCATAAACACTACAAAGTACTTTGGGTGTAATTTTAAAATATTTACTTGCTAGGAATCCATTTAGTTACTGAAGTGGAAGCAAAAAAGTCTGACATTTTCCATTATTTTAACATATAGATTTTTTTTGAGGAAGCTAATTGTCTTCAAATTAATTTTATTATGTTTAACACTTGGTATTACTCTGACACAGAAAAGGGGAGCAATTAATGCAGACGTTCAAAATGAGGCCATTCCTGAAGTCTGCAAAGTAAATAAGATGGCAGTGTTCTAGATTGACGGGTAAATGTGGATAAACAAGTCCAGGCTTCCTCATGAACTAGGAGCTATTGACAACCAGCTCGATGAATGTGCAAGAAATGATCCTCTTCAGACTTCGCTGGGATTGTATATGCAAACAGAAAACCTTGCAGCAAAGCAGTCTATAGGCATGACAGAGTTGTAATCATTTGCTCCGGAAGACAGGGTTGACTGGAAAGCAGAAGAGATGCGAAGGAGGATCAGCCAGCTGAAATCTGCCTCTGCATCTCAGAGGTTACGTTACAGCTGTTTAGATTACTATCATGTTCTAATGCAGACTACTAGATGATATGTTTTCCTTGGGAAAGAGAAGGGAAGAGCACACTATGCAAACCAGCTATTCCAATGATTGTTTCCCTGCCTTTCCTCATCATGTACATCCCAACATGCTTACAGCCTAAGCAACATGCAATAAAAATGGGAAATATTTAGTGGAAAGGGAGGATAGGTATTAGAGCTGGCTCTTAAACTGGTCACCCGTCTCCATGCACTTCAATTTCACATAATTCATTTTATTCGTACTATGAAGCAGATAACACGTACATTGGAAAACATGGAAGATGACAGTTCTTCCAATGAATAAGCAATATGAAATGTACAAATACGTCTGTATTTACTGCTGTCTGTTACAACAGCATGGGTATGTCATGAATCCATACTGTGCATCCGTAATGTGACAGGAAAATCAGCATGAGCACGCTGCTACAAATATGGTAAGAAAATTTTCAACTCTCCTCATTCCTCTCTTTTTACTGTTTATTAACTTGATGATGGTAGGGAATTTAACAGGAATTCATCTATCAGTAAGTTATCCTTAGTGCTGCTGTCTCACATTAACATAACCTACTGCGGTTCTCTTCTCTCTAAGAAAATGAAAGCGGCAAGAAACGAAAAGATGGAAACATGAAAAAATGAAGACATTACAACTCTCCATTCTCATCCATAGAGCTAAAACTCTGATAGCTGCAAAAAGTCTTCCAGGGCACTTTCAAATTGCTCTCCTCAGGGCTCTGCACAACCGTTGCTGATTTCTTCCAGGAATCGGATTACCTCAGAAAAGAGCAGAGCCTTTACTTTTTTACATTACCTGGATTACCTGTTTACCTGTGCTGCCATCAGCACCATGCATGGCTCTTGTAACAATCTTAGGTCTTCATTAAACAACCGATTTTATGCACCGGGGTTAAGGAAAAAACACTGAATTTGGTTTTGATTTTTTTTGTAAGGGAGGGGAAGGGAATGAAAGGAACGGGGCAGGGGCGGCGGGCTGGGGGGCAGGCAGGGAAAAGAGAAGTTTCCATTTTTAAAAGCATCAAAAACAGCACAAGTGAAAATTGTCCATTTAGATGCCAAGCTGACACATCAGCTAATTTACACTGCACCCCATTTTGGATACAAAGAGAGAAACAAGTATCTCCTAATGGTACATCTTGATTGTGCAATTTATATGGAAAGAATTTTGCAATGCTTAAACTGGTAGAGATCTAAGGGCTATTTTCCCTCTTCTCCAGCACAGTTTAGTTTGAGAATTAAAATGCTTTCATCTACGCAAACTAACTTGTGTATCTGTTTTAAATATGTTCAGTCTGTTATATACAGAAGATAAAGCCAGATGTTCTAGATATTTTATGTCCTTAACCCCAACAAAACTATAAAAATTTGTTCTATGATCTTGAATACTCCCCCTACATAAAATTTGAGTAGTTCACATTTTTTGATACAGTATCTTGTTTGCTAATTGTGTTCAGAATAATATTACGCAATTGTATGCTATTCTATCAATCCTAAGATATCTATGTCTGCTAGTATGTAATTAAACCTGTTTTTCTAAAGACAATGCACTTGTAACCAATAGATTAATAAACTTAGGGAAAGGAAGCAGCACCCCTTTTTAGCCACTCAATTTTTTTTAAGGATTTCAATGTAACCACAAGTTTCCACTGTGTAGAGCTCTCCAAAGCGACTACTTTGTGCGCTGAATTTTTTCAGACCTTATCTATGAAAATTGAGTAAAAATAGTTCAACCAATTTGAAATCCAAGAATGAAAATCTGTGTTTTCCTATTAGAAAAAAAAGTTGACTTTTCTGTTTTGCTTTGTTTTTCAAAAAGCCCTTTGGCCAAATTGGGAGTGAAGAAAAAATTGAAACTGGTAGAAAGTATCTTCTACAGCAGAAAAGTCTCAACATTCTGGTGAAAACAAATTATCATTTGACTCTGTCACAAGCCTTTTCTAAAATGGCTATGACTGCACAGCACATTCTCACTAGAACCACCGTCTAGCCTCCAAGTACTCTGTTTAGAGTACTGCACACTTGTATATGAGTAAGATATATAGTGAAGAATGTAGCGAAGGTGAGTGTGAATAGCATACATAGAGCTAGCTCCTCCTCTCAAAGGAGTTGAAAACAGAAGGAGATGGAGCCAAGTAATCAATACAGCACTTATCTTTTCCTGGCTAGGAGTATAGAATGTATAGAACAGAGTGTCTTCCTTTTTTTCCTTTTTTTTTTTCTTACAAAAAAGAAACCATGTTTCAGAAGATATATATAGATATTTACTATATTCAGATTTATCATGTGGTCCCTAGAAAAGCCAAGCAGAACATTCTGTTGATCTGGGCTAGTTGGTGCAGCCACAGCAAAGATTTAAGCCATGATCAAAATATATACATGCAGGTACTCTGCATAAGACAGAAGCTGTTCAGAGTCCACAGCTTAGCCAAATACCTTACCAAATATCTTTTCAGGATACAAAAGCAAAACCTTAACACCCAATTTTGGTTACAAAACCTTCCATCAATAAACTCAAGACAGAACAGGAGTGCTAAGTTGCACATAACTAAGATGGAAATACATACCTGCAACACATACGAATTTAAAATGTAATTTCTTCTCCACAAAAAAAAAAAATTACACACATTTTCTTTCTCAGTCATAAAACCTGAAAAGGCCATTATTCTTCTGGAATGCTTTTAGTGCATATGCAATAGGAAGACAAACATTGACTACTATGACTACTTCCATGTATGAAAATTAATAACATCATTCCTCTCAGTCCTCTCGTGTATGCCCAAAATGCATTAAAAGCAAGAGGCACATACATCCTGATTTGTAAGTAGAAATAGGTGCACACATCACATGTACACTTTTGCACACACACTATCCTCTCAAACTACATTTCTGTTCTTAACTACTCTCACAGGAGGAGAGGCAGCACTTACGGTAGCTATAGAGCTGTAGCTAAACGAAGGCTGATCTCTTACAAGCAATCCCCTAAAACAGGGGGTGCACAAGTTTAAGCTTCCATTCTTAGTAAGTGATTAGCTGACAGAGCTAAGAAATCTAGACAAGGGTAAAACGTGGGCATCATAACAATTGGGTCTCACCTTTTCTGGCTGGTCTTGAAGAGGAGTAGAGGCTTTGTAACCCAGCTGTAGCAACATTGCTTCTGCTGCATTTCTTTTAGCTATTTTCTTGTTTGGGCCTGTTCCAGTAGTAATCTCATTGCCTACTTTTACCTTAAAAAGAAAACATTGATCATAATCACAATAAACGCAAGGTTCCTTAATATCACCATGTAATAATCTTGCTGACCTATCAACAGTCAGCTTTTTTGATGAAGGTGCAATCATGGAAAAGTAAGAATAGAGAAAAGGGGACTACAATAGCATTTCACATAGAGGAGCTTGTTTAGATTTTTCAGAAGGTCCCCAAACTCATACCAAAGAGTTACATTTTTCTGTATCTCAGTGCACACACACTTGTCTCTCTCTTCTACCAGCCTCTGTGCCAACCTCATTCTCTGTACTGAGCATCTTCTCCACTCTTGCTCCCCCCTCTTTCTTAACCCGGGAGGTGCTACAGGATCTGGACTTCCTCATCCTTGTAGGACTATTGCCTGCAGCAGCTCCCCAGCATCATCAGGACAATATCCAGAACAAAAGAGACACAAACAATAACCTGGAGATTTAAATGAGAGTGGTTTCTAAAGAAAGATGGAACCCATTTTCGCATTCCTCCCCCTTTGTCGCACTGCAAGGAATATGGGGGCTGGGGCTGCTTTCTTTTCCACACTTACACCTAACAAACTTTTATCAAAAGAGTCTTTGGAAAGAAGGCTCCTTGTTGGACCTGTGGTCTGTACTGTACAAAGGGTTTCTGACAAACAAGATACCTTTCACAAAACCAGGAAAAATTAGAACCTCAAAATAAAGACAAATTATAGACAATGGATAACCACAAAGGGTGAGACTCTAACTTATTTCTTGGGTTTTGTACCATTCTCGAACTCCTGAAGCTGTATGTATCTGCTCTGTGATATCAGCACTGTCAGTGCTATTCGCTTACGCAATATTCAGAGCTCTCTGATAGCTGTATTTCATTCCGTCCATTAAGCCATTTTATTTGCCAAATTTTCTCTTAAAATAGCATATGGTTTCAAAAGCGTGTTAAAAAATGGAAAGCAAAATAAAATAAAAATAATAAAATAGTCGAGTTGATCTGAATAAAAGAAACCTTAGAGGTCAAAGACCTGAAACAGTCTGGAAAGAGCTTTAAAAAATTGTAAAAACTGGCGTACAATTGCTAAATAAATACTAAAAGTTATTTAGTAATTTATGTTATTCAATAATTATTATCTTGCCTCAAATTATCATGTATCTATTCTCCTAAAAGTTTTAATTTTTATTTACTCAAATACCTATTAATTCTACATACAAGGAAGAGGATGTAAATAAATAATAATGATCATGAATATCCCTTCAAAGTACATACATAATTAAACAAAAAGGTTCGGCTACCTAAGACAGAAATATTAATAAACTTGAAATAAAAGCCTTATCTTCTATGCAGTTCTGCAACCACAATTAGAAAATAGCCAATCTGCTACAAGTTTATATGCAATAAAATTGAGGGACTTTAATGGGACAAGACAAAATGATAATTTATAACATAGCTCAGAATAAATCAATGTGCTGCTATTTCTCAGACCTGTAAAACTGGTTTAGCTATTATTATAACCTCTATCAAGGATTAAAGGTCTGACTACAAAGAGAAAGAGCTTTCTGAAATTAACTTTGGGAACAGAACACCAACTAATGTCATCAGAGGTTTTCTTCTGTTTATCTAGTGGTCAGGACAAGTAATTGGATCCATTTCATCACATCTAAACTTGCTCTTTGTATGACAGATAAAAATGAACATATTATCTCTGGATATTTTACTTCCACATTCAATTAAATTAAATGAAAACATTGTTTAAGTAGTTTATACAAAGGCTTTTTATTCTGATAAGGTTTTTTTGCATTTCATAATGAATCCACCAAGACTTCCTGAAGGCGGGAGAAACAGCAGTATGATTACAGCGTGAAAATATCACAGAAGGGTAAAAATGGGGCTACGGTGTTTAGAAGTACACAAAATGAATGATCTATGGGATTTCCTTGACTCTTTCTTTCGCAAGTCTTCCTAGAAAAGGGAATCTTCTACATGTTCACTGCTTTTAAGATTTTTTTTTTTGATCCAAACCAAAGATTTTGCCATTATTGAGACGCCTCCGATGGAAAACCAAATTCTCAGCCCATCTTTCTAATATTGGATTGCATTACACAGTCCTCTTCTGACACCTCACACAACCATCTCTAACTGTCGACACTCCCACGGGAGTCTGAGCAAGGGAAAAGGGATGGCTTGAGAGAGGATAAGTTTTTTTCAAATACTTTCACATAGCATAAAAAGCTAAAAATCCAAATTTATACTCATAAATCAGATTCTGCAACAAAAAGAACTCAGTATCTTCTTTTGCTTCAGAGAGAAAAATAATAAATCATCAAGAAAGACCACTGAGGTCCAAGGAAATGAAGATTGCTAGCCTGTCTTGATTGACATAAAGGAGTGACTTAAAGGATTAATTGAAAACGTAACTAATTTTCTGGAGGAGGACGTGCTGGAACGTCATAAATTCTGCTTGTGATCGGAAGTGACATTTTCGTGTGGTTTGTAGACAACAAGTCAAAACATGTTGAGGTATGCTGTTCTGAATTGTTCCGGCACAAAATTACCCCTGAATGAAAACACAAGAGAAAAGAACTCTTTCCTATTCCTAATCTTTCTTAACCTGCTGTTGTGCTATCTAACAAAATATCACGGTTATATAAAATCTTAGTGAATGTTGTCAATTTAAAAACTAAAGAAACATTAATGATCTACTGTTTCTGTATTAGGTCCAAAGTCTTTAACTGGACAGGCTAATACACACAATGGAAGGCTTTTTTTGTGGTATTTCAGATATGAACAAAGCCACAAAGGAACTGAAAATCTGAAAGGATTTACAACACTATTTTTTTAAACCAAAATGCTTGGTAATATGGAGATATTCATACCTGTATTTCAGAATACTTGTTTGTATTGCAATCCCCTGACCAACAATAGTAAAAAAAATTTTTTTCAAAAAGACAAGCAAAAGTAAATAAATCATGAACCATCAGAGATAAAGACAGAAACCATCAGGTGAAATAAAAATAAGAAGAGTATAAAAAATACAAAACCACTACAAGAAAAGCATCTAGGAGGCACACAACCTAATTCCCATTTGTTTCACCAAGAGAAAGATGAAGGTTCAAACAGGCTTTCTGATACTGTATTTCATACTCTTCTCATATAACTGACCATAAAGCAAAGAGCTAAACACGGGGGGATCCGCTTCATATTATGCCACCATTTTGCTTGAGTTTCAACATAACACAGCAAGGGCATTATCTCTAATGCGACAGCAGATGATACCTGCATAACAAACTCTCGACGGCGAGGCATTCCTCTCTCTGAAAGAAGAACGTACTCTGGCTCCTTCTCCTTTTTGGCCTGTTGGATCTGAGCCAGACGACTGATAGGGTTCATTCCTTGACCATATTCTGGTCCAGTCTAAAACAGGTTTAAAAGAAAGAACCGTTATTTCAGCATATATCCATACAACTATTATGCTGCTTCAATAAATCATTTACTAGGGCTACCTCTTCTTTAATACTCCCTTTGAGAGTATAAGAAGTAAATTTCTTCCCATCATGAGACAGAAGATAAGGATCCCCAAGCTCAAAACTGTGGCAAAAAATACGCACCTATTGTCTGCCACTGTTGCAGGTAGTGTGCATACCTAGCGTATGTAAGCTACTCATGCCTTCATCTATCTATGGAGGTCCTGTGGGGATGGATTAAAATTAGCAGATTCATCAGCTAATTCATCAATCTCATTTGCCCTACTTCTATGACCCTTCCCCCTGACCCCTTAAAATAGGTTGCTACAATGCTGGAATACGCAGTATGCTAAGAAGAGGTGGGATTTACATGGGGACAAAAAAGGTTTGCCATATAACAAGGAAGCTGCCTCTCTCAGCCTTCCTGCCTGCCTTCTCAGCACTCCTGCCTTCCATCCTACAATGCCACTCAGGGTGTAGAAGGTTTACCCTGTGTGTCCTAGGAATTCACCCTCAAAATACTTTTATGTAGTGAAACTAGAGAGGAGCATCTCCAATGGCTAGAAATGTTGCATATTGTGAGCCACGCACAAAGTATTTTGAACGCTTAACAGACAGTAATCCTCACAATAACATGTCAAAATGTCTGGTTGGTGGGGGAATTGATCTGATGGGGGGAAAACAAAAGGACAGAGAGATTGGTTTGTCCAAGATTACACAGACAGGTGAAAAACTACAGTCTTTACAAAGTATCTAGTTCTGAAATTCTTTTAATGTTATTATTCACGTGGCAAATGCTCCCTCAAAGCAAATTGCTATGAAAGTATTTGTTTGTAGATCTTAAGGGGAAGGAATTAAGACCCCCAAAAATTCATCTGAAGTCATATTTAACTGAGTTATATACCACGACACAAATGTAAACACAAATGTAATGGCATTCGAATGTAGAATTGTTTTTATGTAATTGAGCTATTTTTCTTTTCATTAAGCCATTTGCAGGATAAGAGAAGATCAGCAGTCATGTTTGTTTGAGCTTCTCAAATAAGAACAAACAAGTAGTCCAGAACCTAAAGAGATGATCAGCAACTGGAGACAAAGACCAGAGGGGGATATTATATTAAGAAAGCTGTGCAGCGAATCCTACATAGTGCAACTGCTGAACTGCTGAAGTTGTTAGAGAAGATGTAGGTGAAAGAATTAAGACAATGTCATGCACAAGGGCAGCTGTGTGGGCAGGAAGCCAGGCAGAGACAAAATGCAGAGCAGGCTAAATAAAGTGCAGGCCATAAGATACAGCCTCATAAATATATATACAAATAAAAAGAAGTTATTGTTGTCACTTTTTTGGATACTTAAAACATGTGCAGGTTAAATTAAAAGAAATGGACACACACACTTCAGAAGTTTGGATATTCAAAATATAAAAACTTTCTGCATATCCAGGTTATTTTGACTGTCAACGCCTCTTTCTAACATGGTCAACTTTGGATAATTCAGTTTAAGATCGTAATGGTAAACAGTATATAGTAATATAAGAAATTTTTACATTATTATACCTTTAGCAACTTTCTTGAGAAAAACTTTCCAAAACGAGACAGCCAGAGCCAATAGCCTTTTCAGATCTTGCAGCTTTAAAACTGCATTAATGCTGATGGTTTTCCACTAAATAATTTTTATGCTAATTTTTTCCTAGAAGTTTTTGAGAATTAGGTCCCCAGAATTTCAGCAGGAGCCGGGTATCTAATTAACCTAGGCTTTCTTGAAAAATCATTCATTCTGTTTTGAAGGCAAATGAAAAGAGGAAGACGATGAAGTAAGTCCTTCGTACATTTTCCAAACCCAGTTTTGCATTCTCCAAACTATTTGCTTATTTTAGATGGCTTTGCTTTTGGCTGCTCCTGCAGAACTCTGCAGTCGGCGTACTGAGTATCCAGATTTCTAATGGTCATACTTTTAGTAAAGTAAGTACTGATTTACTTATTTTTACAATCTATCAATGTAACACTCAATGAGGACTGAGTTCAAGCCATAATGGTATAATGCTGTCCAGCCTAACTAACAAGAGGCAAATACAGAAAAAGAGATGAAATTTAGGTCCTAAAAGGGTATTCTGAAGCACAGGTTTGGGACATGAAGGTTTCCTGAAATTTTAGTCTCAAGGTTGCTGATCTGCATACTATGGGGCAAAAATGACAATGTAATACCACAGAGAAAGCAAGCAACTCTCCATCATTATTTGCACTGACCTAAAAAGAGTATGAAAGGCTATTAATGTGCCCTTACATCTACCTAAAAAAGTAACGCGCTAGAAAATAGAAAATCATGTACAAAGACTTTAACTACTTCCTCACAAAATAATACTTCCTAAAGTAAAATGAAATCTAGCGGGTTTTGGCCACTTCCAAAGCCTCATCTTCTGCACTGAACAGATGACAAGTTAATCTGATTAGCTGTTCAGTGCTAAGACTAGGTAGTGATGCTTCATAAATATATGGACAGCATGTGGCTCCTTTTGTCAGATCATTAGGAAGACCAATTACTTCACAAGACCCCTTGGTTTTGTATGAATTTAGAATGAGAAGACAAACCAGGGCCAGTCGCCATAGACTGACTGAATTGTAGAAGTCGCAATAAATCTACTGCCACCAAGAATAAAAGCACCATTTAAGAAGCTTGAGCTCACAAGAATCGAGCCTCTAAATGAAGCCTCATCAGTGCAGCAAGGAGCATATTAATATCCTTTGAAACAGGGCATGTTTTAATGAAGGGACAGTTCAAAGACCGCAAGTCCTCCATGGGCTGGTCTCCAGTCAATTTTCTATCTGTATTTGACAACTAAAAAGCATTATCAAACACAGGCACATGGAACAAAAAAAGGTATTGGCCTTTGGTGCTTGACAAGTGACACACTAAGCTGAAATGTCAACATACTCTTGGCCTTCTTTCAAATCTTTCAAATTGAAGCTGAAGCCCACAAAACTCCCAAATCTAGCCCCATGAGGGAAGGAAGCTGGACTGTGCACCATTTCCCCATACATCTACTACTTCATATATCTCTCTGCCTCCTCAAACTGGGGAGAAGGGGGAAAGACCAGGGAGAGAACCACCAAATATACTAGTAGGGCTTCCCAGAGGAGATGATGCTAAAAATTCACATGCCTGTACAGAGCTGCTTGGAGGGTTTGATCCTCCACTGAACTTGAACCAAAGCCCTGAAGACTTCGGTGATGCAAGCTTTGTTCTTAAGTGAAGCACCTTACAAGCCATTATGTTTGAGAATTTCACAGCATTCTCAGGATTCTAAAAAGTACAGGCATACTAGAACAGGCAAACAAGTAACAGTATCAACAGAAAATTACAAAGAAGCCTGTACTGCTTTAAAATCTGAGTAACTGCTACTTTTTGAGCAAACTCTTAATTCTGTCAAAGGCGGACACATACCTTCAATATTGTTTTTGGACGCTTTTTAAAGTAAAGTTTTGGCTTTTCAATCACAGGAAGAGGAGGAAGTTTCTTAAGTTCTTGTAGGACAGCCATTGCAGCACGTTTCTTTGAGAGTTTCTTACTGTTGCCTTCTCCTTCTGCAGTGAATTCTCCTACTGTAACTCGTGTAACAAAGCTCTTCATATGAGGAGGTCCACTTTCTTTAATCACCTTTTAAGCAAAAATAACATTGAGTCAAATCACCCTATAAGAACATAATTTAATGTTTGTATATTTCTGCAACGTACTTACTACTGACATAGTTTTCCTGCTAACTGAAGGCGCTTAGATGCGTTTTCATAAAATCTGGACAAGTATTAATGAGAGTACCAGGTTTGAGGACAAAAAATTAGATAAAGCAAATCTAACCATCATATTCAGTGTTTCAAAGAAAATACAGTAGACCTATATTTTCAAAAAGATTTATACAATAACGCAATACACATCAATAATGCATATTTAAACTAAGGCTGCTGTTTTTTTCCTTGCAAGGTGCTTCATGTACTACAGAAATGCAATTCATGAAGGTCCGGCAGGCTTTGGTTCTTTCTTTACATAAAAAATATTCAAAACTATATTTATATGGCATCACTTCAACCCACTCATAATTTTTTCTGTTATCATTAAAATATAGGTTGCTCACGCACAGTCCCAAACTTCAGTCTGAGATCTCTGTATTTTAACGCTGTCCTAGCTGCAGGCAGCGGCTGCAGCTCTCAACTCTTACCTTGCCAGCGTACACAACTCAGAGCGATATCCCGTACAGCTGAACGGCTGCCACAGCCTTGCCTCCACAACCCTCAGCTGTCCCTCCCAACAGTACCGAAAGGAATTGCCCAAAGAGCCATCATAACTCACACAGAAGCCAAACGGTTCTGAAAAGTTTCATTTATTCACTCCCTTCCAAACATACTCAGGATGACAATGAGAAAACCTGTTTGAAGTACTTCACCACTGTGAAAAATTACAATAATATGGAAAAAAAATGAAGTTCTGAATGCTGACCTTCCTTGAGCTCTTTTTCTGTCTTCATTTTTACACACATACGCACACATCTCCTTTTAGGAGGCTATACTGTTAGGATGCCTTCACCAACAAATCACAGCACTGCAAGCGCTAAGACAGCCATCTCTTCATGTATGCACCATTTACTGGTCTGGACAATGTCTATCAGGAATTAGAGACCTCATTCGGGAAAAGGTTCGGTTATTTTGTTTGATGGGCGGAAGCAGCTACCTAATTTAATCTTTGTTACATGTAATGTGTATAAGCAGACATTAGAGCATCTGACAGGCACCTCTTTGCATTATCTTCAAAATCAATACAAATACCTATTTTTTCAGTAGGTGCAATTACATCAAACCATTTGTTGAAGAAGCGTAATGCCCAAGTGCAAGGGAACTGAGGTAAAAGTGCTAGGGCCTTCTTGGTGTAATAACTATATTTTTAATGGGCTGAAACCTTCAACCTTAATATTATTACAACATGTTTTGTATTAAAGTTCTTTTTATCAAGGTCGTGTCCCTTGCATTATTTAGTTTTGCTGTTAGACTGTAATGAGGTCTCCTTAGGCTTGTATTTCTTTTTTAAGCTCTCTTTTGTGGCAACTTCACTCAGTAAATACAATTATCACAGCATATATCAATAAAAAGACACGAAATGAAAATTAACAGACAACTTTGTCCGCATTTTCCCAGAATAAGACGACATCTGTGCCAGCGTGGGATTTTTCTGTTATAGTCCAGGAGTGTTCCCACTCTGAGATTCCAGGTCATAATTTCAGAAGTGTTTTCAAGATTACCTCACTTGAAAGTTGCCCACTAGTGCTTCACCGTGTGAAGAGGCAGTGGTGCTTTTCGAGGCAGACTCCCGCTGAGCCCCGGGAAGCTGCACTGCCCGCAGCAGAGCTGGGTCGAGCCCAGCACCAGGATCCCCCGCTCTCAGGCCGAGTCAGGCCTTGTATCAGTGCTGAACACCTTCATCGCACTGCAGTCTTTCCCACTCTGTTTCAAAGGCATACCTTAATCCACCCCTGTACGTTGCTATCCAAGTATTACAACACGTTGGCTGTAAAACATGGCTAAATTAACCTTATTAAGGTCCTTAATCTTTACGTGGTATTACTAATACCATTATATAGGTGTTTCTACTTACATGCAATATAAAGTATTAATAAAATATACAAGAATGTCTATACTGACCAGATGAAAAAGGACAAAATAACTTGCTTAAGAAATATAATTGCTGAGTTCCTAAAATATTAGTTTTTATATAAGTTTTCTCATATATATATAAATGCACCCATATGAAAAAGAACGTTAATACAAAAACAGATTATATTTTCATGTATATATATTTTTCATGTATTAATGTTCTTTTTTTTCATATACATGAAAATATATTTTTTAATATAAAACTAATGTATTCCAGTGTGTTTTTCATCTTTTAAACTTCTAAGTACGTGACACAAGGTAAATAATTGCCTGGAAAACATTCAAAACTGTTTCTTTGTTAGTGTACAAATGGAAAAAAGTCTGTGTTGTCAATGGAATGAACCCCATAGGATTCAGACGGGATCCGGATCAAGCTAAACATCCAAATTTGGTAATTTAGCAAAAAAAATATTTACCTAGCAACATTTTTGGTTAACCCCAGATTTTAGATCTTTTTACTTTACGTGATTTCAAACAGTTGTGTTGTAAGCCTAAGGACAGAAAACACTATAAAGAAATTCAGCCTTTGCTATCCAAGAATACTATATACATTAGTACATTAAACTATTTCCTCAGTTGAAAGATACGACCCGTGGACCAAATCATGGCTAATTTAAAGCTGAGAATTTGATTAAGGGTGACAGTTCAATACACTTTTCTTTTTCTGTTCCACTGATTTAAGGAATAACTCCAGCAAGAGAAAACACATGGGGCCAAAACACATCTAAGGTCAAGTTACATCAAGAGTGAATTTGGCTCAATTTAATGAATCATGCTGACAAATGAAAAACAGCAGTACGATTACAACGAAAGAGCAATGCTGCTTCAATTATTAAAGAGACTCCAGGTAGAAAATTCAAAAGATTACCACAAGATTAAATAGAAATAAAAAAAATAATAGAGGAGACAAAAACCAGGTCAACAAAAGCATGTCACCTACATTCACAATTATTTAGAAGTTTTAAAATACCGATATATTCCCATATATATCATATATATATGATATATATTCCCATATATGATATATATTCCCATATATATCACATATATATCTGTGAGGGCAGACATACCAGATTTTCCCAGTTTAAAAAAAAAAAAAAACAAACACAAAACCCCACCACGTCTGGATGTTTGATTTAAACTGGAGTGAGGAAGAGTGACTATCATGGAAAACCCAAATGAGAGCTACTCAGTATGTCAATCATCCATTCTGAAAGCCTTAATCCCCAGGACAGCAGGAGCCAGATGGGTGTGAAATGTTCTGCTGAGAACCTGCTCAGTCTCCCAGAGTCAGCAATTTGGTCTGTTCCTGGTTCAAAATACAGAATCTCTGCCTCACTGTGATAAGACCGGGACACAAGAAACCGCAACTCTTTTTCCCGGCAGAACACTGGAAAGGGATGGAGGGGCAGAAAATTCGCCTGTTCAGGCACTCTTATCTCCTCACTCCTGACATTGAGAATGAGAAAAAGATACTGTTGTATTTGCTATTCTAAAGAAAGAATACTCCAATCCAAAGAAAAATACTGAGAATGAAATGACAATCTGAAACATCCCAACATGTTCTAATACCTGAAGCTGCTGACCTCCATTATGTCTTCTAGGCTCACCCAACTCCTTACTGACAAGTAGGAAATAAAAAACATACATGTTGCAATAGAACCGAAAAAAGCAAGATTTTAGCCTACTGTCAAGGAGGGAATAAAGCTAAATGACCATTTTACAGCTATTCTAACAATTCCTACAGCAATCAGTTTTGTCTCCCTCCTTAAAAATTGCTCATTTAGAGTCCCACAAATGCATTTAGAGGAGCTGCATTTTGACTTAAAAGTTGATGAATAAAGGTTAGCTAAGGATGCACCAGTGAGAAGTACGGAGTAAAGCTTCTTCTTTGTTAGAATGAATGCTTTTATTTCAGTTAATGATTTAATAGATAGTAAATCCATAAAACTCATCCTAAAGTCCCTAGGCAATTAAAACTAGCCATATTACACAAAACAGGATAGACAGAAGAAACCCACAGGCTTCTGCATGCTCCCCCTATTTTCCACCCCTTGTGCAACTCTGAGGACATGTTTACATAGAACTTTACGTATCTTTATGACCACTACTTCATTGCATAACACAGCACTGTTGGAACGTTGGCTAAAGCTTCGTCAGATGAAGAAAAGGCAAATCATTTTATGGACTTCACACCAAAAAAAAGCTAGAGAAGGCTTTGATGCCTGCCTGGAATAACACAAAACCGTTTGTAAATAAAATCCTATTAGAAACATCAGATCCTGGGGATTACCCATAATTGCTTAGCAGTTTTATTGAAATATAAGCCAGTACCAAGTTCAATCAAAACTCTATTTAAGAATGTCACCTATACTTAGATTTAAAGGAAGGAAATAACACAAAACCTGACAAGAGAGCAAGGAACTGTCTTTTTTCAACGTTGTTAACATTCTCTGGCAAGTGACACATTAGACTTTTCCTGTACTAAGTATCTCCACCTTATTCTCTCCTAACCAAACGTTCTCCCTTAAAGAAGCCGAAACACAGGAATGAAGTTAAGAAGACATTCAAAGCACTATCCCTGTTTTCTTTCCAACCACCAAGCTATTCTGTGACCCGCGACCATTCATCTCCTTGTATTTTAGTGTATTGATTTGTATGGAACTATTCCAAATACTTTTAAATATTTAAGGTAGAAAATTATGTGTGAAAACTGAAACGTTAATTATAAGCTTCCTTTTTGAAACACAGGCATGTGTTTCCATTATGTCTGATCTTATATGGGAGTTCGGTTCTTTCTACCTAGTTGCAAATGGATACTCCAACACCCCCAGCCACCCTACTTTTATGCCCAAGATTTTACTTTCTTTTAACTTCCTAATTAGTCCATATTATATGGATCATATATATGAAGCACATAACCTTTTGTTATACTGAGGAATTCCTTTGTCAAAACCAATACTCTTTGTCTCTGGCTCTCTTACCTGCCCTTCTGAGAGATTTCTCAGATTTCTAACAAGGTCCATATAGCTCATATGACATTGGCCAATTCATGGATATCGGCCAAACACATCAGTAAACTGCATATGACACACTGTAAGGCATGTCACAGCATAATTTATTTTTTTGGCATGCAAAAATGTGCCTCTACTTCAAAAGGAAAATGCACTGGAGAAAATAACCATCAGCAGTATAGGCATTACCCACGTCCTTCATATATAGTCAGTTTAAATGTAAAACAAAAAGCAGAAAAATAAAACGTACCACTTACATTAGCATTTTCTGCATTGTTTTGGAAAAAAAAAAAAGGGAAAAAAAAAACCCAGCTTGAAAGTCTGGTGGTTCCTACTACAATAACGTTAGATTTTTACAACCAGTTTGTGTAAGAGCTTTCTCATTGGAAAAAATTTCCTGTTACTATCACTCATTCTCCCACAGTTAGTTCATTGATAGCACTGGAGCTATTCCAAATATTCTTTATTACTTAAGGTGAATGAAAGTGTCAGAAGCAGGTTCACAGATAAAATCATACGAAATGAGAAAAAAAAATCATGAAGGTTTAAGTAGAGATAGATAAGGAATCAAACAGTGTGGAAGATAAAAAGATACCCAGGACTTTCTCAAAACAGCTCATTGGATGCAAAGTCTCTCAAGGGGAACTTTTGTAGTGTATGAATGCCTACAGTTAAAGCAAAGCCTTTGCTTATTCTTTTGAAGATTATTTCAAATCAGATTGAGTGTGGCTACTGATTCTAATCACACAGCTCTATACAGAAGATGTTTAAACTGTCTTTCTGTCATCCACAAATATTAGGTCTCTAATATTTCTTAAAGAGCATCTAATTTAATAGTGACAACTCAGTGTCTTAGCCTCTGATACACTACCAATTTTTTCTTTGTAATTTGCATGAATTTAAATGTCATACTCATAACATTAATATTTTTAACTGTGTTGAGTTTTAGTGGCACTTTTTAATACTTTCTTAGCAAACATAAATATATAACACGTACCTCAAAACTGACAGGTATATTGCGCTTCAAAGCAATTTCAAACACTACACTGATCTCAGACTTGTTTGCATCTTTATCTTCTTCTGATTCTTTTCCCGTTTCTCCATTCTGAAAATGAAGAATACATAACCATATTACAATTTTTAGAAAATAAAAAGATATAATATGCTTCTCCCCTGATTTCTCAAAGACTTTTGAGTTCTCCCGTCACACTGTGAATCAGTGTTTCCACATCCGCCTCAGCACCCCACTATCAGACACCCACTGACTGTGAAGCCATACAAGAAAGCACTTCATAATAAAAGAACACATACACATTAATTTATAAATTAACGACAGAGCAAAAGAACTTCTATGGATTTTAGTCTTATTAACGACATGGATAATAATCATCTGAACACACGCTTCTTGTGTCAAACATGAGGATCAAACAGATCCTTTGGCCTGTTTCTCAGTCTCTCTGTGGGTACCCCTTCCAAGCAAGGAAGAAGTCTTCTGCACTTCTCGGGAAGTGCAGAAGACTGTACTTCTCTCAGAAGAAATTCAGTGAATCCCCCCACACTTTGCCTGGGTCACCAGGTTACAGGTGTCCTCAGCAGGTCCAGCTGGTTAACGGCCCCTCCGTCGACTTCCCTCTGGGAGTTATGACCAGTGTGAAAAGGTAGTGACAGAGAACAGCTTGCTCAACACAGAACGATATTTATTTATCCATAGGAACATAACAAACAGAGAGGCTAAGAGATAAAACAACAAAAGGCACACGCAAACATTATCCTGCCTAAAATCCAGCTTTGCTTACGCTTTCGTAAGTCTTTTTTTTTCCCTCAGACAACCACCAGCGTGGAGATCAGTTGCCTTCTGCAACTGCTACCTTTTGGTGTTTGTCCCCAGGGCCACATCTTCCTTAGTCCTCAGAGGTTTCACTTTCAGCTGCTTTTCAAACTGCAAAGCTCTGACTGTTTCAAACTGGGATCTCTCAACAGCCATGTAACCTTGGCCAGGCTCCTAATTTTTTATTAGTGGAGGTAAACATCAAAGAAACTTGGGTTGAATTAGGTGGATTCCTGCAGAGTTCCCATCTTACATAACAAAGTCTGATCTAAATCTTCAGCCACCAGCATAGCTACAAAATGCAGATACCGAAGTTATAAAATAACATTAAAAAAGCATTAGGTTCTCCACATTAACAATGAAATTTATCAATCTTTTATTTGTAAACTCTTAATATATTAATCTTTAAGATAACGCAGGACCAAAAATCCAGCAGTCATCTACAGCATGCAGACTTGGAGCACTTTTTGTCTCATTAAATGGTTGCAAAATTTTGAGCCTGAAAAAGCAATTTATACCCCTGACATCGATCTGGAGCTAAATACAAAACATAAATTTATAAAGTTTACAGAACCTGCTTAAAAAAAGTGTGTAGTGCAAAGCAGTAACAAGGGTAGTTAGAATGAAATTATGCAGGACCTCTTGCTCATTTCGTATCACGAAATGTAAAGTACCACTGAAATCAAGAAATCAAGAATTATTTATGGGACAGACAAAGCATTGATTAGGTTCACTGAGAAAGATCAACTGAAAGGAGTTAAAAGGACAATATTTAAAAGTAAAAATACATTTTGGGGATATAAATTGTATCAAACGTAAAGAGTGGGGCACTACAATTCTGTAAAAAACCTTAGTGAGAATCTTACTCGGTATTGTGTTCAGTGAAGTTTGTGTTTTATAAAGGACACCAATAATCTGAAAAGCTGACAAAAAAAGCCAGAAGGATGACCTACTGATTAGAAAAAACAACTTTACACTTAGACACTATGGAAACAATCAGTTCTATAAAAAGATTCAAAATTCCTGTAAATGTATATGGGGGAGAGACTTTTGATTCTCTTTGTTATATTTAGCAAAGATAAGAAAATACCAATTAGACAGAAAACAAAGCTAAGTGAATTTACAAGAAATACCTTGCAAATTATCTTTGAAATGGGGAATAATCAATCACTGGCATAATTTACATAAAATAATATAAAAGCCACTGGACTGTCACCAAGCTTTGAAGTCAAGAATGTTTAGGTTTCTAGCTATACGCTAGCTTAACCAGATATGCAGTGTCTAAAGTAGGAATTACTGTTTAAAATTTCCTGATTAATACAAACATATCAGTCCAGAAAATCCCCAATTGTCCCTTCTGTCCCTTTAACTCCTTGCATATTTTTCCACCAAACACAGTAGATACCTTAACCATGAGTGGAGAACAGGGAGGATCATAGAGTTTAAGGCTTAGACCTTAGTACTGAGCAATAAAGTTTCAAGCCTTAGTCATACGACTTCCCTAAGGAAGATAAAATATGTTCAGGAGTGTCTCAAGTACTTTGGATTTAAATTTGATCCTCATTCCACAAATGACACTTTAATTCTAAGGTCTTTCTTTGCGTCCCATCTATGAGACAGCAGAGGTGCTTTGGCAGACACACAATAGCTCTTTTATGAAAGCAAGTTCACATTCAGCTGTAACCCTGCCCTGCTTGCTGATTGCTTCTTGTCTCTGCTCACCTTACGCTCTTCTGCACATTTGCGCAATGGAGTATTACAATGGCAATACTGCTCTTCAGTGGTTTAATATGGATAAAAGATTTTATCCTTAACTAAGTTTAAAAAAACAAAAAGGGAAAAAAAGGGTATCTCAAAATAAAAGAATATACAGAAGCCTGCATTAAGCAAACACGGTTATGAAGGCCAAAAAGTAAACTCATGTATGTACTGGGCTATATTCCATGGATCCCATTCCAGTGAAATTCACTCAGTTACTAATGGGATGCAGGGCTAGACTGGTACCAGCAGGTCTGTCCTTGCTCATCTCTCTGCTCTCTTTGGAAGCACAGTAGCAGTGACTGAGGAAGAAAGAAGCTCAACCTAGTCATGTAACCGAGGCCAGCCAGGCTCTAATGTCTACTGCCTCTGATCCACGCACGATGTTTGAGGAATGGTGAATCAATCATGTTCCACGTCTGACCCAAGCAGGTCAGTTCTGCTGAAGGAAGCAGAGTTTTACTGAGCTGGACCACGTCCCATGGTGAGGGCACATCCCACCACTGCCTAGCAGCCCTGCGTAAACTTCCCATGACCAGCAGCAGGGAGGAGCCTGAACCTTGGCACCATGAAACCCTTAAACTCTACTTCAAACAACCTCCAGTTCTCTGGAGAGCTACACTCAGCTCCACACGATGCAGCTCTTTGTACTTCATCGTGACCTAGGCATAGTGTTACCTCTAGCCTCTCCAGTCACCTACTACTCTAATCCATGAAGTGACAGAGATGCTTCTTCACGACTAGCCTACAACCAGCTTCCTTTATCTTCAGCATGACCAAAACAATATGTTTCCTGAGGACTTGATTTGGTCTCCTACCCACAGATCCTACAGTATCCCAAGCAGTCTTCAACTGCTGCAACAGAAACTCACAGTGCTCCCACAGGTCTTGCGACTACTATGTGAATGTCTCAGCTGATCTACAGTATTGGCTCCTGACAAGTCTTCCCTATTTTTCTCATACCTAACCATGGATTTGATTCAGTTTAGACATATAACTTATGGTGGTGAACAGAAGAATGAAGTTACTTCATTAGCTCATGAGAAAGGCAACACTACAGTATGCTACAAGAATTTAGGAAACTCAATTTGCCATACCTACGTCGTCTTAAAGCCTGCGCTTCCTAACAGACACTGATGTAAATACACACTAAATAGACCCAACTGGGCAAGAACGTTCATTAAAGATTTTACTACTTTTGCAAGGTAAATTACATATGCACATGGGCTATGAAAACTCAGTATATAAGCCAGCTACCTATCAATGTTACTTATATATATTATTTACTTCTGTCTACTACTAAACAGGGATTCCTCCTAAGACTATAAATATTCTTTTTTAATAGTTTTCTTGTTTTTTTAAAAAAATCAATATTAATTATAGTAAGTGATTTTGAAGAGAATTTCCTGATCCAGAAAAATAATATAGCAAAACAAAAGGGTGAGTCAAACTCTCTTTGGATCCAAAAGAGGACGTAAATGCAGGGTGAGGCAGAAAGAACAAAGATTTTCTTTAATACAGAAAATTATTTCCATTCTTAAAAAGCATCTCAAAACTACCACACAAGACACTGAAGGTACTATGAGTAACATTTTGCACTGTGCACAGGAGTTCAACAGGCATCATCAGAAAATATACAAAATAAAAAGATTGTCTCCTCATGCATTTATTTTGGTTTATTTGATTGGGCAATTTTGTTATACTTGTCCTTTCAATTTGCAAAGATTATTCTGAGGATAATTTTTCTGTTAAGTATTTTTTAAAATATGACATAACATTGTCATATTTGAGTAGCAATACATGCCACTTATAAACATAGCAGTGAGAAAGCTAGCTATTTAAAAAGGT
The DNA here is from genome assembly GCA_013398815.1 of Ibidorhyncha struthersii. Lineage (NCBI taxonomy): Eukaryota > Metazoa > Chordata > Aves > Charadriiformes > Charadriidae > Ibidorhyncha > Ibidorhyncha struthersii. The sequence goes on from VZSZ01004591.1 coordinate 864,032, forward strand.
ACTATGGGGCCAAAAGCCTAAAACCATCAGACAGGGGATCAGCAGCTGTCAGTGAGCTCTGTCAGGGTCTTAGGCACACCAGGGAAAAGTTATTTCAACTGTAAAGATCACATTCATAGCACAACACACATTTAAGATTAATAATTCATTCTCTGTGAAGCCACTGATTAAATGGACATTTTCTCCACTTTTGGTATAATCTCAAATATTTTATTTTATTTTGATTTTGTTTTTTTACTTAATCACTACTGACAATCCCATCTTTAAAATGCCTACTTATTTTTGCTATTTAAGTCTAGTTCCGTGTTAAGTGTGCTGTTATAAAGAAATAACCGTAACAATTTGTTAGTATTGCTTCTCCAATTACTGAGGCTAATATGAAAAAAACACTCAAAATTAAACACTGAAAATTGGAAATTAAATTGTTCAATTTGGTATCTTAACGTGAAGATTAGGAACAGTTTTCTGAAACACTAACCTGAGGTAATTTTTCTGGAATAGGCTCGTTCTGGAGAGCTTGAAGGGCCTTCATTGCAGCATTATGTCTAGCAGCTTGACGAGTCTTTCCTTCACCAAAAAATTCACTGTTGCCAACAGTTAACTGAACATAGAAAATTTTAGGCACTGGGCAGTGATACCTGGAAAGAAGTCATGAAAAGAAAACAACAATATAAATTACAAATTTTAATGACCAATTTTATGTAATATAGAGCAGTAGTTGGGGATAAAACATTATCTTTTCCCACAGAGTAAGACCTGATGCTCAAATACATGGACTGTTCCTCAGCACGGCTGACAGTAACTCTGACAGCAGCTCCTATGTGCAAAGCAGCTCTTCACCCACATTTGTGGGGCCCTGCAATGAGCACTACTATATTTTAGCCCAACAGCCCAGCTCTGCTCTCTTCTTGGTTTGAGTCTTGAGAAGATTAAACCTAAGGAGAACAGAGAGCTCCAGTGGAAGCCGTACCTGGGAGACAACTCCTGTGGAAAGCGGCATGGAGGAAGAAGGACTGTGAGGACTCTCACCTGAAACCTGCCAGCATAGCTCAGCCCCGTGAGACAACTAAAAGTCAGACAGCAGAGAGTGAGGGACCTGGACAATATACTTCTAGCCTCTTTTTAATGCTCAGGTATCAAAACTGTTGTAGAGGATAAGAAGGAGTTCTCTTCCAAAGCGTAACAGAGGTTAGGGAGAAGCTCTCCTCCAACACTGTAATAGTCAAACATTTTCTGGGCACTGAAAGCAAAGCAGCAATCACCACCACATTGTCTTCCTTTTTTTTTCCTTCCTACAGAACAATTTCCAAATATAATGGCAGGGTTTGTTTTTCTGAACATGTCTGAAAGACACTGAAAGATAAACCAAAAAACTGAACTTTTTCCTACAAACTGGCACCGCTATTATTCCTCAAAGCAAGCAGTATCTTGATTATTTATATCATCAACTCCACATCTCTATTTTCAGTAATAAAAATAGCTAACCCAACCCATACTCCCCGATCTGAAACCTGTCTCTCGCTAGCAACGCATGAAGAAAGAGACGTAATGCCATTCTTGGGTTTAGGAGGTCCTGTCACAGCACTGTAACAACTACAAACGTAAGACCTTGTCCAGAGAAGCAATTTCTACAGATAAGAAGTATTCCACCTCCACCCTTCCCAGACTCAGAAAAAGCAATTCAGCACAGATAATTAGTTATAATGACTGTTAAAATTATAATCTTTTAAGAGAACATTTTCAAAAAATCCTCTAATTATATTCTACACAGGTGAGGGAATTTGCTTCATTCTTTTCTCTCTGTGGTCTAGTCTGCCTGTGCTCCTTCCTCAAACAAAGGCTCTTCTAACACACTGGAGCTTTAGTCCTTGGGAAATAAAAAATATATATAGAAATGGTTTCTCATTTATGACAAATAACTTGTACATATTTTACGGCAATGTAAAAAAGCCCAGGATTCCAAAAGCATGGCCAAAAGCTAGGTCCATGGCAACAAAGCTAGAATCACTCAAAAGCCCAGCAAAGTACTACCTTTTCCTTCTTCCTCTTAAAGGATTCTTACGAAAGCACGCTCTCTCCATTATCATCTGTTGACATGGTTGGTGATTTTTTTGTATGAAGACTTTCTGACTTTTCATTAATAATTGTAATTAATTTGTTTCAATTATAAAACAAAATAAAATGTTTTTCAGACAGCAGCACACTTCAAACCCAAACAAGTGTAAATAAGCACTCCAGTCTCAGTGTCCCTCAACTTTGTGCCTAATTCTAAAAATACATTTATATGGAAAGAGCAAAACCGTAACACTGGCTCCAACAAGCCTCTAGCTATACAGCCTTGGAGGGGTGAGCTAAGTTGCCTTTATGACATGCAAGAAGTGGGTATTTACTTTGCTTTCCTGTTTACAGTTTAACACAGTTATAGGGAATTATTAAGGCCTGGAAATGCAGTTGCTTATTTAACATTTTCATAAAATTACACAATAACTCAGGTTGGAAACACTCCTGGAGGTTATCTGGTTCAATGTAGCACCCAAAGCAGGCTCAAACTCTGAAGTTACACTGTCTTGTTCAGGCATTGTCCGGGGTATTGTGGGTGTCTCCAAGGATGAAGATTCTGCAACATCTCTGAGTAACCTGTTCCAGTGTTTGACCACTCTTTCTGGAAGAACATTGCAAAGCTCCTACGTGCATAATGAAACTCAAACACCATGGTGCCAACTGTTAACAAAGCACCTGTCAAACCAAAGAAACGGGTATTTCAAGAACATTCATTTCTATCCCACTCCACTATATCCTTCCTTGCTTCTGACATACAACATTCCCCTTCTGCTTCCCTCTGCTTCTCAAAGGTACAAACACAATACCACAACACTATCAATGAGACAAAATCTACAATAAAAAAGTACAGTGGCTTCAGACTTAGATTTACCTCAAGAAGAATGGTAGTTTTTAAAATGAAAGGCAGAATTTCACCCTTTCCCTTCACTTAATGAGTTCACATAAAATGCTTCCTATATCAACATTTTCCTTTTATTTATTAGTCTTATTTGGTTTGCAATATTACTTTAGGGAATATTAAAAATAAATTTAGGGAGTATGCAGGCAATAGATGTAAATAATACCCTGAAAGAATTTAAATCTAAGAATCAGGAGCAGGCCTTTGACACCAAACATAGGTCAAACTATATTTTCAAAGTGAAAAATATTACACTTATTTAGAATCAAGGGCAAAATAATTAAAAGCTTCATCAGTATAGTGACCATCAACTCCACTTTTTCCACAGCTGGCTTAGAGCTGTCTCTCCCTGGCTCCTCTACACTGCTAATGTGATTCCTCTCAAAGTCCTTCCTTAGTTTACCCCAGGAACACAGAAAAGTGGAGGTGGGAAGTGACCTCTGGAGATCCTCTAGTCCAACCCCCCTGCTCAAAGCAGGTCACTTAGAGCAGACTGCTCAAGACCACTTTCTGTTGGGTTTTGAGTATCTCCAAGGGTGGTTGATTCAGCAACCTGTCCCACAATCTGCTCTGGTCTTTGACCACCCTCACAGTCAAAAAGTCCTTTCCTTTCTTATGATCAAATGGAATTTATTGTATTTCAGTTTGTGCTTATTTTTCACTGGATACCACTAAAAAGAGCCTGGCTCCACCTCATCCCCTTCACGTATTTTATCTGCACTGATAAGATCCCTCTGAGCCTTCTCTTCTCCTGCCTAACCAGTCCCAGCTCTCACTCTCTCTCTCTCCCCTCAGATGAGAGACACTCCAGTCCCTTAATCACCTTAGTGACCCTTCACCAAATTTGTGCTGGTAGGTCCATGTCTCTGTTGTACTGGGGAGCCCAAAAGTGGACCCAGCACTCCAGATGTAGCCCCTCACCAGGGATGAATAGAAGGGAAGGATGACCTCCCTCGGTCTGTTGACAACACTCTTCGAAATGCAGCCCAGGACACTGTTGGCTGCCTTTGTTACAAGGGCACATTACTAGCTTATGTTTAACTTGGTGTCCACCAGGACCCCCAGCTCCTTTTCTGCAAAGCTGCTTCTCAGCCAGTTGGCCTCCACTTACCTGCCCCAGACTTTCCTGTTGATCTCCGGGACCTGGGACTTTGGAAGGCCAGCCTTTTTGGTAAAGACTGAGATGAAGGCATTTTGAGTACCTCCATCTTCTCCATGTCCTTTATCACCAGGTCCCCTGCCCCACTCAACAGTCTAGTCTTCCTTTTGCTGCTGTAGAAGCCCATCTTGTTTCCCTTCACATCCTTTTCCAGATTCAACTCCAGATGGACTTCAGTTTTCCTAACCCCATAACGGCACACTGTACAGTGTCTCTATATTCATCCTTGGTCACCTCACCTGAGTCACAAACCCTGTCTGAGTTTAGTCAGAAGTTCCTTGTTCATCCATGCAGGCTTCCTGCTGCCCTTGCTTGACTACCCACACGTCAGGATGGACGATTAAACTGTTCTTGAGCTTGGAGGAAGTGAACCTTGACAAGCTCTCCTGGACTCCTTCTCTCTTCAGGATCGTATCCCCTGGGATTATTCCAAGCAGGTCTCTGAACAGACCCGAGTCTGCTATCCTGAAGTCCAGTTTGTGATCTGTGATATTTGCCTTGTTCTCTCCTCTCAAGATCTTGTCACTGCACTGACCTCAACCTTCACATCCCTGACCAGTTCTTGTTTGAAAGTGTGAGCTCCGGAAGGAGTGCCTCCCACTATGCCAGAAAGTTGTCATTGATGCACTCCAGAAACCTCCTGGATTGCTTGTGCCTTGCTGTGACGTCTCTCCAACTCATACTGGGGTAGTTAAATTCCCCACGAGGGTCAGGGCCTGTGGCCATGAGCCTTCTTTCAGTTACCTGATAAAGACCTCATCTACTTCTTCTTGATCATTCAGTCTGTAGGGGACACCTACCGCAATATCGCCTGCATTGGTATGCCCTCCAGACCTGACCTATAAACCAGCAGCTGTCTTATCACTCACCCTCAGGCAGAGCTCCATGCATTCCCACCGTTCTCTCACATAAAGGACGACACTCTGTCCTTGCCAGCCTGGCCTGTCCTTCCTAAAGACCCTGTAGCCATCGACTGCAGCACTCCATTTGAGTGAGCTATAACACCATGCCTCTGTGATTCCATTGAGGTTGCAGCGCTGCAGCAGCTGCACACAGACCTCTCATTCCTCCTTTTCATTCTCTGTGCTAAGTTTGATAGTCTACGGGCTCTTCAGATAGGAACCCAAGCGCACTGATTTCCTAGAAAGGGTATAAGGACTTCCCCCATCATGCTGTCCTCTAAGCTTTTCCTTACTTGTGTGCATACACTTGGGGTGAGACCCCTTCAGCCCCGTTTTGTTGGGCTTAGGGTCTCTCTTGTCAACATCACCCATAAGTCTTTGGTTACTAACTTGGCCCATCACTTCCTCACTTGGTTATAGGTCAACTCCACTCTCTATCACTTTAAAGCTCTCCTGACCACCTCAGCCAATCTGTTGATAAAGATGCTCGCCCAGTTGGTCAGGTGTATCCTGTCTCTTCCAAGCACTGATCCTCAAAGTTGTAAAAATAAAATCTGCGTAGTCATGCTTGTTACGCTCCATGTGTCCCCTTACAGTATCATTGGTGCCCACAATGAAAAGCAGCAGTAGGTAAGAGTCTGAGGAACAGACAATCTTTGGCAGTTTGTCCAGAATGTCCCAATACAAGCCCTTGGTGAGAAGCAAACCTCCCTGCACAGCAGGTCAGGTTCACAGATGGTGGTGTCCATCCCCTGCAGTTTGAAGTTGCCCACTGTTATCCCTTGCTGCTTCCTTCTCATGCTGCTACAGGGCTCAGATGAGAGACCCTCATCTGACGCCATGGCACTGAAATTGTAGTTGCAGATCTGCAGGTGGAACAGAAGCCTTCCTCCTGGTGCCAGAAGTTACAAGCTTCCAGCCTTTGCCATTACAGGACTTCCCATTCCACAGGCCAATAAGCACTGACTCTCCCTGCCCCTCCTTCGGCATGGCTGGAGATTCAGGCTCTTGTACCTGCGGGGTCTCAGAGGCTATCCAGTTGATCTCTTATTCATCAGTTCTAGTGATGTCAGCACAGTTTGCTGACATCTTCCTGCATCTCCTTTACTTGGTAATACAGATCCTTTAACAGTGCACAGCTCCTGCAGATCAGACCACTGTCTCCCTACCCCAGCTTCCATCCCTCCCTGCAGCTGAAGGTCTGGAGAGCTGCATCCTCCCTCTGGAGCTAGATCTGACTCGAGGTCTCTGATGTTCCAGGGGCAGCTGCTCCAGCTGGTGCTAGGAACTGTGCCATGTGGTGCATCACCACCATTGCTGAAGACACACTCACTCTGTCCTCAGCAGAGTTTCTGGCTCCCTTCTGCATGAATTGCTGTGCAAACTGCTGCATCTGCTGGCTGTCTCTGGGAGCGGTGCTTTAGGCCCTGCACGTATATGGGCTTCTCCCTAGTACCTGCTGAATGGGTGCTTGACTCTCTCTAATCAGGAGACAGCTGGAAGAAAAGCTCAATCCAGCTTTTGATCAGGAGCAGCTGACAGAGCTTGTTGGCAAGCCGCTAGAGCTTGCTACAAGCCGCAGCCTCCTGTAGCTGTCCTTTCCCTGCAGCAACAGGCACCCTCAAGTTCCTCAGAGAGTTCCCAGGAATTCTCCCACCATCCCAGAAGTTGTTCTCGGAAGATCTAGAACTACAGCCTGTAAACGGCTGCATCTGCTGGCTGCCTCTGTTAGCAGGAGGCACCTTGATAGCGCATCCCACCTGATTACTTCACAACCCTCTTTAAATAAAAAGAAATGTGGTGGTGCTGTTAGCAGCTAGCTAGATTTAGGGAAAATGCAACATCCATCAGAAGTTCCTGTTTCTTGTTGAGTTACTAGACCTACCTTTCTCTCCATCACATGCAAAGGAGGAAAGCACATGAACCTTAATCCACTTTATAAACTCAGATCCCACAACAGTCCCCCTCTTTTCCCTCACCCCTCCCCACCTTTTCTTTTAAAGAGTGTTCAGGGAGCTATTTATGTGATAATATGGAAAAATGATATTCAGCCTGTGGCTCTAGAGCCTCATGCAGCTCTCTGGCACTGGCAGAATGATTAGGCTTTTACATGGTTTTGATTAAACTTTTCTTGCTCTGCTTGGCCTCAAGCAGAGTTAACAGAGCACTGATAATATGAGCATTGCCAGAAAAGTGCAAAGGAGCACCTGAAATCCTCAGAAAATGGACTAAATCTATTGAGGATATTGGCTCCTCTACAACATGGAGCGTGTCATATAGAATCAAAACATTCTCTTCTTTTCAGTGGGGAGGACAGAGACTGTATTAACAAAAGCCTTAAGACTAATCATAGCATTACAGTCTGAAAGTACAGTGCAACAATTAAACTGAGTTTTAATATGGAATGATTCTGCATCCTGAAGATGCACACTTATGTAAGGAACAACCCCATGAAAAGATAAGGTATCATATCTGCCATTGATCATTAACAAACCTCCCCAATATGTTACATCTGAGTTACTAAAAAGGACTGAAAACATTCACAATCTTGGGAATATTTATATAGAATTTCCTGATTATTATACACTAACATATCAGCACAACATTTGCCATCACAAGAACACCTAAACATCAGTCCTACACTCCTTAGTCCTCTGTTGCTCTGTTCAGCCACAGAACTGAAACAGTCAGGATTTGCAAAGACAACACTTCATATATGGACTCATTAGGTTTCTGAAAGTTTTAAAACTACCTGCATTTAAAGAATATGCATCTCCCTCATTCTACATGGTGGCTACAAAGGTTAGGATCTCCCAGTGAAGAAAATTCTTATGTAAAAAAGATTCCCAGGTGATACTGGCACACTGCTCAGAACACAAGTTGACAGACACAGCCAAATGACAGAAGATTACAAGACTAGAAGATACCAAAAGGGTATGTGAAATCATAGATTCAATTGGAAGGACAAAAAATGTGAAAAAGGATTTAACAACTAATCACATATAACCTGTTTAAAACAAGTTAATTTTCATCTGGTTCTTCTGGACATTTGAGATTTTAAAGAAGATCCCTCAAATAAGAGGCCGGGAAAGCAGGTTCTCATTATTCTAAGTTTCATAGCATCAGAAATCTATGTTTTAGCTAATGCCATTGGTATCACTTTAGAATAGTCAACCTGAAAAAGGATATTTGCTCTATGGCTGTGACCTTGAATGCCAAGTTTCAGCAATGAGCAAATATTTACAACTACTTATAAACCCCTAAAAATAGGGGTTCATAACAGAAATGCTGACAGACCTTAACTAAGTTGGTGTGAGCGGGCGCCACTATAATTAAATAAATCACCAAGGTCTGTTGACAATTAGAAAACTCATTTTGGTTTGCCACAGAGACAAACAAAAATTCTGTTCATTATAATTTTACTGGAATATGATGTCATAACATGTAAGCATACTGAAACAATCTGCTGCTTTTCTAGCCAAAATATTAATTGCATACTAAGGAGCCCTTGGGGCCTCTTCCTTTTTGGCCATCAAATCCACACACACAAAGACAAATAAAGTATTAGTACATACGTTATGTGTTCAAACTGCATTTCCTGCATTTCTCTGGATTCCTCAATGGCATAAATGTTTCTGATAAATACTGTTACTTTATTCTTAGAAGGGGGAAAAAAACAAGTGCAAGCTGCAGCTCAAGGAAACCAGAAAGTTTATTTAGATTTAGCCTCCCTTTCACTGTTAAAAACTCCAGTGAGGTTTTGTCTAAATTCTAATGGCCAATGTTATTCTTCACCTATGTAAAAAAGAACAAATAAACCCAATTACTTCCCCACTACACAAGTGTTATCGGAAGTATTACCCTATTCCCATTTCATATTGCAAAGAGCAGAGGAACAGGGATCATGTTGGCCAAGATGAGGGCCACTAAAATAAGAGAAAGTCATTCTTCAGATTCCAGCTTTGTGCTGAAAGGGTCACTGTCTGCACGTTTTCCCCTCTGGCTCCTTCTCCGTACCAGCTCAATCAAGCTGGCAGCCCTGCTGACACTGCTTAACCAGGAAAATGCTGTGAGCTTTGCGAGGGGAGGGATAGAGAACCTCAGACTGTGCAGGGGAGTAGGAAACAGCATGCGCTGCAAACAACTTTTTCTCCGTAGCACCTGAAATTTCTCTAGGGGAGCAAGTTGCTTAGTGCAGCTGTTCCCTGGCCATGCCCTATTTTTCTAAGCAGTCCATTAGCCACGTGCACTTCTTACAGATGTGAGTTCTACGTTTTGAAGAATGAAACATCCCGTATAGCCACTTTTGTCTTCATACAGTCCACCTTCTGGTTCTTTCAGCAGGTCCTCAACAACACCTGGGAACAAAGAGGCTCTCTTTTCCAAGCATTCCTTTTGAGAACTACAGTCCATTATCCCTGAATCAGTCTGGCTGTCCTCTTCTAGATTGCCTCCACATCCTCCAAAAACATTCATAATGTAAAGCATGCAAGACAAGGCACTATGTATCACTTTTAGCCAAACACATCCCTTGCTAGATAGAAAGATAATTTTCTGAAATTTCTATTCAGCTCATTTATTTATATAGCCTATAACTGTTTTCCCTTTTCCTAATGTTGACCTCCCCTCAGCTACACAGACAAGACTTTTTAAAAAAATAATCATGTATACTTGCCCCAGATTATCCTTCATTCAAAAGACGGTTTTAAACTATAATCCAAATCTTTAAAACTTTAAAATTAATGTAATTAATTCTGGACGATTCAATATTTTTTCTCTATATAATATTTGCTCTGATAAGTTTATGAAACCATTTTTGACCTAGTTGTAGAAACCCCCTAAGCAAAAGAATGTTTAATTGACTATGTAAGAATTGTAAAGAACAACCATGTGATGGAATCATATTAACAGAAAGAGATTCAAAAGCAACTGTTATTTTTTTTTGAAATAATGAGAAAATATAACAAAGATGCTTCCCATTTTGAGATATAGAAACCCCAAACCTTTTCTATTTCAAATGTAAGAATGTAAGCAAATCCTGCATTAAAAAGTTAAGACCCATGAGTTGCAGGCAACTGCATAATGTAGTCCTCTTTATCTGTTACAGTCTATTAGAAAACAAATTAGATTACTTGCTTCCAGTGCTTCTGCTGGGAGGATGATCTAGAAGCTGAGCTGATACTTGGGAATCTCCTCACGTTCAGCTTGGCTATACTTTTACATTTTATTTTGTGTCAAGACTCTTTTAACTTATACAGCTTATTTACTTTTTTGTTATGTTTACCCTCCAAGGCGAGGTTTCCCATTCTCTCTCAGCCTTTGTTTTACAAGGGAACAAGTCAAGGTATTTTAGAAGTCTTCTGTATAAAAGGCTACCCACTATCCTGATAATCCTTCACAGCCCTTCCCTATACTTTTCTTGAAAATAAGAGTCAAGAATGGTAGACAATATACCATATGAAAGGCTAGCAGTGTTCTGTATAACAGCAATATTTATATATCTTTACCAGAAATATCTTGCTCAACACATCTTAAAAATCGCATTTGCCTCTCCTCTGGTTCATTCACATCAGTTCTTCTCAGTTTATCTTGCAGATAATTAGTAATATTAAGTAACACTACTGTTCTGTGATTTCCAACTGAATAACCCTCACGTGACAACAGAGTACTACTAGCGCCTACGGTGTTAATCTTACATTTTATATTGGAAAGTCTAGTCTCATCCCATTTCTAATGTGTCAGTTCTCATGATCATCCAACTCTTCCTGCATATCTTGATCTTCCTGTGTAGCGACGATGCCTTCTGCACCCCATGAAAATTTTTCTACTTTTATGCAAACACCTTTATCAAAAATAATTAGAAAGGTTGATTCGAAAACTTGAAGAATTGCACTTAATAATCTTCCTCCAAGTTTGACTTTTAATATTGCTGATTATTTTTCTTCTCCTTTCCCACCTTGAATTTCTTATACAAATCCTCATCTTCTTCAGTTTAATGAAGACAGCATCCTTATCTAATGCTATAAAATGCTTAACTGAATCCCACAAATACAAACTTTACTTTACCTAAAAAATGAGTTAACACATAACATGCAAGGTTAACGCATTAGTCAGACACAATCTACCTCTAGTACACAGTAACTTCATGTTGAGTTTTATCCTGTTTTACTTCCATGACTTTACTTATATTTTCTTTTAAACTTTGTGCTGAGTCTGTGAATATTTACAGAATCACAGAATCACAGAATAGTCAGGGTTGGAAGGGACCTCTGGAGATCACCTAGTCCAACCCCCCCACCAGAGCAGGGTCACCTACAGCAGGTTGCACAGGACGGCGTCCAGGCGGGTTTTGAATGTCTCCAGAGTGAGAGACTCCACAACCTCTCTGGGCAGCCTGTTCCAGTGCTCCACTACCCTCCAAGTAAAGAAGTTCCTCCTCATGTTAAGATGGAACTTCTTATGTTCAAGCTTAATTTCATGAAGTTAATGGTGATTCTCTTTTTTTTTCTTTCTTCTTTTCCTGGGCTAGAGACTATGCAGTTCTTTCAAGCAGTATGACTAACTTAATAAAAAAGATTGACTCATGTTTTCCCAGTCACAGTATCGAAACATTCCTGAGTAAAAAACAAAAGGGAGGGGGATTCAGTTTAACATAACATTATCTAATGTGGAATCTTCCCAGGAGAATTTGTGATGACAAGACGATAATATTGCCACATCACTGTATCTCTAAATTCCAAGTTGCTCAATACAGACATTTGACTGAAATAAATACTTCAATATTTACTCTCTGCACATACCACTACGTTGTTTACCATATGCAGTAAATATGTACATCAACAAGTAAAAAAGTTGCTCATCAAAAGTAATTAGAAGAAACCAACAGAAAGTTACAGAAGTTATAAGTTAAATCCTTTAACAGTCACAGATTAAGCTAACAAGTAATACAGCAAATGTATTGAGCCAGCTATGTAGCACTAGTTACAGAGAGATGCTTCCATGCACAGTAAGTTCAGATCTCTACTTCCGCTTTTATTACTCTCTCTCCTTCAGTCTAAAGCTTAAAAGTCTAGAAGAAGCACTTTTCAAAGTGTCAGAAGGGTCTCAAAACCAGCCCGAATACCTTTTTATTAAAACAAGAGATATGAGGGGGGAAAAAAAAAAAAGAAAAAGGCTAAGAAGAAGTAAAAGGAAAATATCTAGGGAAAAAAGGATCGTGAAATAAATTTTCCAAAGCACTGTACATTGGAGATTAAGTTAGAAAAAACAAGTGAAAAACAACAATCAAAATCAGTAAGAGAGCACAGAACAAAACGTTATGTGCCTCTGAAGAAGTATTTTTATCTGTCCACTGAATAACTAAGTAATGAAAATGGTCAACACAAATTCAACTTATTCTTGACTGCAAAAATAGCATAAATAATATAAGAACATAACAAGAATACTGCCTCCAGAATTTAAAGCATTGGAAAATGTGAAGTGGACAATGGTGAAATGGAGATGGGGGCTAGGGGGAGGAAAAGATAAATACAAGGAAAAAGAAAATGTTCTTTTCCGTGACATAAAAACAAGTACCATAAGAATAAAAGGGAAAACACAATGAAGCTGTGATGTACACTGTATACTTAGAGGTTAAAGCAGACATCCAGAAGACAAACATCTCTAACTCTTATCTACTTCAGCTCATAAAATTTCCCATGAACTGTATTACTTACTAATCTTTACAAGCATGCAGTGGTTACTGAGAATGCCGTCCAAATACCCATTACAGTAAAAGAACATAAACAATGTTGCATATCTGACTACAATATAATTTTCTTTCTACATAAGAAACTCATGTAAAAAAAACATCATGCTGCTTGCCAGCCTGGAGACTAAGCAAATGAGAAGATGAAGTACCTCACTCATTTAATTCTAGCATATATTTATACTGGTAATATAATGCTAATAAAAATGTTACTAACAAAATCATCTCAGGCCTTCATAGGAATTAATTAACCTAAAAGTCCACAGAGGAAGAACAACCAAGAAAGCTCAGAGTGACTCTCATCATCCAAATTTACTTAAATTGAAATAACTAGTGTAATATTGGCTACGTTCTGTTCCCACTTGGGAGGAACGTAAACATAGAGACATTAAATTGCATTATCCTGAGTAAAAAAACTAACCTATCATTTTAAACTCGGCAATTAAAGGACTGAAAGTAAGGACAAACTGAAAAATCACACTTAATTCTGGCTTAACAGGTCTCCTCTCAGCAGCTGAGTGCAGTTAGCTGAGGATGCACGCTCCCCTACCTCGCTATTTATCATCTCTCCATCCTTTGAAAATGTACTATCATGGCCAGCTACAGCTTCTGTCCAGAAGTCTTCCCATCTGTGCCATCAGACTTGCAAAGAAATGAAATGTGAGACAGAGAGAGCTCGGCCAATCGGAAAGGGAGGGCATTTTGTGTTGCCCTGCACTGATCCTATCAAGACGCTGAAAACAACGTGGATGGCCTTATGAAGGAAGCTTTATCTACAGCTGGGAGGGCAAGGGAAGGCATCTGTTAATCACAGTGAAGTTTGGAAGAGGGAAAAATGTCGGAAAGCAAAAAGATGAGTGGTGAAGACTTTCACTGCTTTGATGCCTTTCTCCATAAAAGCATAAAAAGAGCAGATTTCCTAGGGAGGCTTATTCATGACTAGCTGACAATATTTTTTCAGTTTTCAAACTTTAATGGACATAACGGATTTACACAAATGACTGACAAGTATATAAATTCATTGCTAATAAAAATGTGTAAGTGATGCAATGAGAGTGCAGCAGTAGGGGTCACCAATGCACAGCAACTTACCTTAGTCAGTCCACTGAATACAATTTAGTACTGAATATTAATACAGAAAAAAAAAGTTAGATCATGTTGGATCAATATACTAAAACATAAGGTTGCAGACTTGTTAAAAGGTAGGAAAAGTAGGAAGCATTTATAAGATGGTGTGGAATTGTATGCTAGAGAGCAGGGACTCCAAAAAAGACTTGGAGGATAGAGATACCAAAGACTGTTGACCATATCATAGACTATCAGGTTGGAAGGGACCTCTAGGATCATCTGGTCCAAACTTTCTTGGCAAAAGCACAGTCTAGACAAGATGGCCCTGCACCCTGCCCAGCCGAATCTTAAAAGTGTCCAGTAATGGGGAATCCACTGCTTCCCTGGGGAGATTATTCCAATGGATGATTGTTCTCATTGTGGAAAATGTTCTTGTGTCCAATTGGAATCTCCCCAGGAGCAACTTGTACCCATTACCCCTCGCCTTTTCCATGTGACTCCATGTAAAAAGGCAGTTTCCATCTTCTTTGTAAACACCCTTTAAATACTGGAAGAGGGGGATAAGGTGTCCCCTAAGCCTCTTTTTCTCAAGGCTGAACAAACCCAGTTCTCTCAGCCTTTCCTCATATGGCAGGCTTCCCAGTCCTTTGATCATCTTGGTGGCCCTCCTCTGGACCCTCTCCAGCTTGCCCACATCTTTTTTGTATAGTGGTGACCAAAACTGAATACAGTATTTCAGGTGTAGCCTGACAAGTGTTGAGTAGAGTGGGATAATGACTTCTTTATCTCTGCTGCTGATGCCCTTGTTGACGCAACCCAACATCCTGTTGGCTTTCTTTGCCACAGCAGCACACTGTTCACTCATACTGAGCTTGTTGACCACCAGGACCCCCAGGGCCCTTTCCACAGAGCTACTCAGCAGCTGGGTAGATCCCAGCCTGTGCTGCACTCCTGGATTACATTTTCCCATGTGCAAGACCTTACACTTGTCCTTGCTAAACGTTATAAGGTTCTTGTTAGCCCACTCTTCCAGCCTATCCAGGTCTTCCTGCAGAGTGGCTCTTCCTTCTGAAGTGTCCACTTCCCCACTCAGTTTGGTATCATCAACAAACTTCATCAATATACACTTGATCCCATCATCCAGATCACTTATGAAGATATTAAACAGCATTGGGCTCAGTATCGATCCCTGGGGGACCTCACTTGTGACAGGTTGCCAGTTTGAAAAGGAGCTGTTTACCACCACCCTCTGGGTGCGGCCTGTCAGCCAGTTCCCCACTCACCACCACAGACCCCTTGTCTACAATGTAACCCATCCATTTCTCTTAGCAGGAGGCTGTGGGGAACTATGTCAAAAGCCCCAGAAAAATGCAGGTAGACAATGTCCACCGCTCGCCCCACATCAACCTCGCAGGTTACTTTGTCGTAGAAGGTGATCAGGTTTGTCAAGCACAATTTACCCTTGGTGAATCCATGCTGACTTTTCCCAGTCACATGCTTCATTTAACTTGTGAATGGGCCCCAGAAGGATTCGTTCCGTAACTTTCCCAGGGACTGAAGTAAGACTGTATGTGCATCTGAAATGGTTAATATGACCTTTGACTTAGTAAACAAGGCCAGTATAGAGATTACCTTTACTGAACTGAACTACGGCTCAGCTGCTGATGTCCACATCCTTAAGAATTCCCATTTCTGTTGCACTGACACTAATGTCAGACTTGAATCTAACTCAGTAAGGTGATTAGACTCCATTTTCTCCTCTTTTGTCATAGAAAAAAAGCCTCAAAACTAAGCAAGTAGGTGTTTTTCCACAGATTATTCCCCTTTTAATCACGAAACTGGGCAATTCATCCCCATTTCAGTGAAACAATCACACAAACAAATCATTGTACCCGATGCTGTGAGTGCAGCCACCCTTTCTGTGACAATAACCAATTTAAATTGGCATTCCTCTTTAAAAAGATCCTAAAAAGACAGACAGATCTTCAGAAGATCCTGGGAATCAGCATTTTGGAAGAGACGTTAACTGTACTTTCTTTCACAGAACACAAGCTGCCACCAAAATCACTACTGTAGACAAGACCTGAAGAGAAACTGTAACACAGTGGTTGCTGGTGAGAAGTTCTACATTCAGACTTCATATATTCTATCATAAAGGAATCCTGAAAACCCTTCTTGAGAAATTTTAATACTTCTTCAATCTGCGGCAGAACTTTCAGTTCAAAAGGGACAAAGACCTTGGACTAGGAGAGAGCACAATTCCAGTCAAAACTCTTACTGAGTTATAATCTGCTAAAAATTAGTCACTAACCTTCTTTCTGCTTGCTCCCCTCAGGAAAATCATGACAGCCTCTCAAACTAACGTTTGAGCTGTAAGAGCAGTTCACCTGTATTATTATAAAAATGCAAGCAGAGAACGTATTTACTGGTAACCACTGTTCAGGTTCTGGACACAGCAGAAAGGTCATAACAAGAAGGGAGACCAATTAGTCTTGGTTCCATTGAAACCACTATCTCACAGGTGTCGCGGCTGAAATACCCACAATTCAGCAGAAGCACAGGAAAAAGATCAGGGTAAATAAAAAGCTAACTGTGGGAAAAAAGAAACACACCCAAAATGTTCCTGCTCCTGGAAGAGCATTCTGAATCAGTCCTTATTTTTATACACATCAACAACACTAGTCTTCTGTCAGTATCCTGAAAGTAAAGCTGCCTTACTTTTGTCTAGAGAAAGGAATGAGGGACACCCAGCGAACTGCAAAGCCAACAGACTGAAGAGATTCACAGGTGCTGGGGCAAGCATTTGGCTCTGAAGATCTTCGAATCAGAAGGTTTACAGGGACTCTCCCACGTAGAAAAGCAACATTGACAGACAGACATTAGGCAACCACAGATGAGAAGGATCTGTATTTCACCTCTTTATGATTTTCAGCGTAAGCGAGAACAAGAAAAGTCACAGCTGAAACTTGGAGATGCAGATCTGGGGCCAGATGTACCTTCTCCAGAGCAGAGAAAGATCTGAGGAAGCTGAAAACCCAAAGAAAAGAATCTACCAAAACCTTGTCCCATAGGTGGAAACTTTAGGAGAAATATCCAAAATGTGGGCCAAGTA
Organism: Ibidorhyncha struthersii; assembly: GCA_013398815.1. Taxonomy (NCBI): domain Eukaryota; kingdom Metazoa; phylum Chordata; class Aves; order Charadriiformes; family Charadriidae; genus Ibidorhyncha; species Ibidorhyncha struthersii. Next base: position 880,979 of record VZSZ01004591.1, read on the forward strand.
CCACAAAAGGAAAGGGTAGCCCCCTTACCAAAGAGAGTAAGAAAGTAAGTGGTTTGAGGAGCTCACTATATCCTGAAAATTAAGAAACATATTAATTAAGAGATGAATAAAGTATTGGGACTCAGAAGGTCCTCTGTAAAGAGGATCAAGAGGTCATTGACAAAACTACTTAATCTTGAGTGAAAACAGTTTAAAAGAATGCAATGGTGCTAAATGCCATGTCTTGCATACCGCATTTTAGGCATGAAGAGTGATGAAGTGTCATGAAGTGTCTAGATGCTCTACAGCTAAGGCTAAAAAGATTTTAATGATATCAGGTAAGTGCATTGACTTGGAGAATGAAGCGATGCTGTACTGCGAATACTATCCACAAAGCTTGCTCTATATTCTGTCAGCTTGGGTTTTAATCTACATAACGTTATTTTAACAGCTGTCAATGTAATATTGTAAGTACACTTAAGACTATATATTTTATTGATCCCTGATAGGTTAAATGCACCCATTAACGCAGTGGATGTTAGCCATAGGATGCATTTGTCAGAAGGATTACATGCACACCGTGCCAGGACATGTCACCTAACACCATTCCGTGAGCACTGTGAAACTTCACCGCAACAGGGTGAGGGGACTGCAGAAAAATCGCTTTTGAACAGAATGTAATGGAGTCTGTAGATTCCACAGCAGGATCTGGGGTTTCTGATCCCAGATACTCTATGTATTTTTATGATTTAAAACACTGTAGAAATTAAACATTAGCTGTCAAAAATTTTACTGCAGGAATAAATATCCTCTGTCGTTTTAGGAATTTTTATATTTTTTTTAAGCCAACCATACTGATCACTATTGTCTAAACTGATAGCTACTGGCAATGGCAAAGCTCATCACCTGCAAGCTCCCTTGCCACTGTTCTTTTGGGAAAACCATCTTAAGACAAACAGATGTTTCTGCTGTTTTAAACCAACAGGAAATGGACTGACTTTCTCCCTTTTCCTTTCCTAGAAACAAATACTAGCAAAGAAAAATCCTAGCACAGCTGTACTCAACACTTATAACAATATGTCTGTGTGGGAGGCAGGCAATGAGTGGGAACAAACAGGCCAGGGGAAGTGAAATGTAGCATGCCGAAGACAAACACAAAGAATTCATTTAAAAGTCTGTGAGTGGATTATTACACCATAATGTTGATACACTAGCAGGGTAATAACAGTGTGATGCACAAGAGTTTGCTTTAAGATATGATCTGAATCCTATCTCAACCAGTAACGTACGAAACTGAATCAATTATCAGCTGGCAATCTCAATCCCTTTCAAGTGAACAGATGTTCAGATCATCAGAAAGCTTCATTAGTATGAAGGGAGTGCAGGTTTGGTGGCTGAGTTGCAGCTTTATCTTTACGGAAATGTCTTTAGGTTAAGCTTTAGAAATGAATAATATGGTGAAATGCAGAATTCTTGCTGTCTTTGTGTGGATAAACCAAACACTTTGATTTTCACTGCTGACAAACTGGCACCTTTTACCCACACTAGATTTACATAAAAAAGGAAAAATACCATTGAAGTTATTGTATTACAGCCTCAATCATTACGGGAGAAGAAAACTTGAAGAAAATGATGAGACAAAACATTGCACCAAACCCGGTTTTAATTGTTTTATGCTGCAGTTACGACATTTTAAAATCATGAAAAGCTTCAGAATAGAAAAAGGCAACTTTTGAAAGAGTGCTTCTGCTGTGAAATTCTTGCAGCAAAACACAAATTCATGCTGCCATCTAATGGTTTAAATAAGACATTTCCAGCTGAACAATTAAATTGCTAATCCGAACAATCACTTGCATTACTCTTACGACTACTCTTTCTTTCTCTAAATTTTAATTCTCTGAAATCTGTATCTGTTGTTCAGAAGGAAATTACAGTGTATTTAAGGAGATATAACCTATTCTAACCAAACCCTTAATTGCTATTTCCAAGTATTTTCTAATATTCCTTCCAAAAGGGTTTTTGTCCATTCACCCAAAGTGTTGGGAGGAGAGCAAGGAATGCAGAAAGTAGTTTTTTGCAAAGTCAGTCAGTAAACACCTTTGTCATCACACCCCTTAATCAACAGAATGCAAATTTTAAGAACAAAACTTGGCAGCACTGACTGGAAATGCAGGCAAAGCACCTCTGACTCTTTCAGGTCTTTTTAGGGGAGGGATGTTGTGCCCTATGGTTGAAGTCTGAAGCTGACAAACTGTAGCAAGGTAAAAATCCCAGTGCCACCCCACACTGCTCCTGACCAAGGGGTTTACTCTGCTGTGACTAACTCGGTTTAATGCAACAGGCTTCAGAACTGAGAGTCCACTTCACCTGCGGAGCAAGGGCAGTGGTGTCCACAGCCTAACAGCTTTTTGAAGAAAATACTCCTTTTTTCAGTCAAAAGCGTTTCAGTACTTGCATGCCTGCCTCTCCTTAGAACTGTTATTACCCAGATACATCCCTAAGGAGTTTGTCCTTCTGATACTTTTCTCTCCCTCTTCTCTCTGCAGAGATTTTTATCTTTTCCCAGTCCTTCCACTGTGATAGCCAGATGACTCCCACTATAGCACTCATGAAGTTATTACAAATCAACATTCTTAGGATTATTTCTCAGAGTAGGATTCAGTTCTAGATTCAGATGCCTAAATTTAGGTATTTAGTTAATGTGTAGAAACTAAGTTACTATTACAGTGAAGCTCTGGAGAGATCCATACGAAATGCAAACATCCTAGTTTATGGCATGACAAACAGCGTTCTAGACTAGTGAGTGCTCTGACTAGACCTTCCACTGGTTATAATGGAATATTGGGTTTCTAGTGCACAAGCTGAGACTATTTGGAGATGCATCTGAGCTTGGATCTAAATGCAACCAGCATCTAGCTGCCTAAACACAAGCACACAGTAGCATTTGAGATGCAGTTGCATGCCTAAGGCATCTGCATGATGTGACACAGGACTGATCCATGAAAAGCAGAAGTTTCCCATGAATAGCTGGAGTCCTGGTGGATTATATGAAATGGTACGATGACTGAACCCTGCTTTTAGGGATTCCCTCGATTGCCTAAACTTAGCTACACAGGGCCATTTGAAATGCTCTAGGGTATCTTGCCTGGCCTTCAGCTGCCACTCTAGTAAAAGTCTCCTCTAGGTTTTCTGCCAAATCCACCAGTCCCATGTGGATGTCTCAAAAACCCTGCAATGTCTCAAGTGGCACTAGAGGCCTATGTTTAGGCAACTTAGTGTCCTCACATCTGCCACAGTACATATGCCTGGGGAAAAAAAATCTGCTTTGTACACAGCTGTGCATAAAATCTTCCTCTGTTGCAGAAAGCCTCAATAGAAAGCCTTCATAACTGGAATTCAGCTACAGATAATGGGCTAATCATATGTCTAGAGTCATGAAAAGACTCCACAGAGTAATCTGAACTTTACCTTTCCCAGGCTACTGGCTGATCTAATCAATACTAGATCAAAGTCTTTCAGATCCAACAACCCTTTACATTATGCACTAGACTATTTGTACCTCAAATGGATGAGGCTCTCCATGCAGAGAAAGGGTTTCCTGATAGAAGGTAAACAGGGTGCTCAGGCAGCACAGAAGGATTTCTAAAGGCCAAGAGATTTCAGACTTCATTCTCTCTATGTAAATTAGGTAACTGGGTTGTATAATTGTAGGTGTACTTCTGGAGATAGTCACAACAGATTTTACATTGTCTTCTGCAGTGCAACCCATTCACTTCAAAATTTGGCTTCTACAGCTGTTCTTCTGCTAGATTTTCCTTTTTTTCCCCCATGGGACTATGTAACTTTTGTGAAACAAATTAAGGTGGGTGAGGATTTAGATTGCATTGCTAAGCACTCACATCAAATGACACTAGCCTCAAATCCATTCCCTTTGATGAATGTATTTAATCTTTAACTCAGCATTCATATAAGAAACAAACTTTTCATTTTATTCTGTTCTTTCACCATACCATCTTTTATTAATCTGATCTGAGAATTTTAGTGATTTATCCAATAATCAGTCTATTCTCTTTTACATCATTAGACTGGAGAACATGTTAGTCCACTATGAAGCCAGCAGTTGCAGACATAGTTGGCGAAAGACCGGTCCTCAAACTTCCTTTTACTATACCTCATTTTTAAAGTGCTGATTCAGTATTTAGGGCAGTGGTCCACGGAGCTGATATACATAATTTCAGGAGCAACAAAGCCTAAGCAAACAGTCCCATGCAGCAACTCAGTATCTAGCAGGGGAGCTACCTACCCGGTAGGTATGAACTACATGCCCAGGTAGAGAGATGCTCTGTGCTCTGTGGCCAGGCAACTTGGCTGGCTCCAGAAGAGGCAAGAATACGCTGCTTCTCTATTTCTCTGAGTTTGGCCTTGCAAACAGCACTGCAAAGAAGCATTCACTAATGTCAAAGAAATATGTGCTCAGAATGACAGGGCTGTGAAGAAAAAGAATAGGAGGAATGGTCTGTGCATTCTCCCCCATGCACTAAGAACAGTGATAGTCTTCTCTTTAGTCTGTCATTTACAATATATATGCACGAAGAGGCAACCGTATACAAAATTAACATGAAGGCTCAATGCAGCAGAAGCTGTCAAAGTGCACAGAAGCTGTAGTTTAACCCAGGGACACTACCACTTTGCGTGACATGCTTCTAGAACTATCACACCATCCAAATTCCTCAAAACCAAGCAAGAAACTGCTTTAATTACTTTATTCCTATTCTTTAGCTTGTCATTGTTTTGTATATTCTTTGTTCCTATACTTCACAAGTGTTTTTAATTTTTTTTTAATAAAGGTTTTTCAAGCTCTCTAGATTGTGGTGAGACACATTTTAAGGAATGTTATATAATAAGCAAATAACTTCTGAATTCTCAAAAAAAAACAAGGGTTTAGTTTTGTGATCTCTTTAACACTATTTTCTGTACTAAAACATCAAAAGCTGCTGTTCAGTTTCTAGTGGGTTTATTTCTTGGCTGAAAACACTTAGTTTAGGTAAGACTGCAAGATAACATTTCTGCTTTGTCACTTACAGACCTTCTATAACTGAAAATCCTGCAGGACAGCCAAACTTCAGGAAAGACTGCCTTCAATTCTAATTGAAGAAAAAATAACATACTAAAACAAACCAGCATTCAATGGCAACAAGGCAAGCTGGATGACCCTGTAGTCAGAACCGATACCTTCTTTTATTGTTTAATTGCTGTAATGTGAACAGCCATGGTTCTAATTTTTTTTACATGCTTTAAGCCAACTGCATGCTCAGGGATGTGAGGGAGTACGGGTTCTAGCACTGGCTACAGATATGAGCAGTATGCACGTTTCATCCACGGCTCTGCCAATTGTTCTCAAACCTGACCTGCTGTTTCAAGGCTTGGTCTCTTCCGAGTACCATGCCAGTTCTACTGAACTGTGCCAAATGGTGTGCTGACAAACGCGCAACCTAAATCAGTTAGCAAACAGCCCCAGAAAGCATCAGCATTCCCTTCCCCAGAGTCAGTCTGTAAAGCTCTTAGGTAAAAGAAGCCATACAAAACGTAGTGTTCACCATTTTTAGCTTTTCTGTAATGTATATTGTTTGAACTGAAAGGTCCTTACGTGCCTTTGTTGCGACATTGCTCAAAGCTCCAAGTTGTGAGGCTTTTAATACATAGTATACAACTGGTAAATTCTGAGGCGCAAAACAGTTTTTTCCTTTATTATAATTTCTGTTAGTAATACAGAAACCTTTGTTAAATAAAAAGTTGTCTAACACGGCTGGACTCAGGGTTGACAGGTTTTTTAAAAGCTCTGCCTCATCAGAGGCCATCAAGCTTCCTAGTACCAAGCTTGCGTGGATTTTACTTGGTAAGTGAAAATCCAGAGAGGACTCCCAAGCTGTCTCACCAGAGTGAGATGAAAAAAAGTTTGAAATTCTTATCTATATTGTGAAATTAACTGCAGTATATAGATACCCAACCTGCCAGAGACCTAAGCTGATAACTTCACATGATTCAGCTCGGCATCACACAGACTTTACCAGCTCATGTCAAGATGCAGGCAACGGCCCAATGCTGTTAACAATCTAGCAAGTATTGCATTCACTGGCTTGAGTGGAGAGTTAAGACATCCATACCTTATCCGCTCTCAAGCCAGACTGCATTTTATCTACTTAACTACCCCTAAGAGGGGAGCAGACTTGCCCTGTACTTCCTAACTTCACATAGGAAGAGACTTCCAAGGCTAACCGTACCCTGGGCTTACACACTGCCTTAGATGCCTTACCCTCTGCTGTGCTTAGAGTTTTGCATTTGCAGTTCTGTAGCGTGCCTTCCATTTGCAGCTCCGTAATCCTTCACCTAAGCCGCCTGGCCAGTGTTTTCCAGAGTTTCTCTGGCTGTAATTTGCCCTTGCTGTTCTAAACGTGCTGCAATTCTCAAGGCCTTTCACCTGCAAATACCAATACGTTGACAGTGTTGTATCTATACTGTACTGTTGTAGCCCTTCTCTCCTCTGCCCTTTTCCTATCCCTTGGCAGTAGCTTTTGGTATACATTACAGACCCCAATAACATGCATACATAAAGCTCAATTAGCAGCCAGCTTTCAGCCCTGATGAAGCACGACCATAAGCAGGAACACACAACAGGGAGCTTGAACAGGTCCTGATAAAAACCATAGAATTACTACGGGAAAGTGCTATGGGGAACTTGCTGCATGGGAAAGGACACCTGCAGAAAGATGCTCATCTGGGAGACTCTACCACTTCCCTTCCAAGCTGACCACTGCAAAAACTTTCCCCTTTCTCTTTTTTTCCTCTGACTTGTCAGGTTTCCTTTTTTCTATGAAAGTAACTTTGACCTTCAGTATCAATTTACGCCGTCAGCTACAGACCTTGCAAATGGATCTTTGCATCTTGCATGCAAACCTGTCTCAACACCTTCTGTGCTACACACTGCCCATGTAAATATGCTCTACTGCATGTGAGAACGTAGTTCTTCACATGCTTAAATCAACCTGAGCTGCCCTGAACTTCCAAACACACATTCCTGCCCCCTCTCCAGTGAGGGCACAAGCTTCTGTGTGACTAGGTGAGGAGGTGTTTAAGGACAGTTGTAAGTCTAGGAGTAACTTCTCCCTTCCTCTCTGTGCTTCCCCCTGAAATTGATTCGACTCTGAGCAGCTCAACTCCCAGTGCTGGAGCCAGGAAACTTGCAGGGGCACAAAGGGAGGAGGAGGAATCACTGCCACCTCAACATAAATCATCTTAGCCTGACATGGAAGCTAGACCTCAACTTTGCATACAAATAGCAGCTCTTAGACCACATTTCCATGAGTTACTGAAAAGAACGCTTTGTGCCACTTGAAACACTAGACCTAACTGGTCTAAAGATATGCCCTGGGATGAACTTAATACTTTATTTTTCCTTCGTCACTCATGTTGCCAGAATTGAAGTCCCCTAACAAAATCTCCTAATCTTAACCTGTATTTTAACCTATTTGAAAAGCACATTTTTTTTAAACAGAGATTAGTAAAGGGCATTTAGTCACAGTATAAAAGACAAAAACAGCTTCCAACTTATTTAGCATATTTTCTATCTGTTTTCATAACATAATAAATCTACAGCCAAAACCTGATGAAAATTAAAATACTGATTACAGCATATTACCTAAATTATTTTTCAGATCTTATTTTTAAACAGTCTATATGGTCTGCATTTAACTGGGAGCCCTAACAACACTTCCATTCTACCACTGGACTGCTAAAAATCAGCAAACAAATGCTAAACACAACATGTCAGTAAGTTACTTTAGAAGGTAATAAGTGTAACATATCGTATCACAGGAACACACTTCAGTACTGCAGTGTGTGCTTCATATTTGGGACTTCACTCGCTATTCTAACAGACCCAGAATCTGTCTCCTGACTTCTCTCCAGTGAGGGCAGGTAGGAGGTGCGCAGCGATCCTGCCTGGCAGAGGAGCGGGATCCTGCGCAGCGAGGAGCCAGCGACCCGCGCTGCAGCCAGCCGGAGCTGGTGCAGGCTGCGCCGTGCTCGCAGTGTGCGTGTGGCTCGCAGGACAGGGCCGTGCCGCACAAACCCCTTCGGCTGCAGGACAGACTCGCTGCAAGAGAGGGGCCCGCGGGCAGCTCCTCGTCGGTACCACCCGCGTGGCTTTGCCTTTACCTAACAGTGCAGCAAGAAGTTCTCATGTGATCACTGTTTCTGTTTTGACTATAGCAATGACAGAGTTGTTTCCTTCTAAGAACGTGAATGACCAAAAAGGGGAGGATGTCTGCTGCAGCCAAGGTCTGCAGGGCACGCTGCGCGTGGGTCACAGTCCTGCTCGACGCCATACCTTACAGAGTCTAAGTGCCTTCCTTACTGCGATCATAACGGACCAGCACCTCCCAATGCAAAACAAGGTGATGAACAACTATTTCCAACACAGGAGTAGTCCCAAAACAGTATTACATGGCATCATTCTTCTGTTCCCTCTTTAGTCCGGTATGTGTGTATGAGCTGGTGTATGGACAGAGGGTATGTGTTACTGCAGACAGACAGGGAGATCTAGTTATTTACTACTTAATTTTAGTTATTTATCAATTTATTAGCCACCCTGCGTGGGCAACTGCATTCAAATACGCACAGTGAAGCAGGCAAGCAGAGATTCTGGTCTTCTGTCCCACCCTGCCTGATTGTTCTGTGATCAGAAAAATCAGATGCCCTGGGCTACCTAATGGGCCCAGAGAAACAAAGCTCATGTGCCATTTTACACTACCATGGGAACACAGTTCCCATGAAAGATAGCTCCCAAAGAAGCAAACTTAAAGACTGAACTAGACATACTAATCATTTTATATGAAAAGAAATAAAATCTTAAAAGTTAGCAACTGGCAAGTGTTTTGGGGTTCTGCTTCCACAGATGTGTTTCAGTAAGTAAGTTTAGATTCCAGAGTTCACCATTTTATGTTTTTTTACTAGCTTTTTATTAGCTTTTACTAGCTTTTTTATCTGTGAGTCAAATTAATCTCATTATAAAATCAGTTCAAATAAATGTAGAATTTCTAAGTATTAACAAAACTCATTTTAGGCACCATAGTTAGCTTTTTAAACCATGACACATGTAAGTGGAAACTCAGGTCAGCACTGACTAGAAATACAACACAAGTAATACAATAAACAGGCACTGTTCTGTAGAGTAATGAAACAGTTTTCTTCCAGGTTATTTATGTTTGCTTGTCTTTTACAGTTCTAGGTATTGTTGCTATTAAAAAAACAAAAAATCAGAATGAAACGTTAAAACCCTAAAGTTATCATAATTTAAACATCTGGGAAAAATTAAAATAACATTAAGTCAACTGAAATATTTTCCTTAGACAATTCTGAAATGCTGCATTTTCATTTCATACTCCCAAATTTTTAAACAATGCTGTAAATTCAAATTTTAATAAAAGAGTAATTTTGAACCAAAACACTTCCTCAGAGTTCATAACCCTGTTCCTTTTGATAATTATGAGATGCATAAAAATTAACAGGAAATCCATTAAGCAAACCTTTACAAGAAAGGCAACATTTTTCACTAACAAAACATGCTATTAGAAATCCCTGACCTCTTCGGGATTTTTCTTATTTTACAGATTACACTTGGTATCACTTTTGGAGCTCCAAAAGACCTGATCTAATATAGTTCCTCTGTGGAAAAATAAGGAAAAATGGGAAGAAAACCTATCTCAGAGAAAGAAGTTCTTAGGATTGCAAATTAATACATATGTTACCTTAAGTTTCTCTCAGACTTGCATTAGACACAAACTACATTAATTCAGGATGAGCTAGGACAGTTTTTCCTATCTGTACTAAAATTGTACAAATACCAAAGATGAAGATGTTTCAAAAATTTAGAACATATTGAAGAATAAAATATTTGGCTGGTCAGTTAAGAAAACTGCTCCACACACTTAAATTTTAATTTTTTTAAAATCTTTAAGAATTTGATAGTTTAAAAACAAAATTTTGAATACTGTTTTTGCAACAATTACCCAGACTTACTACAGTAAAGAGAGCACTGATGGAGGGCTCTGAATATAGGTTTCTAAACTGTGAAATAAAGGGTGTTTCCTAACCAAACACTGAGGATTAAGGAACTGAGATAGTTGACCAGACAGAATGGTTAAAATAACGGAAACCTGAGAATGGATCCAAGCCAGTTTTCAAAATGCAGCCCACTGAGTTTTATATCCAATTTCTAAAATAAAAAGAGTGCTTCATTTTTAACGATAGATTCTAATCACACAACACAACAGCAAAGAAAAGCAAAACCTCTCTCTGAAGTTAATGTTCTGCCTCCTCAATGCCATGGCTGTAGACTGTAACTCCAGTATGGACATCAAAAAAATAGAAACAGTTGGTTTACATGTCTTTATTCTTTGTGACATGCTTAGGGCACCTGTCTTCTTTTAGAAGGAGATTATGCATGTTTCTAAATAAGGCTGCAGAGACTCTCCTTAGTAAAAATCTTAGTTTTATTTTACTCTAAAATAACCTAGGAAGCTCATAAAGATTTAGAACACATCGATAAGCAAAGAATAAAGAACATCAAATAATAGAAAAAGTACAAACCTCTGATTGTACATGCCCCGGAAATTATAATTTGCGCGATAATTGGGAATTGGCTTTGGATCTAATGGCCTGTAGATGGCAGGCTCTCCTCTTTTCATAGCCAGACCATTCAGCTCCACTGTTGGAGTTATACTGCCTGCAAAAAACAAAGAATACGTGTAAGGCACTTAAACCACAAATACTGCAAAATGCACAAGCAGGACTGAGGTGCGCAATATAAAGTTTTTTTTTTTTCTCTTAAATTAAAAAAGAAGCAACTACTATGACATTTCACTTTCTCTAAAAGACTGGAATATAGATGCCAACTTAATCACAAGCAATGAAAAAGAACACTTAAACATTTATCTCAGTGCATTCTTTACGCAGTTTCAGTAGATTAATCTTCACATATGAACGAGAAAGTCAATAATCAAGCTGGTTATTCATCTTTCTAAAGTGCTTATAATACGTTATGACACTTTCTGAAACTGTAAAGATAGAAGAATAATGTCTTTTCCTGCTGAATACCATTAAATAAAGCCACAAATAGAGCAAAGAGACATTGAAACAAACAAGCATTAAGAGACATTACTGCAGTCATTTGGTAATCTTACAAGTTAGAAAAAATGTTTTATTTGCAAGACTTGAAAACTTAAGACTATGACTAAAAACTAATGATCTAACAGGAATGATCTAACAAACTGAAAATACAACTACTGGAAATCAGCGTCACTACAGCCATCTACTGGTGACAGGATACAAAAATAGAAAGCAGCCAGCAGTTGCTTGCTTGCATGGTCTCCAAAATGCCAAATAAAAAGGTACACTGTGACTTCATTTATTTACTTTTTTTTAAATGAAATGTTCAGCTACAGTATTCCCCACTTGTGCTGTTGTAAGAAAATCCTAAATGAGCTAAATGTACATTCCAATAAAAAGGAGTTAATAACCTCATAAGAGGTTCAAATGAATCTAGCCTTAAAACAGCTATGATGACTTTGCCAGTCTGTCATTGAGGCTTTATATGCCAAATGATGAAAATTTTTATGCAATACTTATTCAGAAACTTCCATCAATGACAATTTTTATATTTTCCAGAGCAAAGAACGACTGTGAATTCAACTATATAATAAAAATGGAAAATGTAATTTTGATGAGAAGATACCTGTGCATATACAATACACCTTTCTTAGAGCCAAATTACTGTGTTAAGTGATACAATTTTTTAATGAATTCTCTTAAAGCCTATTTCTTTTGTTATCAGCTTTTCCCTTTAAGAATATAGAATCATAGAATCATAGAATTGTCTAGGTTGGAAGAGACCCTTGGGATCATCGAGTCCAACCATCTACCCTACTCTACAAAGTTCTGCCCTACACCATATCCGCCAACACCACATCTAAACCTCTCTTAAACACATCCAGGGATGGTGACTCAACCACCTCCCTGGGCAGTCTATTCCAATGCCCAACCACCCTTTCTGTGAAAAATTCTTTCCTAATGTTCAGTCTAAACCTACCCTGTTGGAGCTTGAAGCCATTCCCTCTTGTTCTGTCATTAATTACCTGTGAGAAGAGACCAGCACCAACCTCTCTACAGTGTCCTTTCAAATAGTTGTAGAGTGTGATGAGGTCTCCCCTCAGCCTCCTCTTCCTCAAACTAAACAGTCCCAGCTCCTTCAACTGCTCTTCATATGATTTGTCTGCTAGGCCCTTCACCAGTTTCGTTGCCCTCCTCTGCACTCGCTCCAGCACCTCGATATCTCTCTTGTATTGAGGCGCCCAAAACTGGACACCATACTCGAGGTGTGGCCTCACCAGTGCTGAGTACAGGGGCACAATCACCTCCCTACTTCTGCTGGCCACGCTATTTCTAATACAAGCCAGGATGCCGTTGGCTCAAAGTCAAAAAATATAGAAGCTCTGCAATGTCAAAAATCAAACCCAGGATCCCTTTTTACAGAGGTCTGAGCCTCCTGCTTTCTAAACAGCCAAAGTCACAGTGACCCTGAAGGACACAGGGCAAAACCAGTGTCCTGGGTCTGGAGAAGCAATATATTGATCTCCAAAGGAGCAAGAGAACACTGCCGCACCACTCAAACAATCCTTAATGGCTAATGGTCAGGATAATACTCACAGCTCTAAAGGAAACTTACTCCTGCTTTTTTCCAACAAAGAGAAGATTAACTGCAAAATTATTCCATTTTAAGAAATTGGCTGAAGAAGGCTTTTTTTTAAAGAGGAGAGGCAGAGGGAAATAATAAGGGAAGAAGGGAAAGGGGGAAAAAGGGAGGAAAAAAGCAGTGTAAAAAAGAAAAAAAAGGAAAAGATGACATTTTCTCACTGTTTGCTTTCTTTTATATTAGCTGGAGATAAAGTTAGGAGTTTATTTATTTATTTATTTATTGAACAAGACAGAACAGGTCACTAAACACATGGCTGAGATGTGTACTTCAAAAGGTGTTGCATGCACAGAAAGCAACTCACAGGTAACACCTCGGAAATGAAGGATGCAAGACACCAATATAGATTCTTCCTGTTATTCAAACAACAGTTTCTAAAGCCATCTGAAAGTTTTTTGAAAGCACAGGTTGCTATGAAGAAAAACTCACCATGCAGGAAATTACCTGTCAAAGTTCTCATGCCAAATCCTGATCTTTTATTTACACCACAGATGCAATTTCACAGGATTGGACCAGATAAAATTTCCAATTTCATTGGAAAATTAGCTAAAATAACTCTTAAGGAAACAATGTTTTACTATGGTAATAATGATCAGTTCAATCTGGTTTGGTCCTGTCTGTCCACTGTTGATCACATACGATCACTTTGTATACATATGAGCCTTATCTAAATAATATATTCACTTCCAGTTCAACCATTTCAGGCACATTAAAAACTCTCCTGTGCAAATTCACTCCAGGTTCTTCTTTATACTATCGTACCTACAAGACAACTATGTTGATCCTCCAACTTAACATATATATCTTGTTAAATTTATTTATTAGTGGTATAATACTCCAGCGCTTCAACAAGATCACAGATTTAACACAGAGGGAAATGTCATACCTGGATTATTATTAACATTATTTTTGGGCGGTCTAGGCGTTGGTTTGGGAAGGGTAGTTTCATTCAATGCTTTGCTAGCAGCAGCATGTTGGGCCTTTTTAATACTGCTTCCTTCAGCTTCCCAGGTCTGTTCTCCGAGAGTCAGCTGCACTGTGAACATCTTCAAAGACAAAGAACAGGTAAACACTGGCAAAATTATCACTGTGGATTAGAGCAATCTGTATAAAAACTTCCAGGGCTGAAGGTAAACCATGCTCTCTTTTCATCGTACCCAACTTCCAGATAACTTATCTGATTCTTACAGAGATCAGTGAATCTTTATCAGTGGGCAACATTTGGCCTTCAAACGACAATGTAAAATAGTGTAATGTTAACGTCAACTGTCAAAGAACAGAATAATATTTAAACCGAGTAATAATAACTGCAAACTGATCCTCTGCTCTTGCAAGACTGTGTACAGGTCAGTTAAGACCACACTTCTTCACACATTTGAACACATTTAGTCACGTGTAGAAAACAGCTAAAGAATACTACTAAAAAAAAAAAATTTAATTTTGTAATAACTCTGAATGGATATAAATGCACACTCTTCAAGGCAGCGGAGAATTTGGCCCAAATAGTTTTACCCAGTGAAAGAATTTTTCACAAAACCTGATTTCTGAAAATAATGTGTGTTGTTAGGGCAGAGTCACAACTCAAACATGTCTACAAATATAAAGTAAGAAAGAAAAAAAGTATTATCTTTTTGAATGAAACTGCAGTCCTTTAATGTGAACTCTACAGTGAATACAGGAACTGTAAAAATTCAATGTTCAGAAACGGACTACTGATAAAAACCATACATATTTCAAAATCTACAATAAAGGATTATTTCAAGCAGTATCTATGCTGTACAAGTTGTGAAGATAAAATTCAATGCATGTCTAAGATACTAGATAGTCTATCTTCTGTGTGATATGTACATACTTCTAAGAACAAGAGGAGAAAGGGTAAGAACTCAACGTCTTTTCCATATCAATTCCATACAAATAAGGCAGGATGTAATAGTTAGATACACATAGTAAACTAAGATATACCTACCTCAGAAAAGATTAACTTACTTGAGGCAACATAAAGAAATCTGCATATTAGTGTGAGCAGTATATAAAGTAAAATTTTCATTTTTATAGTTATTTTTAAATATATGTAATAATCTATTTTTTAAAAGCTTTTAAACTTGCTAGATCTAGGACCAGATCTCGAGAGATGGGCATGATGGGCAACCTTTAAATTTGCCTTTACATATATTTTCATTTAGCAGGTACTTGCAAACAAGCATTTGAACACAAGTATGTACGTGCCTCCCAATTCAGCCCTATACACACACACACAGTGCATATGAACTGAATGCTATAAATACATACTTGTGTCTTAATTACAGGCTTGAGTTTTGGCCCACTGTAACTTTCAGAAGCACAGTGCAAGCCCCTGTGTATCGCAGTTCCTATCACCATGTTGCTTTTTCCACAGCAGTCATGACAATTTCCTCACAGACAAGGGGGAAGAGAGAAATAGTCTCTTAATTTTGCACTCTGTCAAACCTTATCCTTACCTGAAAGCTAAGCTGGGTATTAGAGCTAAACACCCGTAATTATATAAATTATCTATAAACATACATCTGTATTACTAAAAGAACTGAAATTTGATTTCTGGATCTGGAGTTTATATATTTTATATTTTGCAAGAAAGTATCAGCGTACTATTTTTATAGTAGAAGAATAATCTTGAATTTCAATAAAAATATGATGAATAATGGCTGCTTATCTACTTATAACTCTCCTCTTAGTGTTTAGAGCAATAGACAGGAATTCAAGATAATAAAGGGCTTGCTCAGTAAATTTATATAGCTGGAGTTCTCATTTTCTCACTTAGCCCATCCGACAAAAAAACTCCTGCAAAAAAACACAGACAGGAGTAGGTGGGAATTTAATTAAAGGAATAAAACAACTACCGAAAAACAAAACCTGGAGCAGCCAATGAAGTATTCAAGTTCTGCAAGACTGGAGCTGACAGTTCTGCTATGGACTGAGAGGCATTTCTCACCAATTTTCTGAGAAAGTTTGTATTTCTTACGTCCATCCTAATTTACCTGACGGGGAGAGAACAGAAATGCAAAAGCTGCTGTGCTTTGTGCTTATCTTTTTAGCTCTGGAAATTCTTTCCTCCTCACTTTTCCTGCATGTAGAACTTTCTCTCCTCCTTCCTGGCCTTTTGAAGTGCTACGTCCCTTACCCCTTTCCCTCTTCTCTCTACCACCATCCACTTTCTTTTGCCACTGTTGCTTTTAATTTTGTCTCCAGAGATGCTACTGACATAGAAGCACAGAAGAAACGATCAATCTGACTAATATACTTGAAAATGTCATTAATGCTAACAAAGACTTTCTGATTTTTCTTACGATGAAGAATCCACCTGGAGGGCAGACTTCTAGAAACCCTAACTGCACTGTCAGGCAGCGCCACTCCTCTCCCAGCTCCACTGTTTCTAGTTTCCCATTTCACCCCAGTTGTCAAAACTTACTTTCCAGAGACAACTAGAAAAAAGATTATAAAAATTTACTAGCATTTGTGGTCACGACACAGACAGCTGTCTTGTAGAACGTGTCTCTGAAAAGCATGAAAACCACTAGTGGACAGGAACAGATTATGTGTAGGAGGAAAGTAATGTGAGACACTCCTTAAATGGAAAACAGCAGCAGTAGCATTACACCCTTCAAGTCATGCTTACTAGGACAAACTGGGCTCTGTTGCACATATTCTATCAGGTATATCATCATGTTACCAACAAGACGTTACACTCAACTGCTAACACATTCATAATAACTTCTGTCTCTGCTTTTTGTAGCTCAAAGTTACACAAGTCTGCGTAATCTTATTAGTATCACCCTTGTTCTTCATCCCCTTCCCTCCTTTGTTTTTCTCATTTGCTGCACAGGTCAAAATCAGACTTAATATTCTTCTAAGTTTGCAGAGCACATATCTTTTTTTGACCACTATGAGTGCAATTAAAAATAATAGGACGTAAATTGAAAAACCAAAAAATTAAGAAAACCATTGAAAATCTGGTTTTCAAAAGTGCAGCTAATGCAGGCTCAAGTGATTTAAATGATATTAGTTCCTTTAAAAGTAATTACAATTATACGTGAGCTATTTCTTATCCTGCTAAAATTTGAAGTATAGTATCAATGTAACGTAACTCAAATCTCTCTACTGCTGAGGAATAAGAACAACCAAACCCACATCTTTTGGAAGCATTTCTTATTTCACAATAATGGAAAAAAGGTAACAAAATAAATATACAACACAACAGTGAAAAATTACAGAAAGCGCAACAGATTTAACATACCGCAACCTAAAACCAACCAACCAGTGTATCCTGTGGTGCCAGACGCCTCCAGGAAGAAGAGCACTTCAATTTCCATTCGCAATGAGGGATCCTAAAAGCTTGCTGATTCTCAGCATCCCTGCACCTGCTGACATCATTTCCACCGGCATAAAGGATGCACGAACACCAGCCAAACCAGAGGGTCAGTGATTTGCATCAACTCTGCACTAGCTGACAACTTAGCGTACAACTGAGAAACAAGGGGCAACGGCAGAGAGACAGTCCACAACTCACTGAAACTGTTACTAACTTGCAGTGTGACCCCACTGTCTTACGCAGTTTTGCGACTCTAGAAATACTGAGTGCAAAGAAGCTATTAATTACACAACTGTCTCTCTTCGAGTTTTTCAGGCATTTTCTCCTCCCCCAGACTGGTTTTAGCTAGGGAGGAAATTCAAAATGACGTCTCATGAGAATATCCCTCTGTGTTCCCCATCATCCGAAAGCATCCTAATTTGTACGTATGAAATGAAGCTGGATATCCAAACTGACTTGAGAACTGACCAGAATTAACTGTCGCTTCACTAGAAACTTTAATGCTATAATCATAATAGGGGTCTTAATATCATTATAAATCTTAAAGTTGCACAGAATTTAAAGAAAAGAACAGTAATAAAGTTTTTGCCCTATAATGCAGGATCCAAAGATATGGTATCAATGCAATCAACTTTATGGACACAGAATCATAGCAATAAGCACTTTAAAAAATGACACAAACTAGCTTTGTTGTCATCTGCACTACCATGACACAAATGCAGAGGTAGTTATTAGGGACATGCTGACTGGGGAGAAGGATTCATGCAGCGTAAAAAGCAAAAGCTCCGTAATGATTAAGAAAGGGTGGTGATACCCTGGAAAGACCTTCACAAGGTCTTTATAGAGACTAATATCAGCTCAAAGGTGGAAGTCAAAGTAAGGTACAAAATGATCTACAGGGCTTCAACAGAAATACAGACATACTTTCTGAAAGCATAAAAAATAAAACAAAGAAAGCAATAAAAGAAGAGTAAGAAGCCCCTTACACTAGAAATGTGGCTGTGTTTGACAAGCGCACTCGTCCAGACCATGACATTATCTGTTCAGCATTTACGGTATGGCTCATCACCTGGAACTGTGACCTTACCTTGGCATGAGCAGGCCCTCTTTCATTCAGAAGCTTATACTGGGGTTGAATTCTATTGAAACGGGCTAACTCATTTACCAGACACATTGGAGTTTTCTCTTTGGGGTTTGCCATGTTATCTTGGAGAGGAGCTGTAAATAAAGAGTCTGTAAAGTTTTTGTGGAGAAATGTATTCTTCACAACTTCGCAAAGCTTTGCAAAAGCAGCAGCATGCTTAGAAAAGGAAATACTTTGGCTAAAAAATAATTTTTGCACATATGCTAAATATGATGTTTAAATACCATTTACATATTAACCATATGAGAATATGCATTTTACAATAGCCATTTTGATTACATGCAATTTTAAAAAAAATACAACTATTTCTTTCCAAAATGTCTCTATAAAAGATGACAGTGTAGAAGGACATACACATATGCTACATTTTCTATGTCTCCAAAGTTTACTGTCAGGTGTATGCTGGTTCCAGGAACTGACTACTCTTTCAGAATGGTTTCTCGACACTTTGAAGCAGAAGTGGATAGCATAAGAGTTGCAAGATAAATATAGCAGACGAAACCCTGTGGTCCTCACTTGCTTCTCCCTGCTTCCTCCCAGTGTTTTAGACTTTTCTCACAATAGTCAAGTCACTCTCAGAGCACTCCCAAAGAACACCTTTCCTCCGCCTTTAAGGATTTTGTTCGGCTTTTCTTAGACTATTTACTTCATGTATACTGCCTGACTATTTTTTAACTTTCTGCTATTTCTTTTTCAACATATTTGTATTTAGCCCTCACACACACTTGTCATTTCTTGCTTAATTTTTGAGGATAACATTTCTGTATTTTACTCCCAGTTCAGCATAGGAACTACAGCATTAATTAGGCTACAAAGGAAACACCGAATACTGCCAAGCTGTCTGAAGACATTCTGTTCTAGGGAAGAGAAATACACTTGGAGACCTTCCTGCACCACTAAAACTTCTCTATAAAAGATACGCTCAGAATTTGACAAAATAGACATGTTCTTTTCTGAGCTTTTATATCATTGATCAACACTTCACTGTAAGTCTGAGCTCAGTTAAAGAAACTTAAGTTAGTAAACAGTCTATTTAGTCAAAATATTTTTCTATGGCATTTTTTTTTATTTTAATCCTCTTTAAGACTTAACTTTTTCTTTTTTTTTTTTTTATTAACAAATCATCAAAAAGATTAATTTGAACACCAAAGAAAATATACCTGGACCAACTTACCTGGTGAGTTGCTAGAAGGTGCAGAATCCACAAGGCCGGCAGTAGGACTGCTACAGCTGGCAGCCGATTCTGAAATGGATCCGTTCATTGAGGATGGCAGACCCAGTGTATTTGTAGTTGTAACTGGTAGGGGTAGCACCATAGGGGACATGGTAGGTCCGGACAGGTTTGTTGTAGTCTGCATCTTAACTTGTGCCATTGCCTATCACTGCAATAAACAAATAATTATGAAAAGGACAGTTTGCATTTTGAATGTCACATGACAGTAGTGATATTAACAACACTTCTTTTTTGCTCCTGGATCTGTGTCACAAAAATATCCTCAAAAGTCATGCCTCTGCACACATTACTTCCACACTGGTGCACAGAGAAATACTGCTCACAGCCAAAGAACATCACCGGAGCAGAACCCACGTGCCCTGGCTCCAGGTTCTGTTGCTCAACTCTGGGGTGACTGTCTGAAATACAGCAGGAAGAATGACTATTCTAGAATAAAAGGCCATATAATTGTTCTCTGAATGAGATTAGCACCTGCCAATTTCTCCAAGAGAGGATGTCTTTGCAACAAACTGCCATAGCAATCTTTTGCCATAGTTTTTCCAGCAAAGTGCACACAAAATACCAAATAAGGCCACAAGAGAAAATTCCTACTTTTTCTGCCTGTTACCAAACTAGAAAAGAGAAAAAATAAGAAAACAATCAACCAACTAACAAAACCACCAAAGAAGCAAGTTTTGAAAAATCACCGCTTGTCCAGTCAACAGGTGGAGCACTTCAATCCTTGTATAAATTACTGGGACAGGTACCAGGATTTCCTAAACTAGCCTTTAATCCAGCACCTAAAGCATTTACCTGGAATATGCCAGGTACTAATTATCTCCCTCCACCTACCCAAATGAGCTTCTTTATTACCAATACCTGTTCTCTGGCTAAGTCTACACTCGTAAACAAATCAGGGCCAGGGCACGGCTCCTTCATACTATTCACTGAGAGTATGCTCCTTGGCAAAATTTTGGCTGCTGACAAAAAACTCTTGCAAAAACCACATGGGAGCAGTTCAGAGGCCAGCAGGCACCCCAGGCAATCCACTCAAATAAGGGAGGAGGCACTCTCAGTCCTCTGGGAAAAAGTCTTGGGCTTCTCCTTTTGGCACCAGGAGCAAATAGGACAAGGTATTTTATTCAGTAGCATGGACATAGACTGTATTTTTTAGGGTTCATACACATGATATGATCTGTACAGAGTGGATAGAGAGACAAACCCCATAGCAGCCAACAAACAGCCTGGGGACCTGGGACCTCTCCCAGCAGCAGCTCTGGTCCCTCTGTCTAAAGCAGAGGAGGACAGAAGCCCAGCTCTCCTCTGTCGCGGGCAGCACCCTTATCACTAAGCTCTTTGCTACTTCTGCTGGGGTAATTCTCTCTTCCTAAGCAAAAATCCCATCCACCACCAGAAAAACTTTCTAACTAAGGTCTTATTGAAACGAGTACAACTACATAAAAAATTCTGATTACATCAATACTTTTGCCTCCCCCCAAAATCTATTAAAAAATATACAAGTATCTCTACTCAGAGGGACAGTATTGATGGATTAAGATTTCAAATTGCTCAATACACCATGGAGTGCAACTACTTTAACACAATTGCACTACTACAGTGAAGATAATAAATCCTATTACTGTGACTCTCTGCTTTCGAGAAGAGGTTCAGACTGGAATGCCATTTTTATTACTGAGGAAAGACAGACAGATTTAAATCTCTGGAAAGGCAAAAGTAAAAAAAATTAAAAATTAAGCTCAGATCCAATCACTTGCCCTTTTCCTAAATATCGTAAGTAAAATGCTAACAGTGACAGATTTTAAAAATACATATGCAGTTAGATGAGATATATTCAAATACGTAATGTATTCAAAAATGGAGACTAAATTCAGACTGTAAAAATCCTGTCACTTAACAGTAAGTGTCATACAATACAGCAGTATTGTTAGAAGTGTCTAACTTAAAGACCAAGAATGTGTATAACTACAGAATTCTTTGGTACACTGTGTGTTAAATTCTGATTTTAAATATAGTATAGATCACAACGAATTCAAAAAGCTTCTTAGTTGTAAACATCAAAGCCAATGATGGCAGAATCAAGCTGTATTTATTATACGTCTTTAAAATGAAACCAACATAACATGCAATATCATCACAATAATTAAAGTTTAAGAAAGTCCTTAAGAGTTTTTACAGCATTTTAGCTTATAACCATGAGTACAAAAAAGTCAGGGGGGTTGGAACCCTATGATCTTCAAGGTCCTTTCCAATCTAAACCATTCTATGATTCTATATAATACTGTATGAGATATTACTGAACACCTATTTTCAGGCCCTGCCAGTTGAGAATTATCCTTCCAGCTTCCAGTATTTTGAAAGTTTATTCTTGTTTTCAAGAAAGCAGGAATTACTAATAACCAAATAAAATAATGTTTTATGAAATATATTTATAGCTCCTATAGTATTGCTGCAATATTTTGTGGGATTGATCCTTTTCTATTAAGGGTAAAAAAAATCAGTTTGATAAAAGTATCAAGGAACTGTAAAAATGAGCAAGATAAAGTTTAGGAGAAAAAAGGTATTTTTTATCCTACAGTGAAGTACATAGGAAATTAAACTGTGAAATCAGAATAAAATCATAACATATTAGGTGTTGGGGTTTGCTTGTTTTATTAGTTTTCTCATGTATCTAAAGCTGAAGAGCTCCTACAAGAAATTATAAGTATTTTGTAAATTAATCTGCATAAACAAAGATGCCCAGAAGGTAAATATAATTGCAGGGACTAACTCTTAAATACATGAGAGACGAAGATAATCAATTTGTAATCCGTTCTAAAAATCCACTAATAGAGAGATAACAGAGAGAATATAGTTGATAGGGTGCTGTCATGTCATTTTTACATTACCAAGCAAATAATCTTTGACATCATCACAAAAAAGGGGACAAAACCTATATCTACATCTTTTCTTTACATACCAGTTTCATATTATTTTATAAACAGTGGCACAAAAACATTTTGTGGCCTTCCAGCCACGAGCACAAACCTGTTTGCTACTACACAACAAAACACAGGACTTGGGGGAGAGATTTCACTAAGATGGTCCGAGATTAAATGCAGCTATATCATCAAAATAATTTTAAGTCTTTTACGTGGGTATTTTTGAAAATTCTGGCATACGCAAAAGAGAGAGTTTACTTAGGATATTATGAATACGATTAGAAAAGCCCAAACACCTCGTTTCAGATAGCTAACCCAATTCACATCTAGGAAACCACTACACTCAAGTGTCTCCAGAGGAGTCTCCCTCCATGCCAGGCAGTGGTTACAGACGCTTGGAGCTCTCCGAGAAAGCTGGACTGCGCAGCTGTGGCTGCCAGCTTTGTGTCTTTACCGAGCCGCCAGCTGCCACGACAAGACATCACAGCAATGATATTTCTTGTGGTCTTAATCACATACATGTCTACCCAGTGGAAGTCTGCAAGTCGCACTGCTGCCATTTTTGTAAAGTTGTATTCCAGAGCTTATGGTGCCTACTGAAATGCTTCCATGTTTTTTCCTCTCTTACTCTAAGCTGCACAGCTGCATTAGAAATGCTATAGCAGGCATTTAAAGGGATGTAAATATACTGTAATTGCACTTTACTTCCTTTCTGCTTTTAAAAGCACTTTGTACATAGGCAATTACACAGGTCTCATTAAACGATTGGTATTAACTTTCTCGTTAAACTATGTATAAGCTATGAATTTTCCTCTCACACTAAAAATAACTAAACCAAAACAAACTCACATTAAAACAACAAAAGAAAACTGCCTCACATTCTAAAGTGAAAATATTGCTGTCAAATATTCAATTCATTTTTCTTGTGAGTTAGGAAACACATTAATTTAGGTATATTTACGGATGCAGAATATTTTTAACAACGGTGAATACACTTATGTCATGCTAAAAAGCACCACACAACATAAAGAATTACTTATATTTTTTCTATTATTGTCATTTCTTGTACTTTTCTGGAACATTAATCACTTTATATCCTTAGTTTTTATGACATAATATATGAATTAAATGCTCAGGTAAAATGATTCTTAGAATATGTCACATTAATTGAATAAATAAAGCCAGATAAAGTAAATAAGACAGCACAAAAGGTGGAATACACAAACAGTGAGTTTTCAAGTTAAACACATTAAACGCACTGGAACGATGCAGAAAAATTTCAAAAGCAATACTTGACTTGAAACACAAGTTGTTGTATGAAAAACTAACAGTTGGAGAAACTAATGACCTGAACAACTGAAACAGAAGACTGGACTTCATCTGTGCAGAAAGTGAAAATGCATATATGTAGTAGGGTGCTACCACACTTCCACACTGCTCCGTCATACAATCCAACATACCAAATCTGATCTATGTACAAGTATGTAACACAGGGCACGTACTAAGTATTTGTGTAGCGCTTTGCAAAGGTAACAACTGAGGGCCAAAGCGAGAAAAATTACTTGACATATCTTGTAGCTCATATACCCAATACGTCTGCTTATACATTCTAATCTATACCTATGTTTCACAGCACTACCACGTTAATGATTCCAGGTCCTCTTTTGCAGAACTGCTACCCACCAAGTTCTAGCCTGTGCTCTGTTTGTCAATCTGACTGTTCTGCAGCTGAGACATTTTTTCTTATCTTCCTTAAATTCCCTTATAAGAAAAAAAGAAAGCAAAAATACAATAGTTCCATTTTTTCAAGATCACATTGAATTCTAATTCTAGTTCTAAAATGTTTGCAGTCTCCTCTAAGCATGCTTTACAGCATCTACAAATTTAATAAGTGTACTATTTCATCCACATCATTAATGAAAATACTAAAAGGTACAGGAACAGCATTACAATAGACTGGGGGCAGTGTCTAAGCAGGCAGCATCTCAAGGCTTTTTTTCCAGACCAACCCCTGCTTTGGTTAGCAGCTTGTTCATGAGATTCTTCTGTAAAAGTCCCAAGTCACAGAACCCTAATAGAGTTAACAGCTTCCTAAGTATGGAGGATTCAGTTTTAGTTTTAGCCTTAAAATTCCATTAAACTCTCCATACTCCTTCTATTCTCCTGATATTACTTCACTTGCTCAGTTACACAAAAGCACACAAAACTGCCAAAAGGTAAAATGTATTTCTTGTGTGCCATTTCTCACATTTACAGTAAATATGTATATATATATGTACATTAATATTAAAAATACTACGGAACTCCTAAGCTTCATGTAATTTCTTTTTACTGTGTTGTATCTAGCAGCTTATTTGGAGATGACAGAAAACACACAGCTCTGCATTACCTTCAGAGCAGCTTTTAATTTAATCTTTTCTGTTCTATAAAAATCAAATAACGAGATAGCCACACAGTAGCAGTTTAGCAAGAGCACGACTTTAAGCAATAGTCAGCAGATGGTTATCTAAAATTACTAACAAATTTTATCTTATTTATGCATTTTACATAGGCAAAATTGACAAACTACACATGAAATCGCACAGGGTCTATACGTGTGTGTATATTTATATTAGATACTACTGCTGGTCCCTACTGTTTGTCCTCCCCATCAGTTTGTTGCTCTTTGCCTTACTAGGGTTGGTTTGCCAAGTCAAACTGATCTAAAGACTTGCTGCCATAGCAGGGGACAATCCCGTGTCCTCTCTCCCCTACAGCAAAAAGTTAATACCCTTCTGTCCATTTACCTCACTGAACCAGCTCAGGCGCAGGAGAGGAGGAAGATCAGAGGAGCGTCCCTGTCTGTACAGGGAGGGCCATAAACTCCTGACCTGGAGTGGGTGTAAGGAATCAGCCCTTTCAACTCCTGCTAATCAGCTTAGCTCCGCTGCCAAACCATACACCGAAGTTCAGCTCCTTCACACAAACCCCACCATTCCATGTCTGACAATTTCATTTTCAGAAACCTGCGGCCTGTTTGGGTTTTTTTTTTTTGGTTTTGGTGGGGTTTTTTTACAGTGCCTTACACTAGAGTGCCTTCCACTTCATTTCAGTGGAAATCTGGACACAGCGAACGGCTAGATAACAGCTAAGTAATACATGAAAGCAAGTGAAGTTAGGCCTTAGAAACATTTTACTTTCCTGAAGTATAAGGGGGGAGATAATCATTAACTTTTATTTTGGTTACTTTGATAAAATAAATTACAACCAAAGACAAAAACGCACACAAAAAGGAAGGTGAATTGACACAGAATATTAAGGACTAATAGTCAAAATCCAAGGAGCTGCAAGGCCTACGAAAAGGATTGCTCAGCGCTAAACCCGTGCCCTGAGGACTGACTAAATACCAGTTTCTCACAAGCGGCTTCCTCTTCGCTTGGACTGGGGCACAAGAGTGTTGCAGGTGAAGCCCGGGAAGGTGAGGCAGGGCCAGGAGGCTCATGCGAACGCCAGGTCAGAGCATTAAATCCTAACGCACTTTCAGAAAACACAAAAGTTGTTTTTGTAAGGATATTATCATCTACAGAGGAATATCCTCAGGAAATTCCTATATATGATCAGTAACATGCTTTCTGAGGAGAGGCAGGAAGGTATTTTTGGAAAAAAAAAAAAAAACAACCCAAGTAGGAAATTGAACAGATTAAAAATCTGCACTCATAATACTTTTCAGCCACTTCTTCAAACAGCAGCCAGGCTCAACTTCCCTTTTGAATTACTACATATGACAAGCACATTAAAACAACAAAAAAAAAGGACTTAAGACTCAGAAGACTGAGCTGGCAACTGCTTCATCTCACAGACTTCTTTCATCATGAAACTATATCAGTTCCCTAATTTCCAATGCTATGTTGATCCAAGATGCTACATGAAGCATATGAGTCTATAAATCAATGACCAGATTACCATAATTTGGGAATACATATTATTTACATCTGTCACCAATTCAGTCCTTCTCTAACAACCCTCTTTACAATAGCTTTGTGTAATTTTGAAAAGGAAAAATTCCAAACAAAATCAAACCAGACAAATAAGGTAACTAATTACAGAATCAAAGACTAAAACCTAAGATTTTCTCAATCAACAAAATGGCCAAAGTTGGGGATTTTTGTTGCCATTTAATTATGAGGTGTTAGCAAGGGGGGCTAGAACATGAGAGGCTTACCCTGCAATTGAGATAAGATTCATTCAACTTCAAATACATAATATATGTCACAGAGCAAACAAATATAATAAGCAAACACTTTGGATGTAGTAAATTGCTGAAGCCACTACAGCAAAAGACAAAAAACTAATATAAAAGATGTGATCTACAAGGCCACCTACATGCACAGTGTATCTTACACCAGAACAGTCACCCATACCGTATGGTAATGTTGTACAACGAGATATGAGGATTCAGGTAAGGTTTAAAAACATCTATAATTTAGGTTTCCAAATATAAGCAAGGTGTCTAAACTGCCACTGGAGTCAAAGGAAATACGGTATGGAACTTAGTAGTCCACCCACGGTTTACCAGTGCCATTTGAGATGTCCTAAGATCTGGATACCTGCATATTCCATCAGCTGCTGCTTCAACAAACAGAAGTCCTCTCTCAGAAGACCCATGCCCCATCTGACACTGCGTGTGGCAGATGGTTCAGTTAAACCCTGACATGAAAAGGCAATGAAATGGCAATAGGGTATGTGTATAAACAAATGTGTTACACCACTAGTCAATACAGCCAGTGGACCCAGGGAGTTATTCAAGGCGATCAACAAGGTAGAATTAGCTAAACTACTCAGCTGAGCGGCAGCAGAAGACTAGATAGGATAACTTAGTGTCTCAAACAGTACTAGATGCCAAAATACAGGCAACTGAGGCCTACCCAAAGTCTACTGCCAAACCTGTCTTCGACAAATAAGCAATCATAGACCTTATTAAAACTAACAGAAACAATTACAGAAGCAAATAAACTCTCTTGCAGAGAGGTTTGCCACCTATGTATTTGCCTAAGGTAGGTCTTTTTGTAGGTGATGGAAAATGCAGGGGCTAGGACACTGACTGTAATTGTGTACATTTGCATGTGCAAGAGCCTAAAAACTTTAAACAAAAGAAACTTAACAGAAAGTGGAGCATATTGACAGGCAGGAATGCAACTCTTCCCTTGCTTCCCTGGCAACAGCCAGGCTGACATGAAAAAGCTGAGAAAGGAGCAACTCAGGCCATGGTGTATCTTACTGCGTACAGCAAAACTGAACAACCCCAGCCTGTACACACGGCTAATTTTCTCTTCTAACAGAGAAATTATAGTCAGGTCCTGTGTATACCGGACAGCCACTTGAATTCTCAAGAGAATGTCACTGGCAGACATGAAACAGAGATCCTAAGGAGAAAAACTTTATTAATATTCATCTTGAACCACAATGGAAAAGACGATTGCTATTCTCACAAAACAACCTCACCAATACCAAAGACCACTGAAGGAAAGGCTGAAACAAAACAAAAAAAAAAACAACCCAAACATCTGGAAATCCCTTAGAGAAGACAGCCTGCAACCACAGCAAACACTTTGTGGGGACAGCTGCTTGGCAGCAGGGCAGTTCAAGTAGCTTCATTACAAAATTCCTGTTTGAAATGACAAGTGAGATCAATCAGATTATCAACTCCAAGGTTTCAATGTCAGAAGAAAACTAAAAGATAAGAAAAGTCCGTCTGTTGCATCAAACACTGAGCCAGTTGGGCATCTCAATGCTTTTCAACCTGTTTATAACCCAAAGCTCAAGGGGGAAAGATTAAGCTGTTTCATATAAACGTCCACTACTTTACAAAGATAAACTCATCAGAAAGTTTGTCTGAATTTATTGTTGCTGTCCAGAAAGCAGAGAAGATGATCAAAAAAACATGGAAATTTCCAACAGCTAAAATGAGCTAACACAGTTCTCATGCTGCCACAAACTTTATACCCAGAAAAGATATCGAACCAGCCAGCCTGAATATTGCTTCAGAGAGAGTCATCTGTTTGACCCAGCCAGGATACCCTGAATTATTACAGAGAAGAAAATGTGAAACTCCTCCATGAAACAGCAAGGCGATCAGCACAGCTTTCTTTGTGATAGGCCTTCGACATCCAAAACCCATCACGGTTTGAGGTATATCCAAAAAAATAGCTTATAGATGCCTACACAGTCTTACAGATCGGAGTCAGGACATCACACACACACACTCCCCAGTGCTAGAGGGTAGTACTCTTTGTATTCGTCTACTGCAACTGGGAGCAGCTGCCTGTCCAGTATTGTAACTCTTTAGATGTCTTCCTTACCGTGACTGTAGACTACCTATGACTTCTTGAAAACTGAAAACTTGTACCTCCCCAGACACTCTGCAATACGCAGTCGTATCTGTAACATTTTTGAAAAGATTACCTCACCTGGTCCCACAATTCTTGGGGAAGGGAGAGCAGGACAATCAAGAGAGACTCTAGGCAACACTAATACAAATTAAGCTGAATTTCCAGAGCTACCTCAAAATTTACCCACACAAAACATCAGAAAGGTTCAAGGAGACAACTAAGTAATCTAGTGACTATGGAAATTGTGAATACAGAAACTGAGATTAGAAAAATGTGGAATTAATTATTGGATTTTTTTTTTGGTTGGTTGTTTTTTTACTTTCTGGGATAAGTCACTCAAGCGCAACATTTCAATATTCCACTGAGACTCAAAGTGTTATGCTGAAATGGTTATCAGTTGCCACTGTATACAGAGGTCATCGTACGATCTTACTGTAGATGATAGGCAGGTAAACCACATTCACCTTAGGTTAAACAAAAATTAGTTACTAAGCTTTTTCATGAAGAAAGATAGCTAAAAAGAAGGGAAGCCTAAGCCACTAGTTTAACAATCAATCATCAGCCTAAAAGTGCAGAAGGAGATTAAGTAAGTAAATGAAAAAAACATGACTCAGACTTGACACACTGCCGCTACAGACTCGTTTGCATCAAAGCAATTGGTTCCTTATTTGTGATACTGAAGTCTAATCAGAGCTCTTTCCAAGAGTTCCGTTTCTTATTTAATTAGTATTTTTAAATTGCTCTCATGTATTTTTCTAAAAGCTGTATTTTTTTTCTATGTGTGCTAGCAACTAGTAGTTATATTCCTAACATCTCAAATAAGCTTTGACTGGCTTCAAATTACAAAATACTCTTATTCTGAGTAAAACATCCCTCCAACTGCTATTTTGTTCTGAAGTGGGCAAAAATTATTTGACTAAAAGTTTATTCCTCAACTAGAAATTGCGTATTATTAATGGAATTCAGAAAATTATCTTGGTTTTCCTTGACTGCCTGTGACAAACTACTTCTCAGATCATTTCAAGTAACAAAACTTAGTGGAGTAGCAGAAACATGCCTTTTTCTTTGCAAAAAGTTACAGCTCTTGCTACCAGTTCTGCTCCCACCATAATCATTCACCTATCATTAACAGCTACAAGATCCTCAGAGAAGAAGGTTTCAGTGGACAAAGTGGCGGGTGTTGTGCGCTGTTGTTAGAAACAGATAAAATTCTGGTTTGTGTGCTTTTTTTTTGTTCTTCACGAGTGTATTTAAACAAAAACAGTATTTCACAGCTGGAGTGACAAATGCCCATCTCTAAGTCTCATACAGCTTCCAAGAAGTTGCAACTCCCAGACACAGCTGAAGCCAAGTTCCCATCTCCTGTTCATGAATCACTCCTGGAATTCCCCCTTCTCTCAGCTCTCCCACAGACACATTTTGCGATGCTTGCATGTAAGATAATTTTGACATACAGCTCACGAGACAAGCTACCTGCTCACTGGGGGACAGAATGGGACCTCTGCTCATAGGCATAGAGAACCTTATCAGATCAGGAGTTCTGCAGTGAGTTCAAAAAGCCTCCTCCCTATTTTAAGTGCAGTTCTCCTCAGTCGATGAATAAAGGTAAAATAATTACTGAGTACTGGATTAGGTGTACCACGTTCTCTGACTGTAGAAAAGCACAAAATCTAAGTTTTCAACTGTAGAAGATTAACGGTTTAGAGATGCTATGTTTGGGGGCAAGGTCATGAACTGTTGCAAAATTGATGACACAAGCCTGCCTCAACAACAATGAAAACAAAGAATCCAAAAATAGAGAAAGTGGACAGATCATATGTAGCCAGTGGTGACCTGGGGCCACCAACACTGCACTCCAACAAACTAGATGGGAAGAGACATGCGCCTGGAAGAGTTTAAGAGACAGCCAAAGGGAACAGAGGTAACCGATCCAGTGACATGCAGCAAGCAGCTATCAATGTAGACTCCTCCAGCATCCTGAGAATGAAAAGAATCATCAACAACTCAGCAAAGTACACAAGGACAGCAATAACCTATTGATTCCTTGTAGCAAACCCATGCTTTGGACAGAAATTATAGCTGTGCAATGAAACATAGTCAAATAAACTATTCCTCTTCAGAAGAAACTTCAGATTCTAGAAGATTTTGACAATCCACAAGAGACAAAAAATCCTAGTGACATACTTACAGATGCTTTAAGAGTTAGCAAAGGCAGAAAAAAAACCCACAAACCACTGAAGAAAAACTCTTAGCTATATGATCAGTGCTAAACATTAGCTAAACATTATAAACTCGCTGCACACTATGCACACATTCTGCTGCAGCACAGAGCCTGCACACATCTGGCAGGGTGGCAAAAGGTTAATCTCTGGAGTTGAATCAGAGAGGAGAACACTGAAATAACAACTAACAACAGAAAGGAAGAGCGCTGGTAAAAAGAGATTTGGTTCAAATACAGCACACTCTGAGTGCACAGAACCAGCATGACAAAACCAAGAGACTTTTTCCTCCAACTCCTTTTGTACTAGTGGTACCAAGTAGGATATATCATAAGATAGCGAATAAGAGATGCCCATCCCTATAGCTGATGATTCAGAATAACTTTTTTCCCCAGACCAAAGGAAGTTATAAGCATAACTACTACGGGGAAAAATGTAAACAAACTGTGAATTAAAATTTGGAATTCTTTCAAGTATTTTCACACAGATAAAGAGTCAGAAGTAACAGAAAGGACAACCCTGGCTAAAAGTGCAACCTGATTCAGTGGTAACATGAAATGATTAAAAATAAAAGGAAACGGCACCTAGAAATGAGTAAAAGTGAAAAAGAACTTTGCATATATGAGGAACAATGACACTGTTCACAACAGCGTAGGCTCACAACTACATGGAGACAGAATGGATGGACAGATGATGCTCTGAGCTGCCCTTTATTAAACGAATTACTTTCTTACCACTTACTGTACTTTCAGGACTTCAGGGCTATTAGCTTCAGCAGGGTAAAGTTAGCTTTTGTGACTCTGGAACCACCCTAAACCAGAGTGAAATAACAAATTTGCTTTTGACCTTGCTGGGAGCTGACACTTCTGTTCGTTCCTGAGCTAAGATTCCTGTTCCTTACCTTCAAAACCAAAATCAAATAGACAAAAAGCACTTCAAAAGGGAAGAAGGACCCCATTTTCTATGCTGTCCAACAGAACGCATGCTATTTCGCTACATGTGTATGCCTAATACAGTCTTGCCTCCTGCAAAAAAGGATGCTCCTTGTTAACGAAGGGAAGGAGTGCTCTTAGCCCAAAGGCCATACAACATCTAGGTTGTGATGACACACAGCAGAAGTTTAGGTAGAAGTGCAGACCCCAGAACTGTGGAGCAGAGGTCTGCAACCCAGCGCAATAGCAAAGTCAACCCCATTTGAAAAGCAGAGTAGGCCCTGGAACTAGAACTGCCTTGGCCAACCTTGTTCACCTGCAGCGCTCTGTCCTGCCCTATCTTGGGGATATATTAGGTATATATCAGTTTGATAGTAACTATTTCTCCCTTCCTCCTGTCAGCTATGAGGTGCCTGAACAAAGGTAAACAGTAGCAGGCAGTATTTGCAATGATAGCAAATAAAGCTGCTTCTTTTTGGTGCTAGAGATCTCAAAAATCTTAGTGAGCACAGAGTTGGCTTAAAAGCCTTGAAAAAGTTCAAAGTACTACCATAAACCAAAAAAAAAAAGAAAAAATCATTTCAAACCCAGAATGGGTAAGTTGCTGCCTGCGTCTCTTTCAAAGTACTTGGAAGTACAGTATTAAAGCTATGGCATTAAAGATGCACTTCACCAGCTACAGCAGCAGTCTGCTCTCATGCCTACCTGTAAGGAAGACGAACATTACAAAGTATCAAGGGGCTCTGACTGCAGTTGGATTTGTAGAGAACCAGAAAAAGAGAGTCAAAATTTTATGTATAGGTCAACGGCCACATGAAAAAGGGCCTCCAAAGCCACCTCCTCTGGTGAGTTGACACTGACAGTAATTTATGGAATGGCCAGTTTCAGAAGAGCCCTGTAATATAACAGCTGAAGGAAAGTGCGATACCAATTCTTTGCCTGAAATCTGGCAAATACCTATGGTTGCCTGCAAGTCCGTATCCAGACTGTCCTCATGAATGACAACTCCATCAAATCCATGGAAACGGGATCCAGTCCTGGCATCTTCAATGACTTTTCCCTTGTTTAAGGCTCTGAGTGATAAAGACTGGCCGGTTGAAGAGGGGTGATGAAAAGACAACGTGGATCATTCTCCCTTCTGAAGAGGTCAAATCCTATATCTAACCCTGTGGATTCAGCTAAGAGAGAATGCTGAGAGATGTCTCTGAGAAACCAGAGTGAGCTTTACCTGCCTCCTGGTCCAGGACAAGCTTCTCATCCCCCTTCATGAAGGACAGCCAGCCTTAGTTGCCGTGCAGAAGCTAAGAGGACACCTATTTCATACAAGACCAGTAAATGCGTTGCACTGAGTTATAAGAGGGTTAAGAAGGATTTTCAAGAAAATCCCTCTGGAGTCATTCATTAAGATTCCCAGGCCTTAAACAGGTACAAAAGGAACGTCTCTTGAATGTATGCTCTTTAAGCAAAATACCCACTGGCAATATCCACTCCTGGGACATTGCCACCACAGATGGAACACAGTTCGAAGCAGGCAGGTTTAAGTACTATCGGATACGCAAGACTGAAACAAAAAGCAGAGAAAACACTTTCCACATTCTGGAAAGGAAAAAGCACTGCAACCTAGTATCCAGGTCTGAAGAAGGACCAGAAAGGGGGAAAAATTAAAACAAATTAAAAAACCCAAACATGTGACTTTTTAACAAGAGATTTTAGATTATTTCTTATTCTTAACAGCCAAAGTTCCTATGGACTTCATTATTTCATTTCTCTATTTCTATCAGTATGACTGGATGTGCTACAAATTGACCCAACATTGCTCTGTACCAGCTCTGCAATTTCACCTTGGGAACACTGTATCTTGATTTCTTCTCTTCAAAATGTATCAGTTGTATGGATGTGTCTGGATGACACAGAAGTTCTCTGTCGCTTATAGACAGTTATTTATCCAGACAACTTCAGTTACTGACATCAATCTGCATGTTTAGTATATTGAAATTTTCTTATATCTGTGCAACACTACTTATTTAACTGGGTTTATTGTATAAGAAACTGGAAACTACAAATACGTAACAGGTGCTAAAAATAAGAAACTAAGAATAGCAATAAAAATTAGGTTCCTCACCTTTTAAAGAACTCTTCTCATTCCAACAGGTGACCACTTCCATTGCAAGAAACTTCCCCAGAAAATCTGGTCTCCTACGCTCAAAAACCTTTCCTTCTGCCTGGAGGCAAACAGTCTCCTCAAAGCTGGCAAGCAGAGAAACTGGAAGCGTGACCACTGCCAGTATCATCCTTTGGAAGTTTTCAGGAGAAGATGAGACTGTAAACATACCCTTTGAGCATGTGGTACTATGGTAAACATCTTAGCAAGCTGTCTTTTCCCAGAAACTAAGGATAGCATGTTAACCCATACTCACCATAATACTTAGCCACTGGCTATCACCGGGACCTCTCCAAATACCGACAGGAATCTGTGTTCGAACACTGACTTCTAATTAGTCTAAAAAAAGAGGGCCCCCCCCCATCATTTTAATGGTGAGTAAATTAGAAGATTATGGGGATACAGAAATATACTGGTCACAAAATTAAATAATAATTCAATATGCAAAAAAAAAGTGTTATTTACCAGGAAAATTAAGTTTCACAGTTTGATTTTATTTGGTTAAGTATCAATAAACTTGTAACATACTAGTGAGGTACTATACAGAAGTGTACTTGACTAAAGCAAAACAAAAGATGCACTACAACACAGGTGAGCACACTGTGACCCTGGAGTACAGATTTCACTACTGGGAAACTTTCCAAATACTACCAGCTTAAAAAAAAACAAACCAACACAAAACAGTTGCTGTTGAGATGAAGTATGAACAAACTTTAGCAGCTACAGACATGCATGTGACTTTAGTATTACACTACCACAGATGGTTTTTCAAAATTCATTTTTAGATTAGGAGTTGTGACAAGCAAATTTTTTTTATTCTAAATAATTTCCAGAACAACGCCTGACAAGACATCTCTCAGATTTTTACTGAACTCTTGATCTTTTAATGCAAACATACTTTGGATAATGCTGATCACGACTGGTTGCTGATAATGCACAGACCCCCTAAACGCAGAGCCCTTGAGTTTTTACATATATGTGTGTATATATATAAACTATGTTATACATGGGTTCTATTTTCTCTCCTTCCAGAGTCTGTCACATGCTCGCACCAACTCTGCTCCCCGCCTTGCACCACATATCCTCTCCTCCCTATGCAAAACTGTCAGGCTCATTCCCTGACCTGCCTTCGCAGGATCCCTGCCTTATGCTTTATATGCCTCTCAACCAAATAGAAACCCCTGTCTTACCCTTCTGATCTGCTGGTTTCAGAGGCCACGCATACGGTACCCATCAGCAAAGAGCAAGCAGACGAAAGAGGGGTGGCGGGGAGAGAGCCCCAGGCATGTCCTCCAGCAGCTTGACCCTTACATGGGTGTATTCGTAAGCATTAATGCAGTGAAAACAGCAACAGGAATGGCCAAGAAGCATGAAGGCAGAGAGGGGTAACAGGAATTCCTGGTTTCCCATGTGGATTTTGACATCAGTACCCACAGCAGCTTTAAGAGAGCCATTCTTTGCTTTTGTTTCTCTTCCTCTTTTTGGAAGAGAGAGAAAATTCAAGAACTACTGTGAAAAACACAGGCTATGCATGACCCAAAGATCAGAAACGCAAAATAATTGGTTCTGGCAAAAGACAGGCCTAACTCTTACAGACCCTGCTGCTGCTCATAGGAAATCAATGCAAGCAGGGGAAGGAAAAGTGAAGCTTTGGTGACTTATTAACAGAAGTTACATTGCTACAGTTATCTCACAAAGATGCCGTTAGGTCCTTCCCCACCACATCAGTGTGACCCATGTGAGGAAGCAGATACTTGACTCTCCAATAGGAAAAAATCTGTGCACATGTATACATGTATTTATGAAGTATACCCCCAAAAAATTGGCACTAAACAATGCACACTTTATAAGGCCTGCTCTCCAATGGTATATTATAAGAAGTAGTATTCTGGGCTGAAGGACTGGACATAATTGATGAGAGTTTTTTCAGTCTATTCAAAGACTGACAAATCAATAGCCATGTATTTCAGGCAGGTCAAAACAAACTGTCTAGATAGAGCATGACAGGTGCAGCTTTCCTAATGGCTGGAGAAGCAGCCTTGGAATCGGAGGATCTGCTCACTACAGCCTGTTGCCTAACCTTCCCAAGGTCACTTTTCAAGACACTTTACCAACAAAACGCATAGTATTTGATTCACTTCCCACATTCACACCGATGTAAACTAGTATTACAGTGGAGTTACGTTTATAAACCTGTGTAGGAAAATAAAACCCAGTATTTGCCCCTAAGGAAGGGGCTGATTGAGTTAAGTGCTTATTTAAACTTGGTGAAGTCAAAGATGGGGATAAAGTTTTTAGTAGGGCCTGTTGCGATAGAACAAGGGATAGTGGATTTAAAGTAAAAGAGTTTAGACTAGATTAATTTCGACTAGATTTAGTTTAGATTTAGATGAGATAGAAGAAAGTAATTTTTTTTACAATGAGGGTGGTGAAGCACTGGAACAGGTTGCCCAGAGAGGTGGTAGATGCCCCATCCCTAGAAACAATCAAGTTCAGGTTAGACAGGAATCTGAGCAACCTGATCTAGTTGAAGATGTCCACGCTCACTGCAGGTGGGGTGGACTAGATGACCTTTAAAAGTCCCTTCCAACCCAAACCATTCTATGATTAAAACACCTCTAATCAAGTTTTCCTAGAAATAAAATTAGGAAGTTCCATTACAAACTACTTTTACAATTCAGGATCTAAGATTGTTCAAATTTATTATTATTTTGACATAATTCTTGGGGAACAAGGTAGCTCAAGCTGGCAACAAAATAAATAAAGGCTTTGGCCTCTAACTACAACCTGAACTGAACCCAAGCTGGATGACTTCTGCTGAAGCTGAGCAACGTTGCTGAAAAGTTCTCTGCAAAGCAAAGAAAATCTGAATTGTCCCTTCCCCTCAAAAACTGTGAACAAGCAGACGGTCTCAATCCTGTTCCCAGTTGTCAGAAATAGGAATCTTTGCAAAGACAGGCAAGAGCAGAAATCTCCCTCCAGGACTTTTTCTAGGGCAAAGATAAGGTTCAGCGTCTGGAAATCAGTACTGGAAATCTTACACTGCTGCTGGCATTCTAGAAAAAAAGATTTCATTCAGAAAACTGTCAGCCTGGCACTGTTTATATAGGCAGCAATGTCACAACAAAGCCTGCACAGAACCTCCCTGTATTTAGTAAATGGCTTAAATACATTAATATTACTACACTGGTGTAGATTGCTAACCTGGAATTACCACACAGCTCAGGAAGACCTTACTCCTGCACAGCTTGATGCCACTAGTAATGTGAGTGAGATATAGCAACGTATGCTTGCTTACAGAAGTGCAATGCAACTATGCCTAGTTACACCAGAGCAAATAGTCTTACTTTTGTCTTGCAGCACTGTGGTTACTCATGCACATCCCTCAGTAGTGTTCAAGACAGTATTTCATGCAAAAAGAGGGGCTACAACAGCAACACTTCATCTACTCTTTTGTATAACATAAACTTCTTTTTAGTACCATGGTAGTTGCACAGGGAGGCTTCCAAGCATGGACCGAGAAGCTTACGTCTTGGTATCCACAGAAACAGCTTGCTGGCTGTAAGGCGACGCTGGGCAGATGCACTGTGGGGAAATTTTTCGTTTGGATATCACCGGCTTGGCGGGTGGGACCCTGAGCACTACAAGGCACACAGCTTCGCTGGGGGATTCACCCTCTCAGCGCGCCCCGAGCAGCCCACGCTGTCCCTGGCTGTGACTTCCAGGCCTGGCTGAGACCGAGATGAACTTTCTCCCACCAGAGAGACCCGAACACCTGGAAAACGCCGCCCGCCGCCGGAGCGGCCTGGGCTAGGCCGTTCAACAGCAGTGCCCCCCTGGGTCCCACCCCCCACCTCAACGACAGCCCCCAAGCCCTCATGCCGGGCGAAGGCCGGCA